>CAKOAT010392488.1:0-11120 GCA_932364175.1 Eruca vesicaria subsp. sativa
AACGGCCCGGAAGGGCCTAAAACGCGATAAAAACCCATCTCGCGATCTTAACGGAATCTAACCCGCAGATTCGATAACGTTTTGACGGTTTACTCGCAGGAGGAAAATAAAAGTCAAGTTTGAAGATAAAAGGAAGGTTTGAAGAAAAATAGAAGATTTCCGCGGAAGAAAAGGAAGGATCGAGAAAAATGGAAAATTCATGATATAGTCAAATCTGGGCGAAATGGAAAGACCGGATGGCCAAGGCAAGGAGTATATAAATAGGAGGTCTAGTGCAGAAGCAAAGGACACAATTTTCAGTTCTCTCACCACCAAATTTAGCAATTAGGAATATTTATGTTTTCTGTTAGCGAGCTGCGTCTCAATTAGGGTTTTCGTTCTTAGACTTCTAAGGATTTTGCCGACAGCTCACGCAGATTAGGCTTCTCTTTTGTACCAGTTCTTACGCAGATTCGGAATAAGAACCTTCTTGCTTTCAATCTCGTTATTTTTCGTTTTAATTTAAAAGTTCATCGTTTTCTTAATATTCGTTGTGCGGTTCTGCAGATAGCCGGTTCCTCTGGAAACATAGGGTTTTCCCGAAGTTTCCTTTTTTACGATTATTCGACAGTAGGTGGATTTTGGTTCCCACAGTTTCGCGCTATAAGGAGGGGGGGTCGGATCTATCCGGGTTGCGGAATTCAGCTTCCTATACTCGATACACATGCGGTGTCCGATCACAGTCCTTGTTGGGATAAGCTCATCTTTTCCGTTCTTGACGACTGTAATACCTCCTGTTTTGGGTACTACGTGGACCGGGCTTACCTAATTGCTATCAGAAATTGGATAGATTATCCCTGCATCAAGCAGTTAGACGATTTCCTTCTTCAAGACTTCCTGGAGAATTGGCTTCAGTCGTCTCTTATGCTCTATGGATGACTTGGATTCGTCCTCCAGATGGATCCGGTGCATACAAAGGTCAGGAGAGATGGCTGGGATGTCATATAAAGAGTATCCAAGTGCTTTCCTATGCTTGCAAAGTTTGTTCAGTAATAGAGCAAGTTCCCCATTAGTGAGATTTGCGTTAACTATCATTGGATAGGAATTGTCCATAAGAAAAGCATACTTGAGCCCAGCGGGTAACGGCTTAAGCTCCACATTTGGTACTTTTTCTCTTGTGAGATTTTTAAATGACGGCGGGTGTCGATCGATATTAATATATCGATATCGATCGATATCGATCTTCGATTCATCGTCGCCTTTTGTTTCAATACCTGAGGTTCCATGACCAGTCTCCATGAGACGATCGCACTCGTCTGCTTTGTTATCTATGCTGAAAACTTCGTTCTGAGCAAGTACAAGCTCGTTTTCCAGATGATCATCCGAGTACGATTTCTCAAAATATTATTGGGTCAGCTCATCAATCTCGTCTACATAAGATGATTGTTTATATATCGAAGGAAGTGTGATGATTTTTTCCATATCAAATCTCATAGGGATGTTGCCTATGTTAAGATTTATTCGTCCTTCCTTGACATCGATATGGCGTTTGCAGTAGCAAGGAGTGGTCTATCTAATAGAATGAGATCCCTTGGTTCATTCTTGTAATGCAGCACAACAAAATCAGTTGGGACAACGCATCCATCAATTTTTACAGGTACATCTTCAAGTACTCCTTGCGGGATCCTAACAGATCTATCGGAGAGAACTAATTGGATGTTGGCTGGTGTAAATTCAGTGTACCGAAGGAATGTTGCAACAGAGTGCGGCATTAAATTTACACTAGAGCCTATAGCTCTGTTCGTTTTGCTAACGCTGCGTCAGAGTCAACCTATCAAATTAACAAACAAAAAAAGAGACATTTAATCGCAGCGTCACTATAAAATTTCTGCCGGCGACTGTTACTACCTATTTTCTCCACGTTTTCGTGATCGCTGTAAATATTAGCGGCTCCCGCAAATGCCTTGACTTTACGCTAGTTACAAATAGTATTATTTGCAACTAACCTTTGCTGACCTTGCATTCAAAATCTTTTTATATTTTGTTGCCGCTCACGTTGACGCTGCGTCACCCACACGAACATGGCTTATATCACAGAGTCCTCTTGGAAATAGCTGGTCTCGAATTGTGCATCTGAGAACGAAACTACTAGGATCGGGTTTCTTTTCTGGGGTTTCGCTCTGAATTATTGCGTTAACCTCTGCAGAAACCATCATGACACTGCGTTTCTCTGTTGAAAAACTCTTGGTTGTCATTCCGTTGACATACTGTCTTATTGTTGATGAAATTCTGAGGACGTCAATAAGTGGCATCTCCACTTTAACTCGTTCGAAGGCTCGTCTACAGATTTCATTGTCTATGTTGCGCTTAGTATTAGATTTGGGAGGGTAGGGAGATAAAGTGTTGTACACCCGTTCTATAGTTGGTCCAGTGGGTGTTGAATTCTCTTTCGAATTTGGTGGGGTTTGCCGATCGATATTGTTATTTTTGTATCGATCGACATCGATAGTTTCCTCTCCATCGAGAATGATCACCTGCTCCTCAGTTTCCTTAGAATTTTTATTCTTTTCTTTGTTTTGAGGGAGTTCAGATCTCGAGTGCTTTTTCTAGTAGTCGGAGTTAGCTGTTTTCCATTTCTCAAGATTACAGCAGTTACGTGACATCTCGGGTTTGTATCAGTATTCCCCGGTAGACGTCTTGCTTCCCTCTTGATAGCGATAGCTTTATTAGCGACATCGTTTTCTAGATTTCTAATTTGTTTATACAAAGCGTCAAGTTTCTTTGACACTTCGCAGTAAGAAATATTCAGGTTGATGTCTAGGTCATTCTTTAATCTCCGATTTCTTGTGAAAGCATGGTCTAATCTAGCTTGGGCCCTTCCTTGGTGTGATCCAATGAGGGTGTCGTAGTTGTGGGTAAAACTATCTATGTTAAGAGTGTGTTCCTGAGAGCTTCCATGACTAAAGAATGTTTGCTTAATGGACTAAACATTCTTATCGCTTTGGATTATGTCAGCTTTCTTTTCTGTTGGGCCCAAATACGGCCCGTTAGCTGAAATTAACAGGCTTAAATAATAAGGATTGATAATGGGTTATTATAAGCCCATTAGAAGTCAAGTTTTAAGAAAGGAGTTGAGAAGAAGCCAGAGGCTATTTAGCTCATGAAAGAAAGGTTAACAAAACAAGTCACGGAAGAGAACTCCAGACCTCATTCACTGAGAGCTAGTAATTAGCTCAGGATGGATGCGTAGGACCCGGTCAAAAGGAGACTGTTGAGAATCCCTCAACTCACGGAGCAAATCTCGGAGGTTAGCTGAGGTCGTTGAAACATGATCGCGAGCTATAAAAGATGAGTGGGAGATCAAAGCAAGTGGTCCAGATTTTAATTCATTATTATTCACACATTCATATACTCTAAAAACATCCTTTATTTCTTTATAACCTTAGATCGAAACATTTGTAATCTTCTTTTATCAGAAACATCAATACAGTCATATTCATTCTTTAAGTTCTTACAGGATTCAGCCCACGATTATCTTTTCTCCAATTTAAACCTAACCTAAATTAGGAAAGTGAGTTTTATCCCTCACATTTTGGTGCCGTCTGTGGGGACGAGATAATTGAATCCTTTACTCCGTAACTTAAGAATGGATCCATCCAACCAAACAACGAACCCATATATCCCCGATCCCGTGATCCAGATCGACGGCTCACAAAACATAAGAGACTCGGATCCTCAGGAATCGGAGCCTCGATCCGCCGCTCACCGATCTGAGCAACAGCCTTCGGCTAATGCTCAACCGAACCAGACCACCACTGGAATAACTAACCTGAGATCCTCCAGTGGAAACAACTCCGGGGTTATACCCCCCAAAAACCCTCAGCGTCAACCCGCTCCGAACCATTCGGAAGCTCAGCTATCCGAGATGCGTCGAATGATGGTGCAATTGGTAGAAAGAGCTCAGGATAATGAGCGTACGTTGCAACAGCTAACTGCTCGACAGCAACGGTTCGAAGAGGTGACTAGATCTCTAACCGAGACGACTCATACGTCGAAACGTCAAGGCTTGGGAGTCACCTTCCGAGATCGACTGACCGAACCTACGTTCCCTCGCGGACGCCTGAACTTTTCCCCTAACAGCACTGCTCAAGATGGGCAAGAATCTGTTCTCCGGACACCTCATACTGGAACAACCCCTGCATTCAGTCCACCCGTAACCAGCGCTATGGGAAGTAACATAGCAACAACAAGCTCTGCGCACAACAGGGTCACTGAACAGAGCGCACGTTTACCGCCTCCGCCACCTGTTTTCAGATCCGGAGAAGGAATATCTTTCCCTCCTAGGGAAAGAGTATCTGCTTCTACTTATCAGACTGGGAGCGCGATCCCGAATCGAGACGGCCACCAGAGGACGGAAGCTGATCCTACAGCTCACCCCCCTGGCCGAATCTCTCGAAATGACCCTAGAGCGAGTGATCGATTTACCCACCTAATGCTTGGGAGAACGACCACACTCGACTCCGTCAAGAATCTCCCCATCAGATTCATCATGACGACCCAACCGTCCTTCCTCTAGAGGGACCTGAGGCTATTCGCCGATACATGGAGAAAACTCACGCAGCTCTCCAAAAGTTGAATGCTCAAGTCCATAAAGCAACAAGCTCAGCTCCTGAAATCGAGAGCTTGATTGAGGAAACCCGCGGGACCCCATTCACAAACAAAATCGCTAGCTCTTACATAAGAGATACCTGAAAAATTAGGATCCCCGAATATGACGGGACCTCAGATCCTAAGGCTCATTTGAGAGCCTTCCGATTAGCTATCGTGAAAGGTCACTTCACGAGAGAAGAATGCGAGGCAGGTTACTGCGGGACTTTCGCCGAAAACTTGGTCGGAACAGCTCTCGAATGGTTTTCGAGCCTTCAGCCGAACTCAATAGATAACTTCGACCAGCTCACCAACGCCTTCATGAAGCAGTACTCGACCCATATCCTAAAGCAAGCTTCCGAGGCCGACCTCTGGAAAATCAGACAAGGAATGGGAGATCCATTACGAGTCTATATCGAGAAATTCAGAGCAGTCATAACTAAGCTCTCGAATCCCAATGATCAAGTTGCCATCGAAGCCCTTAGAAGAGGTCTCTGGTACAAATCAGAATTCTGGTCCGAGCTAACGCTTAATCCTCCCCCAACTATCGATGATGCCCTTCACAAAGCATCAAGATATATTACCTTGGAAGAGGAAACAGCTGCGCTAGATAAAATCCATAAGAAATCCCAAAATCACCCAAAAGGTGAAACCTCAGAAGCAAAAGGATCTTCTAGAAAAGGGAGCTCCCGGAATAATCAGACCCAGGGAGAACATTCTTATGCAGTCGAGGAAGTCCAACAGGAAAAACCTGTTGCCGCGACAAGCAAAAGCCCCTGGTCAAAAGGCTACGATGAGAAAAAACACTGCTCTTATCACGATCGAAAAGGGCACTCAACTGAGGAATGTTGGGACCTCCAACGACAGTTGGCAGCTAAATTCGTAGTTGGGGAACTAAAGGACGTGGAACTCAAAAAATCACCTCCTTACCAGAAGAGAGGTCCCAGAGATACCTCTCCGAAGCGCAAAGATCGCCTGAGAAGGAAACAGACTCGCCACCGCCAGCTCCCAAGAAAAGAGTTGACATATTTTTCCCAAGGGAAAAGTCTACAAATCGAGACCCTCCTAAGCAAACCGCCACCTCAACCAAGCCCCAGTTCGAGGGTGGATTATATCCTCGGAGGCTCCGATATATGTCAAGACTCCGTTAATTCAATCAAGAGTCACGTACAAAAGGCTGTTTCCAATGCTCAATCTAAGCCTCCCAACCCTGAATCCAACACTAAGATTTCTTTCTGGGAGAGCGAGACATCAGATCTCGACAGACCTCACGATGATGCCTTAATCGTCACCCTGAACATAGCAGGTTACGAAGTGCCTAAGCTGATGGTTGACACCGGAAGCTCGGTCGACCTTATCTTCTATAACGCCCTGAAAGGGATGGAAATAGATGACTATGAAATTATTAGTCAGAAAGCTAACCTTGTAGGCTTCTCTGGGAAACAGTTACCTCCTTGGGAACCATCAAGCTCCCGGTCATAGCTGGAGGAATCATGAAAATGACCAATTTTGTAGTCATCGACAGACCTTCTCCATTTCACGCGATCCTAGGAAGACCCTGGATTCATAAGATGAAGGCGGTAGCCTCCACTTATCACCAATGCGTGAAATTTCCGACACCTGACGAAATAACCACCATACGAGGTAGCCAGAAGATCTCCAGGATCTATTACTTGGGAGGATTCGGAATCCTCAAGGAATCACCCCAATAGCAATTACAGATCCAGGAAGGTCGAGAGATGCAACAGAATATTTGAGGTCCCCCTAGGAACCTAACCGAACGAGTTAGCATCGACGACTCTGACCCCGAGAAACAAGTGAACATCGGATCAGAGCTACCTCTCGAAACTAAAAAGGAGTTAATCGACTTCCTGAAAAGCAACGTCAAAACGTTTGCATGGACCACCAGCGACATGAAGGGTATAGACCCAAACATCACCACACACAAGCTCAATGTAGATCCTACTTTCAAACCGATCAAACAAAAACGCCGTAAGCTAGGCCTCGAAAAAGCTCAAGCCGTCAACGATGAAGTAGATCGACTCACGAAAGCAGGGTCCATCCGAGAAATACATTACCCCGATTGACTGGCTAACCCCGTAGTAGTGAAAAAGAAAAACGGGAAATGGAGAATCTGTGTAGACTTCACCGACCTAAACAAGGCTTGCCCTAAAGATAGCTTCCCGTTACCTCACATCGATCGCCTCGTTGAGGCGACAGCTGGCCATCAGCTCTTGTCCTTTATGGATGCCTTCTTGGGATATAATCAAGTCATGATGAATCCTGAAGATCAAGAAAAAACTACGTTCATAACCGAACGCGGCACCTACTGTTACAAGGTAATGCCATTCAGATTAAAAAACGCGGGAGCTACCTACCAAAGGCTTGTGAACAAAATGTTCGCTGGACAGCTCGGAAAAACCATGGAGGTATACATCGACGATATGCTGGTTAAATCCTCAGCTGGGGAAAATCACATCTCCCACCTAAAAGAATGCTTTGATATCCTCAACAAATACGATACGAAACAAAACCCCGCAAAATGCACCTTGGGAGTGCCCTCGGGCGAATTTCTTGGTTACCTCGTTACTGAGGGAGGTATCGAAGCCAACCCGAAACAGATAGCGACCTTCCTGGAAATGCCGTCACCTAAGACAACCAGGTAGGTACAAAGACTGACTGGACAAATCGCCTCTTTGAACCGATTTATATCTAAAACCACCGATAAATGCCTCCCGTTCTACAAACTTCTAAAAAACAATAAGAAGTTCCTATGGGACGAGAAATGCGAGGAAGCCTTCAAACAATTGAAAGCTTACCTCTCCGAGCCTCCGATCATATCCAAACCAGTAACAGGAGAACCCCTGTACCTATACCTCGCCGTATCAACTGCTGCAGTTAGCGGCGTGCTGGTACGAGAGGAGCAAAACAAGCAAAGACATGTCTATTACACAAGAAAAAGTCTAATAGACGCCGAAACAAGATACCCTACCATGGAAAAGTTAGCTCTGACAGTCGTAACAGCTGCCAGAAAGCTACGACCTTACTTCCAATCACACTCGATCGTGGTAATGACCTCACAGACAATACGCACGATTCTGCACAGTCCAAGCCAATCAGGATGATTAGCTAAGTGGGCCATAGAACTCAGCGAATACGACATCGAGTATAGACCCCGAGCAGTCATGAAAGGTCAGGTCCTCGCCGATTTCATCATCGAGCTATCGTCTGAACAACTAGACCCGAGAGCTGAAGCTCCGGAATGGAGCATGTATGTCGACGGAGCCTCGTCAAAACAAGGTTCCGGAATCGGTCTAAGGCTGACCTCTTCAGCCGGAGAAACCATCGAGCAATCCTACAGGCTCGGATTCAACGCTTCAAATAATGAGGCCGAATATGAAGCGCTAATCGCAGGATTAAGACTCGCCCTAAGCCTCGGAATCCGAGAGCTAAATGCCTACAATGACTCACAGCTGGTAGCTAGCCAGTTCCATGGGGAATACGAAACAAGGGACGAAAGAATGGGGCATACCTCGAAGTCGTACAAAGCCTCACTAAACAGTTCAGCAAGTTCGAGCTAACAAGAATCCCACGAGGAGAGAACTCCTCAGCAGATGCGTTGG
The DNA here is from genome assembly GCA_932364175.1 of Eruca vesicaria subsp. sativa. Lineage (NCBI taxonomy): Eukaryota > Viridiplantae > Streptophyta > Magnoliopsida > Brassicales > Brassicaceae > Eruca > Eruca vesicaria. Next base: position 8,250 of record CAKOAT010392488.1, read on the forward strand.
CTGCATTAGCATCCACATCAGACCCCCTAGTAAAACGAATTATACCTGTAGAGGGAATCGAAAAACCAAGCATTGACATAGCTACCAAAGCCGCGATCGATAGCAAACCAAAAGACCAAACAGAAGGTAACTGCTCCGAGTCTGCAGCAACCCAAGTTCTAACAACATTCTGGTTCCCAAAAACCAAAAATCGCAAATTCAAAAAGCACACCTCCGGGGGCACAACCCAGCCTCCAAGCCCGCTTGTCTTCAAAGTAAACACTCACAGGACGAGATATTCCCCTGAACCTGAAACTTCAACCGAAGACACGATCCCGACCCCGGAAGTTAACGACATACCTGAAAATATTCCTCCAGATTTAGGCTCTAGTGAACCTAACCGAAGGAATATCCCCGGGGGCACGACCTCCTGCCGCAACAACACCGGAGAACCTGATCCAGCACAGGGACCTCCTTCATCCCTTCACGAAAAAATCATAGGAAGAGAGGATTGGAGAATCCCAATCATGCAGTATATTTCGGAGGGCAAGGTCCCCCCCATAAATGGGAAGCTCGAAAACTCAAAGCAATAAGCGCAAGATACTGCATAATGGAATCTATCCTTTATAAACGAAGCGTATCGGGACCTTACCTGAGATGCGTCCACGGCCTCGATGCTATCAGACTCATGAAAGAAATCCATGATGGTTCCTGTGGAAACCACTCCGGTGGTAGAGCCTTAGCTATCCAAATCAAAAGGCAAGGCTATTTCTGGCCTACCATTATCGCTGACTGTGAGGTCTACTCATCCTCATGCGACAGATGCCAGAGGCACTCACCATTTATACACCAACCCTCAGAGAAATTATCCGCGATATCCGCCCCATACCCATTCATGAGATGGTCCATGGATATCGTAGGACCACTAGTCGTGTCAGGAACAGGAAGGCAGAAGCTACGCTTCCTACTGGTCCTAACAGACTACTTCACAAAATGGATAGAAGCTGAAGCCTTCCAACAGGTAACTAAAGTCGAAACCGAACGACTCGTATGGAGAGACATCATTTGCTGCCACGGCGTCCCATACGAAATCGTTACCGATAATTGATCGCAATTCATATCTAACGACTTCAAAGACTTCTGCGACAAGTGGAAAATTTGCCTCACCATGTCAACACCTCGATACCCTCAGGGAAAAAGCCAGGCGGAGGCTGCTAATAAGTCAGTATTAGCAAACCTCAAAAAACGCCTTGGAATCGATAAACGTTTGTGGTCCGAAAGATTACCCGAAGTGCTTTGGGCATGCCGAACCACCCCACGAAGAGCTACGGAAGAAACCCCTTTCTCCCTAGCCTACGGGATGGAAGCTGTCGTCCAAGCCGAAACCATCACAGGGAGCCTCCGCCGAGAGCTCTGTACGACAAATCCCAAACCTAACAATCAGCTCTTGTCAGATAACCTCGACCTGATCGAGGAACGACGGGATCAAGCCTTGCTCCGCATTCAAAACTACCAACCAACAATAGCTCGACATTACAATTCCAAGGTCAGGTCCCGACAATTCGTTGTAGGCGACCTGGTACTCAAGAAAGTTTTTAACCATACCAAAGAGCCGAACGCCGGAAAGCTAGGGACCAATTGGGAAGGCCCCTACCAAATCATCCATGTGATACGACCGGGCGTTTACAGGCTCATGAAGGTACGAACCGGGGTACCCGAAATCCGATCATGGAATGCCATGAATCTCAAGAAATACTATCATTAGGTACCTAAAACCCATCGAACTACGTTTGGCTTGATCCCTTGACTGGGTACGTAGGAAACTCCGTCATGAGTGCAGCCCCAATCTCATCTCAACATACTCATCTTTACATTCAAAGGGCGCATGTGTTCAGATCACACAGCCCAAGCTATTAGCTCCATGATTATTATGTATTCCATAAAAGTTATTAATGAAACTTCTACATTCAAGCATCTCAAGTTCCTATCAAATAAATTCAGGTCACGACGAACCTGAACCTAAGGTCTTAAAATCCTTCCAACAAAATCAGGTCACGACGAGCCTCAATCTAAGGTCTTAAAATCCTTCCAACAAATTCAGGTCACGATAAGCCTGAATCTAAGGTCTTAAAATCCTTCACACAAAATTGAGATCACGACGAACCTCAATCTAAGGTCTTAAAATCCTTCCAACAAGTTCAGGTCACGGTAAGCCTGAATCTGAGGTCTTAAAATCCTTGACACAAAATCCAGGTCACGACGAACCTGGACCTAAGGTCTTAAAATCCTTCCGACAAAATCAGATCCCGGTAAACCTGGACCTAAGGTCTTAAAACCCTTCATACAAAATCAGGTCCCGGTAAACCCGCATGTGGGAGTCGATTTCACCCTACTGTCAAATAAATCGTAAAAAAGGAAACTTCGGGAAAACCCTAAGTTTCCAGAGGAACCGGCTATCTGCGAGAACCGCACAACGAAAATAAGATGACGAAAATACTTAGAATTTAAATGAGAGTAAACGAAAACAGAGAGCAAAGAGGTTCTTATTCCGAATCTGCGTAGAACTGGTACAAAAAGAATTGCCGAAAGCGTAAGACCTAGAAAACCCTAATTGAGACGCAGCTCGCTAACAGAAAAACGGAAAGATTCCTAAATGCTAGTTTTGGTGGTGAGAGCTCTGAATTTCGTGTCTATGCTTCTGCCCTAGATCTCCTCTTTATATACTCCTCATCTTGGCTATCCGATCTTTCCATTTCGCCCAGATTTGACTTAAATCGGGAACTTTCCATTCTTCTCGATCCTTCCTTTTCTTCTGCGGAAATCTTCTATTTCTCTTCAAATCTTCCTTTTATGTTTAAACTTGACTTTTATTTTCTTTCTGCGAGTAAACCG
>CAKOAT010392710.1:5048-16042 GCA_932364175.1 Eruca vesicaria subsp. sativa
ATGAAATGAGTTGAATGAACATAATAAGTCATTTCTATTATATAAAATATCAAAATTAATTTGAACCAAATTACACTATTTCAATTTTAATCATTTAATAAAATAAAATGAATTATGTACATATTATTTTAGCGTGTTATGTGGATTAATGTTTAAATATTAAAAATAATAGTTTCAATTTTTTAAAAATATACAATTTTAAAAAAAAATTATAATTTAATAATTTATTGAAATATTGTAATGTTACTGAATCAGAGAAATAATGAGACCAATGTGAATGATTTAACACAATTTATGTGATGGAATATTGTATTGTAACTGAATTAAAGAAATAATGAAACTAACGACAATGACATTGTTGAGGGGAGAAAACTTAGTCTTCTGTGATTTCCCTTTTTGTGCACTAAAACGAGAGATCTTTTATGAGTTCACAGGTCGTTGTCATGTCTTTTTTATTTGGAACTAACCAATTAAATTTATATTAACACTAAAATTAATGAACTAATGAATTATTTATTATTTATTAATATAAAAATTAATAGTGATATAACTCTTCATAATAGAGATAATCATTGCTCTAACCCAAAGTGCAAGAAAAAAATTCTTTCAAAACTCTCATCAGATATGTAACAATGACATTTTTATGGTTAGATTATTAAGAATTAAATCAATATATGTTTACTGGAAAAAATAATTATTTAAAATTAATTAATATTAATATTTAATAATATGATAGAATGGGTTATTAGTATTATAGATAACTTATGATTATAGTTGTTACAGGTCATTTTAACAAATATGGAAAATATTTTATCAAGTATGAAATGAGTTGAATGAACATAATAAGTCATTTCTATTATATAAAATATCAAAATTAATTTGAACCAAATTACACTATTTCAATTTTAATCATTAAAAATGAATTATGTACATATAATTTTAGTGTGTTATGTGGGTTAATGTTTAAATATTAAAAATAATAGTTTCAATTTTTTAAAAATATACAATTTAAAAAAAAATATAATTTAATAATTTATTGAAATATTGTAATGTAACTGAATCAGAGAAATAATGAGACTAATGTGAATGATTTAACACAATTTATCTGATGGAATATTGTATTGTAACTGAATTAAAGAAAGAATGAAACTAACTACAATGACATTGTTGAGGGGAGAAAACTTAGTCTTCTGTGATTTCCCTTTTTGTGCACTAAAACGAGAGATCTTTTATGAGTTCACAGGTCGTTGTCATGTCTTTTTAATTTGGAACTAACCAATTAAATTTATATTAACACTAAAATTAATGAACTAATGAATTATTTATTATTTATTAATATAAAAATTAATAGTGATATAACTTTTCATAATAGAGATAATCATTGCTCTAACCCAAAGTGCAAGAAAAAAATTCTTTCAAAACTCTCATCAGATATGTAACAATGACATTTTTATGGTTAGATTATTAAGAATTAAATCAATATATGTTTATTGGACAAAATAATTATTTAAAATTAATTAATATTAATATTTAATAATATGATAGAATGGGTTATTAGTATTATAGATAACTTATGANAAATATTTTATCAAGTATCAAATGAGTTGAATGAATATAATAAGTCATTTCTATTATAGAAAATATCAAAATTAATTTGAACCAAATTACACTATTTAAATTTTAATCATTAAATCAAATAAAACGAATTATGTACATATAAGTTTAGCGTGTTATATGGGCTAATGTTTAAATATAAACAAAATAATATTTATTTTTTAAAAAAAATATAGAATCTATCAAAATTAAAATTTAATAATTTATTGAAATATTGTTATGTAACTGAATTAGAGAAAGAATGAGACTAATGTGAATGATTTAACACAATTTTCTGATGAAATATATATTTTTTTTGTAAAGAGGCTTATCTGATGAAATATTGTATTGTAACTGAATTAAAGAAAGAATGAAACTAACTACAAAACTAACGACAATGACATTGTTGAGGGGAGAAAACTTAGTCTTCTATGCTTTCTCTTTTTGTGCACTAAATCAAGAGATCTTTTTTGAGTTCACAAGTAGTTGTCATGTCTCTTTCATTGGTCGAGAAGTCGCACACAACTCAATGTTAAAACTAATTTGAAAATCATATATCAGGAGGAACATATTAATAAAGCGTTAAATTTTAGAATTGTGTTTTTAAATTTAAACACACAGAACAATTACCAGCTATACTAAAAAGAATAAAAAAGTTGCAAAAATACATAACCTTAGGTAAGTAATTTTTGCCTTGCAATGACTCGCCCACACTTGCAAGAACAATTATGTCACATCCTTTAGATCACATCAATTTCACAAATATTCTACTGATCCGTTTACTGTTTTACCAAAATTGAAACTGATAGCAATTTAACTATAATTTAGAAAATTTATTATCATTATAGTTCAAATTACACAAAACTGATATTGGAAAAAGAAAAAATTTCCTCTACAGTTATTCATAAGAAGAAAAGAAGAAAACAAAAAAAATAAAGATACTAAATATATTATGATTAAGTTATGATAAAATTGATAACTTTCTAAGGATGGTCCAAATTTTTTTCAAAAAAAAATCACACATGAAAGAAGTCATGCCTTATATTTTAATAGTATAGACTCGATTTTGACCCGTGCTTTGAAAGCGCGGGATAAGTTTTTGGTTAATTTTTCTTATTTAGGTATTACTACAATTTTTGTTTTAATTTTAATATTTGAATTTTGACGCCTATAATTAAAAGTAATTTATTTTGTTGTCTTATAGTAATTTGGGTTGGATGTTTAGGTACCGTTACATTTTTTGGATTGGTTTAGTTCGAGTAATATAAGATTGGGTTTGTATTTATTTTTTGAGTTATTTTGGTTTGGGAGTTTAAGACCCGTGTAAGAACCAAAATATTTTTCCAATCAGTTCAATTCGAGTAATGTTTGATTCAGTTTGAATTTATATTCTTTTTGTAAAACCCAAAATAAAACCGAATTATAAATGGTTTGAATTTGAGTCATGTTCAATCCAAAAATCTCAAAAAAATTGAAAAATCGAATTAACCCCAAAAATCCAAAATGGTAGTTTATATAATTAAGGGTTTTTCATATTATGATAGTTAAATTTTTTATTATATTTCGAATATTTGGATACTTGTTCGGCTATTAGTGCAGTTCTGATTTTAGTTTTGGTTTTCGGGTTTGAGAAATAGTAACTATTTAGACTTTTAAATAATTTGGTATGGTTTTGGTTTTAATTTTTTCGTTTCGATTCGAGTTTTTTTTTATTTGGATAATATTTTCAAGACTAACTTCCTCAATAGCTTTCTTAGCTATGTTTTAATACCCATCTTACTAAAATATTCGTTCTTATTTTTAACCTCAAAATATTTTATAATATCACTTTTGTGCTATTTATTTTAAAAGATTTTTTCCTTCATTAAATATTTTTTATTGTTGTAAATTGATTCGAAAAAAATATTTTCCCCAAATATCAGACTTCACCTGTCGACACTAATTTGTTATATAAGTTTAAAGTTTCATTCCATCTTTTAATGAAATATTTTGTTTGTTTAATGAAAAGCAATATAAATTGCAGTCGTAAAATATCAATTGTAACCCGATCATTTATACAACAAATGATATAACTATTATTTTATTTTTTAATTCTTATGAACTTATATATATATTAAAAAGTTTTAATATCTTAATTTATAAATAAAATTAATGAATGTTAACTGAATATTTACTTTTATAATATTCAGTTTTTAAAATGCTAAGGTATGAAATAATCTTCAGAAAACCACAAATATGTTTAGAGCGTATGGAAAATCGAAGATTAGTTAGAAGTTAAAATGTTACCACTTATTGATGATATTATAATTGTACAGACCTAAAACTTTGAACGTACGAAAAAGATATTAGAAGGATAAACGTTTTTATGATTCTCCCAAACAAACTCAAAATGATATAGAAAAAAGGTCCGATAGATTTATGTAACAAACTTTAGATAGATAAAAATAATTATTTATGTTAGTTATTTGTTGAATTTCTGGATAATATGTCAATCATATCACAGATACATAAATTTTTGAAATCATATATATATCATTAACAATCTAAACTATTAAAACAAAAGTAGAATTTAAAATTAACCTTGAGCCCAAAATAATTTAAGCAATTATTGTTTTTTTCTAATTTTACAAATAAGTTCTTAAATCTAAGGAACAATAAGTTTAGTTTAAATATGTTACTAACATATAGTAACATTAAACTTTCATGTCGAGAAATAAAACATTGGTATAAATATTTTGCATATCTTTCGACCATTAAAACTTCACGATACACAAAATCATAAACAAAGAAAGTAAATCAATACTATTAATACAAAATAAATATTTATCTACTCGCAAGTAGTCTAAGTTGGACCATTTCATTTATTATTTTTATTATTTTGAATACAACAAACTTATTCATTATTAAATGACACATAATCTTAACACAATATTTAAATATTTCAAAATAAGATATCAAAAAATATTTTCAACTATTTTTCTAAGAGCACATTTTAACAATATCTTTTAATATCTTTTTATTTAAAATATAAATATTTATTTGTTTAATATTATTTTAATTATAAAAATCGTAAATAATATTAAATTTAATTACAAATGAATACTCATCCATTTTAATTTATAAAAATAAATAACCTTCTATAATATTTGTATATAAGTATTTCATGTTTCCAATTAAAAATCACAGAAAATATTACTTTAAAATGAAATAGCTGTAAATATTTTCAAAAGAGAGGACACCTAAAATATTTGATATATATTTTAATTCATATAACCATGAAAAGAAAGATATATTTAAATTAGGTTTATGCATGGTAAAATATCAAAAAAGCCAAAAATAGCTCAAGAGATGGTTTAATATGAATTACTGAAAAAAGAAAAAAAAAGCAGTTAAATAAAAGTATAACCTAAAATATCTTAGTGGCAGGAAATTGTAAATACTTTCGAAAGAGAATGACACTTGAAAAAAAGGTCTTGTGTTTTAATAATAGTATAGACTAGATTTTGACCCGCGCTTTCAAAGCGCGGGTTTATGTTTGATGCAAACTTTATATAATCGCATTTCCTATACATGTAGAAATGTGGGATATTGTATAGTTCTTTAATTTCATCAAATATAGTCTTTTTAAAAATGCAGGATAATCTTTCGGTGAAAATTTTATATGACCGTATTTATGTTTTATATAAAATAGACATGTGCATAAATCCATAACTCGACGTCTAAACTCAATCTAAACCAAAAAAAATTGAATCCGTAACCGGTCAAAAATCTAAAATATATCAGAATGAGTTTTGTAGGGTGGTACAAAATATATCCAAATCAAAATGTTATTAGCCAGACCCGAACGAATAACCCAAAAACCAAAAATTCTGAATCGATCTGAATGTCCAAATTAATCATAAATATAAATATTTGAAACATAAATATCTAGTTTAAATATTCAGTTTTATATTTATTTTAAAATGATATTTAAAATTAATTATCTAAATTTTAACTAAGTACTTTAATATCCAATTCTATAAAAATAAGTATCTTTCTTTTGTTTTGGTTTTAGATTTTAGATTGTCAAACCAATATAACCCGAATCCGAACGATATATGGTTACTTTATCGGTTTTAGGATGTGTACAAATTAGAACCAAACCCGACGTGTTATATTTGAATCTGATATATACTTACAAACATGTCTACTTACATATTATGACACATATGATGTGATATAAATTAGCTTTGATTCAAAATATTCGACCCGTTTCTCAATAGGTACTTGAACTCCAAAACATAACTTATAATACGTTTTATATTTTGTTAAATTAATTTTACATTTGATAAATATTTGTCTGTTTATTGGAATAACCCGTAAAATTATAATCATAAAAATATCAGTAATAACATGTTTCATCATATAATAAATATTAATAGTATCTATTATTAATATTTATTTTATCAATATATATATATATAAACGATTTTCAGACTTTATCTATGATAATTATCTTATTATGTATTGGTGGAGGTTTGAAAACAAAAATTATTATTATTTTGTGTATCAGTTACATATAATTAAATGTTAATTTTTTATATCCTAATGTTTTAATTTAGATATGTATGTTAAAATATAAAATTATTTCATTTTTTAATATTATATGGTAGTATTTTGTTATTCTGTAAATGTAATTCATCTAGTTTATAATGTATAAAGTAGATTAATTTATATTATAATTATAATTTTGTGTAATTTTTAGTTACAAATATGAAATATTTATATATAAATGTTATAGAAAGTTAGTTCTTATTCTATAAATCAAAATGAATTAATACTCATTTATAATTTATTTTAATACTATTTACGTTTTTATTATTAAAATAGTATTAAAAGAATAAATATTTATTTTTAAAACAAAATATATTAAAGATATTGTTAAAATGTAATATGAAAAAAGTAGTTAAGAGTATCTTTTTATATCTTATTTTGAATATATTTAAATATTATATTAATATTATGTTGTTATTTAATACAGTAATAACTAAGTTTGTTATATGTAACATAACATAAAATTAAATAAATGTAATGTTTTGAGGTAGACTACTTGCAAGTAGATAAAAAGTGTTTATGTTTTAATAGTATTGATGTTTTGGATAACTCCACAGAAGAATCTCAGTGGTACTCTACACCAAATACAATATTACAATAGCATGCAAAATTTATAAACATATCTACTTTCACTTATGACTACTCCTGAACATCTACATGTGCATTTACTCTCATGTAAATATATTTTGTAAACAATAAAATCGAAATTGTTATGGAACTTGGAAAATTTTACATAAGTGGCATATTAAGCATATCTTACGGAATTAAATTTGAAGTTATTTTTGGGTTCACCTCCTAGGGTGGTGAACCTCTAAGTTCACCAAACAATACGATAGTGTTATTTCATATTTGATACAATCTATATTTAAAACTTTTTAATGAATCTATAGCTTGTTATACAAGTAAATTGTCTCCAAAGGAGGATCATTTGCGCTTGTTCGTCCAAGTGTGGAACATTAGAGAACTCTCATGTTATTCTAAATGATAAGAAACATTACAAATATTATTCTGAAATTTTAAATTCATTAATCTGTATACTATGCCTTCTCTAAAACTTGGAACGATCAACTGAGTACATAAACCCTTATTTAGACCATTAAACATGCAATGTCAAGTTCCAGAAGAGAAAACGACTTTAAGGTAATCATTAAATGTGCATAGACCACTAAGATATTTTTTAGTAGGTCCCAACGTTACCTAACTGAATTCGTTGTTTCGTAACTAATATAAAAATTGGATTTGGGTTGAGAGAAAACTCTTTTGAATGTTAATTACAGTCAATAAATTGTATTTTTTTTTTGAGAAAGAACTTTACTTTATAACATAAACTGTTTTCCTTTTGTTAAAATGTAAACTAACAACAGAATAGATCCTAGTTTTATGTTAATATACTGATATATTTTTATATTTGATGTGAATGATTTAACTCAAATACTTGATGAAAATATTGTAATGCGAAAGAATGAATGAGACTTAACTACAGGTAACAACGATAATGATATTGCAACAAGAGAAAACTTAGTCCTTTGTGTTTTCTCCTTTTGTGCACTAAAACAAGAAATCTTTCCTAATACACAAGTTACTATCACGTCTCTTTCGTTGGTTGAGAAGTCGCATAAAATTCAATGTATGAAACTAATTGAAGTTTGGGAAATCATATACTTATCAAGCAAACATTAAGACAATAAATCAAAATTTGATCATTAGATTCATTCAACTAACATTCTTAATATTAACATTTATTAAATAATCATACAATTAAGTTATACATTAACTCACACCTTCTTTTTTTATAGATACACATGCCACATATCTTTCTTCTTTTTCACCCATTACAACATATTTTCTATGACTTATTATTATCATCATCATCATCATTCACGATACGATCTAATAGCAAATAAATATGCTAAACACATGAAATTCATGTGAAGTGTCTGGTTCGAACATAGTTCTTAGTCATTATTAAACAACAATAATGATCGAACCATAGTTCTTAGTCATTATTAAACAACAATAATGCTGAGTCTGTTTAATACAAAGAAAAATTTGATATGATGCTAACTCTTTATTTTTAATACTTGTTTGTTTTCTGTAACAGAAGCTACAAAAGAATGTCCATGGCTCTGCACCAAATACAACGTTACAATAGCACGGAAAATTTATGAACATATCTATTTTCACTTATGACTAATCTTGAACATGTACATGTGTATTTACTCTCATGTAAATTATTTTGTAAACAATAAAACTGAAATTGTTATGGAATTTGGAAAACCTTACATGAGTGGTATATTAATCAAATCCAACGTAATTAAACTTGTGAAAATTAATAATCACTAAAATAAAGAAACTAATCATTTTGTGTATCTAACCCATTCAATTTATATTAACACTAATTAAAATTAAGGAACTAATCAATTATTTTTATTTGTTAATAAAACAAAATGATATAACTTTGTATGATAAATATAATAATGCTCTAACCCAAAATGCAAGAAAATGATTCCTTCAAATTAAAACTCTCGTCAGATATGTAACAATGACATTTTTATAGTTAGATTAATAAGAATTAGATCAATATATGTTTATTTGATAAAATAAATATTAAAAGTTAATTAATATTAATATTTAGTGATATAGTTGAACTATTATTGGTATTTGATGATTATATTTTATACATGTTATTGTAACAAATATGCAAAATGTTTGATCAAGCATCAAATGAGTCTTCATACCCCAAAAAAAAAGGTATCAAATGCCTCTATGCTTTCTCTTGTTGTGCACTAAAACAAATTAAAGAGGCCTTTCGTGGTACACGCTGGCATATCTCTTTCATAATTCAATGCCCAAAACTAATTTGAAGTTTGGCAAAATTTCAGGAAAACATGATAATAAAGCGTTAATGTACTATAACTAAGACTTTTAAATTTACAAATATAAATAGAAACGAAAAAGAATACATAAATGTAAATTTTACATGTCATATACAGGAGCATCCATTTTTCCTTGTTCGTCCAAGTGTGGAACATTGGAGAACTCTCATGTTATAAATGAAAAGAAACATTACAAATATTGTTCTACAATTGAAATTTTTACATGTTTTATGATGATTCAAATATAACTTCACTATTCTAAACCATTTTATGGAATTCATGTTTAACAAAAACTCTTTCTATCATTCTGAATAAGTATTATAAATCTTTTTCTCATTAATATGTATAATTTGCCCTATGTAAAATTTGGAACGATCNTAACTTCACTATTCTAAACCATTTTATGGAATTCATGTTTAACAAAAACTCTTTCTATCATTCTGAATAAGTATTATAAATCTTTTTCTCATTAATATGTATAATTTGCCCTATGTAAAATTTGGAACGATCAACTGAGTAAAATCATAAATAAACTGTTATCTAGACCACTAAACATTGGAGAAGAGTAATGTCAATGTCAAGTTCCAGAAGAGAAATCGAGATATGTCTAACAAAAGAGAGAGCCTCTTTATGTATGATTAGCCTTCTGTAAAACGTAGAACGATCAACTAAGTAAAATCATAAATAAACTGTTATCTAGACCACTAAACATTGGAGAAGAGTAATGTCAATGCCAAGTTCCAGAAGAGAAATAGAGATATGTCTAACAAAAGAGAGAGCCTCTTTATGTATGATTAGCCTTCTGTAAAACTTTGAACGATCAACTGAGTAAAATCATCATAAATAAACTGTTATTTAGACCACCACTAAGCAGACCTTTCACAACATTGGAGACAGAAATGCCAATCAGGAGCCTCTTGGATCTCCAGCATTATTCTTAATTTATTTTTTTTTTCCACAAACCAATACATAAAAGGTAATCTTTAAATGAGCATAAGATATGGGACTGGCCTCTAATACATAAGAAGCTTTTATTTTATGGAATTTATTTTCAGAAAAACAAAAAACCTTTACGGTGCAGAAGAGTAAATGAAACTTCTGACGGAAGTAAACAGATCGCCGCCGTCAAAACGCTCCACCACATCAACTCCCTTCTCCTTCATCAACTTCGCCACATCTCTCTGCCTATCCACCAGCGGATCTCCTCTTACTCCAGTCACCATCACCTTCCATTCCAACCGTCCGATTTTCTTCATATTAGACGGGAACAGCTCTTCGCCGCTGAATAAGGGACTCTCTAAGATCAATCCACGGATACTTAACGGAGTTAGATCTTTCTCGATGAATCTAAGCCCGACGTTGTAAGCCACGTTACCACCGGTGCCTGTCCCCATGAGGAAGACGTTAGAAAGATCGGCGTAAGATTTGAGCCACTCGTCTTCTTCGGACTTGTTTCTTAGCCACTCAACCGCGTACACCCCGAAGTCTTCGTAAGCCGCCGGGAGTTTGTTCTCAGGAGCTAGCCGGTACGAAGGTGACGCAACGACCACGTTGATCTCACGCGCAATACCTCCAACAACCAAGGTGAAGATTTCAGATTCGACGACGCTGCGGCTGGTGAAACCTCCACCGTTGAAGTAGACAACGAGAGGAAGTTTTTTAGACGCAACGCCGCCGTTTAGTGCGGTAGTGGGGACGTAGAGACGCATCCATGATGACTTTGAGTGGTCCACGAGAATGTCTTTGGATACGACTTGCGGTAGCGGGGAGGGATCTTGAGATGATCCAGACATATCTGTTGTCGTTTTTGGGTTCGAAGTCTTGTGTTGTGTATGAAACTGATACCTACCCTTGTTCCCCTTTTATAGTGCAAATTTATGCAATATTATACTAATTATTTATATACTAGTATTAAACACAGAAGCATTTTTC
>CAKOAT010392932.1:7518-36188 GCA_932364175.1 Eruca vesicaria subsp. sativa
CTCTATCTCTCTCTCTCTCTCTCTCTCTCTCTCTCTCTCTCTCTCTCTCTCTCTCTCTCTCTCTCTCTCTCTCTCTCTCTCTCTCTCTCTCTCTAATATCGTTTTGATTTTGGTACATGAAGGTGGGTTGTGAGCAGAGTTGGTTGTCGTGAGCTTAAAGGCAGCGGTGACAAGGCTGCGGTAGAGAATCCCTCGTTTCTGGTTTAATTGTTTTGTCTCTGAAGTTAACATGATTCAGTTGAAAAAGTGAAAGTCACATTCTTTCTCTAATTGTTTCACTAAGGGACTCTTGATTCAGTGGCTCTAAGAGAGCTGATGCAACTTCAGATTTGAGTGGTCTTATTGAGGTTTGTCACTCTTACTTATGTTTCGAGTTACTTGTTTTACTACCGAAAGAGCATATCTTTAGTAGTTATTTCCATGTTGACAAGTAGGAAACAAGGACTTTGAGAAGTAAGCAAACGAACTGTGAAGGTAGTACTCTTAGTTGTTATACTGTCGACTTCAAAGCAGCTCGATGACAATTGCATAACAATCTTCATTCTGCGGTTGCTGTAACAGACTCAGACTCATTCTACTCCTTTCTTCTCAGACGGCAAGTCTTGGGAGTCTCAGTTTGGTAATTTCTTCTTTGACTTGGTGTTCGTCTCTTCTCACTTTCATGCGGACAGTGAAGTGTCTCTATGTGGGGAATTACATCTCTTGTAGAGATTCCAACGATCTTAGGATTGTTTTGTAGGTTGAATATGAAGTCCCTAGACTTAGCAATTGCTTTGGTTTGTGTATTTGGATGATTCTATTTTGTAGTTTAAAATAGAGTCTGTAGACTTAGCAATTGTACAATCTAATACCAATAACAAAATTAGAAAAAAAAAATATTTTTTTAACCATAAAATCTAAACCCTAAATATGCCCTAAACTCTAATATCCAACACTTATGGTAAATAATTTAAAAATGAACATTTTAAATTGAAATACCAAATTTAGATTTCTAATGTAATAGTATTTTTAATTTTCAAAACAAAAATCTTAAATTATTGTTCAAAAACTAAATTATTATTCAAAAATTAATTTATTTTTTATATTTATAAAATACCTATTAAATTCCGATCTATAAAACAATGTTTGTTTGTAACATAACTTTAATCTTAAATTTAAATTCAAAATTTAATTATTTTAAAAATACAATCTAAACTTTAAATTCTAAACTTCAAACACTACATCATAAATTTACATCCTAAATGTAATCCCTAAACCCCAAACCTAAAATCTACATCCTAAATCTAATCCCTAAACCCAAAACCCAAACTTTGCATACAAAATTTTAATACTCTATTCTTTTATTATTTAAATTCAAATCTCAAATTTTCAAAAGCATAATTCTATACCCTAAACTCTATTTCATAAACCATAATTCCAATTCACATACCCCAAACATTAATAACAACATTTTAAATTTAAATCTTAAGTTAAATTCTTTAACTTTATTGATGTTAGTGTAGGATTCTATGCAAAATGTATGTT
Source organism: Eruca vesicaria subsp. sativa (assembly GCA_932364175.1). NCBI lineage: Eukaryota > Viridiplantae > Streptophyta > Magnoliopsida > Brassicales > Brassicaceae > Eruca > Eruca vesicaria. The sequence goes on from CAKOAT010392932.1 coordinate 9,043, forward strand.
TTATGAATTTAATGCAATGTTTATTTTGGTTATAAATTAATTTTTAGTTTAAATATTTCATTATAAAATCCATAGATAACACAACAACAAATAACTTATAATCCGAAAAAGAATTCATTAAAAAGAAATCATAAACTATAGATATAAATCTTAAGACTCTCATCCATTTTATGCCATAAAACATTACTTTAAAAAATTCTAAACACAAAAAAAAAATCAGAAAAAATGTAATACAAGACACAAGAAAATAAAAAAGAAAGAAATCAAATAATTTAATACAAGACACAAGAAAACAAAAAAAGAAAGAAAAAGTTCTCTTAGCCAATTAGATCAATATACACGGATCACCTTCTCAACCGTTAGATTATATTAAATCAAAGGTCTAAAATCAATCTCTTATCTATCTTCACCCTTGTTTTCTATTGGTTTGGAGTGGATCACTCTCTGCACCGTTCGATCTAAATGAATCAACGCTTGAGATTTGTTTCTTTTTTTCCAATTATTTTGTGAGTACAGATCGCGTTCTCGAGAGACAGAGATCAAGAAAAAAAAGAGAGACGCGACTGGGTAAGCTGTGCCCTAGCAAACCTTGGCATCCTTCTCTTCTTCTTCCTTATCGGCCTCCTTCTCTTCTTTTTCCTCGCCGGCCTCCTTGATCGCTTCTTTTTTATTGTCTCTGTTTCTGATTATCAAACTTGTTTCTGATTATCAATCTGATTCATTAAGATTTGAATTTTGTTTTGAATATGTCTCTGTTGGCAAGTTAGGCACTGTTATCTTACCAATACTAGAGTAGAGCAAGCAACTTGATTGGTCATTGAGATTTGATCTGTTATCCACAAAGTTAGTGTTTTTCTGTCATGTCTTTACTTTGTTTGTCATCGTGTGTTTCAGCTGGAGATATAATTGTTCTTTTATTGTTGAACCAGGAAACCAAGAGCTTAAGTCTAATGGAAATGAAGAAATAAAGAATTAAAGAAATTGTTCGGCAAGGCTAATGGTTTGAATGAGTCTGAGGAAGAAGATGACGATGATGATGTAAGCCCTCTTCAGTTCCCACACAGCTTGCTTGGATATTAATTTGTTCGGTTCTGAAGCACTCATTTGATCATCCTTTGCTTCTCAAAGCTGGTTTTGATACAATTATCATTCTGAATGTCGTCTCATAGGAGGAGACAAAGTTCAATCCAGTTACGAATTATGTGAGTTTTGTGTTTCAGGAACCATTTATGTGAGTGTTCATCTTTGATTGAGAAAGCTATGTGAGTTTCTTGCTTTGCTCCTATCTTCGTTACATAGTCTGATAGTGAACAAGGTTTGACTGTTTTTTTTTTATGTCTGTTGCAGATAAGATAACTGAACCCATCTTACAAGAAGCTTGAAGCCTCGATCTTATCCTGTGTAAAGTTTCAGACTTTATCTTGTTGGAGTATGAAAAGGCGAAGGTACTAATAATTCCAGAGTTTTGATTTATGAATTGTCACATGATTGGCTTATGTTTCTTATTTTTCCTTGGTGATAGCTTTATGGAGAGCTTGATACTGTAAGAAGGCAGAGGTTAAGTCTTTCGTGCTCCTTTAACCTGTGTTTCTGAATTGGTATTTAACACTTCCTTGACTCGGTGACATTTGTTTGTTTGACTATGTGCCTACTGCATTTTTTTTACCTGAGTTTGTTACTGGGCTGAGCAGATTTGTGTGTTTTGACCTGCAGTTAGCGGCAGAGACATTAGATGGATTAGAGTCGAGCAAGATAGATGATATGGAGTTGGTTTAGAAGCTAGGGAAGAAATATAGTTGAGAAGCTTGGTGGTGGTGGAAGAGAAAAGATGTTAGAGATGATTGTGACAGCTTATTAGTAGTAGAATGATATTATGTTTGATAGGTTTTGATGATTTGTGTTAATAAGGAAATGAATGATTTTATTAGAATATTAATTTTAATAATTTTTTATTTGACAATTTTTCGATTCTGTATTATTTTAAAAATAAAAATATTAAATTAAATTTGTCATAAATGAAATGAAACAATTACATATAAAAGATGCAATGAAATATTCAAATATTGATGTTGATAGAAGACTACAATAGTAATTAAAAATTGTTATAGTAAATTTAAAAAACCACTATAGTAAAAATGTTATAATAACATTTTAGAGACGTTATTAAAAAAAACTACAATTGCATAAACGAAAACGCTATTACTAAAATCATATCAATAGCGGATAACAAAACTGCTATCTAATGGACCAGACCTATTATCGCGGGCGATATTGGAGCGCTTTCTACAACGCTATGGTATCGTATGATAGCGCTTTACGGGTGCTATTAAAACCCTTAATTCTTGTAGTGTTAACAAAATCAACTCCAAGATATCCTCAAGGCAACGGACAAGCCGAGACCAGTAACAAAACTATCCTCAACGGCCTCAAAAGACGCCCCGACGCCACAAAGGGTAAATGGGAAGAAGAGCTCGAAGGAGTTTGGTGGTCACACTGCACGACCCCGAGACGAGCGACGGGTGAAACCCCTTTTGCCCTCGTGTATGGAACAGAATGAATGATCCCAGCAGAAGTCAAATTTCCGGGAGTACGCAGAAGGCTACTTCCGAAAAGGGAAGAGTCGAACAACCTAATGCTGCTCCACAAACTCGAATCGGTTAACGAACGACAGGATCAGTCCCTCATCCGAATTCAGAACTATCAGCAAGCGGAAACAAAGTACTATAACTCAAATGTACGAGGCTTCAGATTTTGAGAAGGCGAACTAGTCTTATGAAAAGTCTTCCAAAACACCGCAGAAGGAAACGCCGGGAAATTGGGAGCAAACAGGGAAGCACCATACAAGGTCATAAAGGTAGTCCGGCCGGAAGCGTACGAAATCGCGAACATGCAGGGCACCAAAATTCCCCGATCTTGGAACGCGATGCATCTAAAAAAATACTATCACTAGGCAACACACCCGCAAAACACTGAACTATGAGACGGCTTGATCCCCCCCCCTAAAGGGTACGTAGGGATCTTGTCGCAAGACGAGACCAGCTGTCCCCCCTCATTAAAAGGGGGGGGGGGGGATGGGGGCGTAGGCGAGTATACGTATACTCGTATACTCCCGAAATTTCAAACTCGAAATTTCTCAAACTTTTTTCAGCAACACAGCGAAAGAAAAAACGAAATACTGAATATAGCGAGACGTCGCCAATGTTCAGAAAACCGTTTCTCTCCAAAAAAAAAACAATAAACAGTCCATCCGCAACTATAAAAGACAAACATAACGTCTTAAGATACAAATCCTTCGCGAAGGTCCAAACACCGGTAACACCCACCACCTAAGTTTGTTGCTGATCACAAAAAACTCGCAACAGTCCTAAACAAACTTAAGTTATCTCGCAGAGATAGCTCTCATAGACCCGACACAAGGGTAATAGCGCTATAAAGAAATCCAAATTTTGTTCAGCACCTTCGGGGTGCTCGATTCCAACCAGACGAGTCGTGTGAGGCGAGAACCTATGTGGACTCTAAATCGGTATGGAATAAGGTTAAAATCGCAACAGGCCAAACGAAAGCCGACTAGTCATTGCATAGCCTCAATCCGAAAGTAAACCTAGGTCTTGCCCTAAACCCAGCACACTGGTCACTAATGTCTCAAGGCATGATTCGAGATCCTAAAGACATGTCTCTTCGTCTACATTTAAACGCTCACTTGATTTTTTAAACGTCCTAAAACGAGCAAACGAATAAGGCGATCTACAAAGGAGAAGGAATGCGAGACAACAACTCACGGACCTCCCTCAATATCAACTCAAAGCAAAAAGTTAACCAAAACTGATTTTTTAATAAAAAGTTGTTGAAGCAACAGGGATTCGAAGCCATAATGGCCAGTCCTCAATAAATACAAAGGCCACTCACGGTCAACACACAAAGATATAAATTTTAAGTCTTATACGAGACTACAACCTCAGACACCCTCCGCACACGGAGTCTCGTCCTCATCCATCGCCTCACTGGCACACGCAACCACACCTTCACCTTCCTCGGCGACCTCTGGAGCCTTGCTCTCGTCCACGCTGGGCCGAAGGGCGCACTCGGTCGCAAGAGCCGGATCGGAGTCACTTCCCTCGACAGGGAAATCCTCCTTGGTCTCACGGACCGTCAATCCCTCAATGCTCTTCATCTTGCGCTGAAGTTTGCGCAGCTCCGAAGCCTTAGCCTTCTTTGCATCCTTCGCCTTGAGCAAAGAACTCGTAGTCTTCCCGAGATAGCGCTCCAAGTCGCTGATCCTAACCTCGAACTGAGACACCTCCGGAATGCGCATCTTCAATCACCTTCAGCTTCCCTTCGAGCTGAGAGGACCTCTCCTGAGACTCAGCCAACTCCTTCGCCAAATGCTCAACTTCGGACCCGCATTCGTTAATCACTCCATCGATTAATGAAACAAACTGAAAGAACCGCGATAGATGATCAGACACCAATTTTAACAAAAAAAAATCTTTTTAAGGTGTACTTGCGAATCTATACCTTGGCGCAGTGTTGCGACATCAGACCCGAGCTCAGCGCTTTGCTCGACGAAGGACCAGCCTCCGGACCCTTCGTGCATCTCTTTCTCTTGGGAGCATCAGGGTTCGCACAAGGTCTCTTACGACCTTTGGCTGGAGCAGCCAACGTCGCGCTAAGCGCCAGAAGTCTTAGGACGATCACCCTCTTGACCGGAGGAGGAGGTTTCGAGGCCGCAGCCGGCTCGACCTCGGCAGGAGCCTCAGCTGGTTCAATCTCGGTGGAAGCCGCTACAGTTTCGATCTCAGCAAGGGTCGGGACCGTGGATGAACTCGATGACTCGATAGTGATACTCGCCGCAGGTTCCGCTGCAGCACTCACCACTTCATCCGGAACAACGTCGGACTCTTCCACATGAACGGGCAGATCCGCTGGGGCTGCGCAAGTCAGTGCCATAGCTTCCTCAGCATCGCAGCGATCCATCTCTTCCTGGAACGAGAGGAACTCAGAGATGCGAGCATCTTGCGAGTCTACCGTAGAGTTGGCAATAGCTGGGATGTCATGGCTTTGTTGATCAGCTTGCGAAGAAGACATCTTGAAAAACAAGTTTTCTAGAGAGAAATTGGAGGAAATTTAAGAGATTGAAGATGTGTGAAGTGATGATCCAATACTTATATAAAAGAAGAGCTCATCTTCTTCGATAAGATAAATAGCAGCCGTGGATTTTTATTAAACAACTCCCTCGCCCGCAAAAACCTTCTTTGAAACTTGCGAGCTGGGGGGCTAACTGTTGGTGTCAAAATCGGTAATTTGAAATCAACATCTACGATTATTTATTAGCAAAATTTCGTGAAAGGATCTCAGATCGAAAAACCGAAACATCCAACCCGCCGTAATCACGAGCAGGTTCGATCGAACCAGCTCGTCGTGTGCCAAGCTGAACCAACTGGTTCAGCTTGCCATACAGCTAGCTGGTTAACTCAAATCAGCTCGCCATACGGCGAGCTGATCGTCTTACAACAACTCGCTGTACGTTGAGCTGATCAGTCTGAGCCCTGCTCCCCGCATTCCCGACACGAAGCATACGTCCTTCGACTCCAATCGTTCTCTAAACCGTGTTTGGAACGTCTCTTGTTTCATCTCGATCCATCTTATTAATCAGGTTTTACGATAAAAACCGTAAAGTCTTGTTTTCTCAAAAGAACTCGAGTAAATCGTATAAAACGGCAATGGTTAGAGAAAACATCGGATATTGCTAAGCTGTACGATTAACTCGAGATCTTTTCTAAGAACAGCGTCATATTAAGGAACGATCTCGTTCAAAATCGCAAGACGGTTAAGTCGCAAAACAGGCTCAGAAAGTCCTAAAACGCGATAAAAGCCCACTCGCGACTTTAAACGAAATCCAGCCCAAAGATACGACGACGGTTTGTCTGTTACTCGCAGAAAGAAGATAAATGTCAGGATTGAAGATAAATTTCAAGCTTGAAGATAAATAGAAGTTTTCCGAAGAAAAAGGGAAAGATTGAGATAAGTGGTAGATTTCCGATAGACTCGAATCTGGGCGAAAAAGGAAGGACTAAACCGCCTAAGGAGAGAGTATATAAGCTTAAGATTTGGGACAAGGGTAGATGATGAATTCTAGACCTAGAAAAACGGCTGTTAGCTTAGGCGAATTTAGGACTTTGGTGGCTAGACTAGCAAGTCGGCCCTTAGAACGTTTTGTCGTCTAAGTTCTGTGATTCTCTTTGTAACAGCATTCAATCTCTTTATCAATAATAGCTCTTACGTAAATTCTTCATCTATATTCTGTTCATCTTTTTCGTTTTAGTGGTTTCCGCAGATATCCAGGACCTCGGGAGAATTAGGGTTTTCCCTAAGTTTCCATATTTGACGGAAAATTGACAGTGCGAATTTCGGTTCCCACACAGAACTGTCTGGCTCTCCATTATCCTAAGCTCTCTTTCTTTAATAGTAAACAAGTTGCTCTTCTCCAAACTAGGTCTAGAAGGTCTCTAGGCAAGTCTGCCTCTAAAGTGATACAAAACCCTAGTAATATAGCCTACAGGCGGCCAGGGACATAAGATGTAATTAATGGAACTTTGTGAATTTTGAAGTCTTCTAATTTATCATTAAGTCTCGGAAGGCTTCAGCGTCGATTGATGAAAATGGACTTGCGACGGTAGATTATAATTGTTAGTTATCGATCGATATGGCTCTTCAAGCGTGGATCGATTCTTCATCTCAGCAGAAGTTCTCTCAAAGTCTCCAAAATGCCACAAAAACACTGTTTTCTTCGAATGGGTACCTGAACCTGTAATTTCTCTAAAAAGACTCCAAAAGCCTATACAATATCTTTAAAACATAATTAAATCATGGTTGAAATTGGGTAAAATCCATGACCTATCAACACCCCTTGACTTACCCTTTTGCATGTACTCAATCTAAACAAGCAGGTAGTCTTTTTGAAAGAGGTTTTGAAAAATAGCACGACTCACAAAATTTCAAACTCAGAATCATCACCACTACAATGTTGCAGCCAACTCGAATAAGTGTCATCCTTAGAGATACTTTATATACATTATACTAGTTTAGCAACCAAATCCATTCTACCAGAAACTTAGCAAGTAATAGCTTGATAGTTCTCCAAAAAAAAAAAAAAAAAAAAAAAAGAAGCAAATAAAGCTTGACTCACCCCTCTACTAACATCATATAATACATAAAATAAAGTGCAGGCTTTACCTTGGGAGTATCGATCAGAGGAGACTTGGACTCTTACTCCAGCAGCTATCTAAGTAAACATGTGCTCATATTCTGGTTTCTTTTCTCCTTATATCCCCCTTCTCTGAATCTTTTCAAGTTCAATGCCAGTGAACTAAGACATGTACTAATGCCTTCCATCTTGTTCACCTTTATCCAAATTTATTTTGACAAAGTGTAGGAGACTAATGGGGTCATCGGTAATGTACCTACCCCTCACTTTCACAATGTGTGATCATTTCTTTGAATTAGAATATTGCGGTCATCGGTAATGTACCTACCCCTCTGCATTTCCGAAAATCATCTCAATCTTTTCCATCGGTAATGTACCAAAAATTTCCATACTTTTTAGACCTGAAAGAGGAATCCGATCCAATGTATACTAAGCCCCAAAGCAAGCAAATTAGTCAGATTAGGGTTGGAGGCAACTTTGGTTCCTTCAAACTTTCTAAGCAAGTGTGATATAATGGCAGGGTGATCCACTTTAGTATATCTAGTACAATCTGCTGTCAACAAGTCTAAGAATGGTGCTAATGTATATTTAGAGAATAACCTAATTTTTTTTTAAGAAAGTGTTTTGATAAAACTTGTTGGGGTCAAAATCGGTACGACGGAATCAATGACCAAAACTTTCCGAAAAAAATAAAAATACGTTTTATAAAACACGAACAAAGGAAATCTGCGCAAAACTTGGAAATCCGCGGAAAAATTGTTTTATAAAATTCTAAGGATTTTCCGAACAAAGCAAATCCGCGGAAAACTTGGAAATCGTCATCTCGGAAGAACGAACGAAAAAATCGCCGATTACACGATTGCCCAAGTTAAGTGAAAAACCGCAAAAAACCGCATCCGCTGTAAACTCTGAGCAGGTTCGACCGAACCAAGTTCAAAGTACGACGAGCTGAACCAACTTGGTTCGGCTCACCGTACGTCGAGCTGGCCGTCCCAAGCCTTGATATCCCACGTCCTCGAATCAAGGCATACGTCCTTCGGTTCGATCATGCTTTAAACCATGGTCGAAACGTCTCTTGTTTCGTCTCGATCCGTCTTACCGTTCAAGTTTTACAATAAAAATCGTAAAAGACTTCTTTTCTTGTATAAAACGGCAACGATTAGATGGAACATTTTGCATTGTCAAACTATACGATCAAAGTCGAGAAATCTTACAAAAACGGCATCATATCAAGAAACTATCTCATCTAAAATCGTAAAATGGTTTTTATCGCAAAACGGCTCGGACAGCCCAAAAGCGCGATAAAAGTCCACTTGCGACTCTAGATGAAATCCAGCCCAAAGATACAATGACAGTTTAAAAATTTACTCTTAGAAAGAAGATAAATGTCAAGTTTGAAGATAAATAGAAGATTTCCGCAAAGAAAATGGAAAGATCAAGAGAAATGGAAGATACCCGATAAACTCGAATATGGGCGAAAAGGAAGGATTAAACCGCCTAGCAAGGGATTATATAAGCAGAAGGCAAAGGACAGATGCAAAGGACGAGTTTTCAGAGTTTCACAACCAGAAACTTAGCATTTAGGAATATTTCCGTTTTCGTTATCGAGCTGCGTCTCAACTAGGGTTTTAGTCTTAGATTGCTAGGGTTAGGAATCTCGCCGACGGCTCATGCAGCTAAGGCTTACTCTCGTTGTACCGTTCTTACGCGAATTCGGAATAAGAATCCTTTTGCCCTCAATATTGTTTTTCTTCACATCTTTTTGCTTACTCATATTAATCGCGTTCTTGATTGCTTGTGTGCGGTTCAGCAGATAGTCTGGTCCTCTGGGAAATTAAGGTTTACTCTAAGTTCCTAAATCTACGTAATATTGACAGAGGTGAATTTCGGTTCCCACAGTTTGGCCATAGAAGGAGGGGGGTCGGATCTATCTTACACTCAAGCAGCAGCATGCTCAATCGAGAAACAATATCTGGTGACCAACAAACTCGCGACGAAAGCGACAACGTTGACAACACGCCAGCTCGCGATGCACCTACGATTAACGCTAACACTAACGCTAACATCGAGGCCGTCGAGAAGATGCTCTCCGATTTCACTAAGAAATCGGAGGAACAAGAAAAGCTCATTCATTCACTCACAAAACAGGTCAAAACCTTAATTCTAAAAACCAGAACAATTCGCCCCTGCGGATCTACCTAGATCCGCGGAACAAGACTCGATTTTGGGACTCATATGGATCGCCCTACAACCGAGTAGGGAAATCAGCCAGAGCAAGACTCCAAAAAAGATAACCCTGACGCGATGCTGAACGAATCGGGCAAATCTCCTACTCGCAGAAAGGAAACCAAGGAAGATGGCGTCGAAAGGGTTAACCTAGAGACAAGCGACCAATCAGATTCGTCGGATCAGCTCGCGGATGTTCATCCTAGGAGAAGAAAAACTCGCAGCCCCCAACCAGAGGCTTCTCCCAAGCGCTCTCTTACTCAAGACGAGGAGGAGCTCCATTGCGCGCAACGCGCAAAAACATCCGAAGAACGAACTCCAGTTACTCGCAGCAAACGTCGACGAGGTCGGAAAACTGCTGGCGATTTAACTGAGATTCGCGACCCCCGCGACTACATCACTAAAACGGCCGCAGCGGTAAAAGCGGTGAAATCTCAAATTCACCATGCTACCAGCGCCGCACCTGAAATCGATCGGCTGATATACGAATCTCGGAAAACGCCTTTCACGGCTCGCATCACCGAGGTCAAGCTACCCGATCCAGGAAAGCTCAAGGTGCCAACTTACGATGGGACGGCTGATCCCAAAGCGCACCTGCAGGCCTTCCAGATTACCATGGGATGAGCCAAGCCCAAGGATCAAGAAAAAGACGCAGGCTACTGCCGTCTTTTCGTCGAAAACCTAGAAGGAGCAGCGCTCGAGTGTGATGCGCCCCAAATCAGCATAAACAAATCAAGAAAGTCGGGCTTATGAGTTTGAGTTTCAAACGAGATGGGCTTAACGGTTTATGAAAATATGTTTATAGACATGATTAGGCCCAAAGAAATAAATGCCCAACAAGAAAATACGAGCTATGGTTGACCATGCGGAAGCACGAGACCAGCTGAAGAGTTTTACGACTACAATCTTTCAATTTTGGTCAAGTCAAGACATTTATGATTTTTGGTCAATTCAAAGTCTTTGGTCAAGTCTTCCTTGTTTTTATAAGTTGTTATTTTATATGTTTGACTAATATTTTGTATTCCAACCTTTTGTATGCTTTGCCTATTATATAAAGGCCATATTGATCAATGAAATAAAATAAGTTTTGAGTGAGTATTTTTGGAACCTTGAGAGTGATTCTCGTTTTTGTTCCTTCGGGAACTTTTTGATCCGTCTTGGTGCGTCATATCCAAGGGATCAACCCGGTTCGTCCTGGTGCGTCATATCCAGGGAATCATCCTCATTGTCGTCTAGGTGCGTCATATCCTAGGACATTGAGTCGGGAATATCAGCAGCCTTCCGCATCTGCTGTGCGACCCTTCGATCCACCATTTCTCCCTTGTTGGTCTAGTGCGTCATATCTAGCAATAATCAGAGTTCGGGAATATCAACAGTCTTCCGCAACTGTTGTGTGACCCTTCAATCCATCATTTCTCATTCGATTCGTCTGAGATCATATCCAAAGTCCAGTTGAGTGATCCTTTCCCGATTTAGGGTCTATCAGAGTGGTTCGCCAAACTTAGGCGGAATTCAATCGGGAGTTTCCGCCAACTTGCTTCCGAATTCCTGAAGCAGTACTCGATGTTTATAAATCGGGAAACTTCTGACGCTGATCTCTGGAGCTTATCGCAGAAGGAAGACGAATCCTTCGCTACTTCATGAGTAGGTTCAAACTCGTCATGGCTAGGGTTAGAGGAATAAGCGACAAAGCTGCCATCGACGCGCTCAGGAAGTCGCTCTGGTTCAAGTCAAAGTTTTAAAAGTGGATAACTCTCGAGAAACCGCGGACAATCCAGGACGCGTTCGACAAAGCTACCGATTACATAAACATCGAAGAGGAGACTAGAATCTTGTCTGAAAAGCATAAGCCGGCGAAAACGTCCGAAAAGAAAGGTAACGACGCTAACTTCCGGAAGATCAATATTATCATCGGCAAATCACAATACTATAGCGTTACCATTTCATCTATCAAGTCCTACCAACGAAAAGCCGAAATTTGTTCGAGTTGGAACGTACCATCGGATAACACTCCAAAGCGAGTGATCTCTTTCGATGACACAGAAACCGGCGGCATCGATCAACCGCACGCCAATCCTCTCGTCATCGACTTAGTCATAAGCGACTTAGAAGTCGCTCGAATCCTGGTCGATACTGGAAGCACCGTCAACGTAATCTTCTGCAACACGTTGGCACGCATGGGAATCGATTTATCTGAGATTGAGCCAATACCAAAGCCATTGAATAGTTTCTCCGGCGAAATGGCTATAACTCTAGGATCGATCCGACTTCCGGTCGCCGCGAAAGAAGTGACGAAAGCGGTCATAAGCCCCTAGCTATCTATAACGTGATCATGGGCAGGCCTTGGATAAACTCCATGAAAGCGGTCCTATCAACATACCATTTAGGCATCAAGTTTCCGACACCTATTGGAGTCGCGGCAATTTGGGGATGCCAAAGACAATCGCGATCTTGCTTTTTAGCCGAACATAAGCTAAGGCAATTGGTGTTCGCAATCGTGAAACTGAAACGGGCAAAGTTCACACCGCCGCCCTCGGAAAACGACCCAAAACCAGCAACGGTCGAGAAGCAACAAGCTTCCAAACCCATCGCTTCTACCTAACCGGAGGAGACAAACCCAGAACAAGACGACGATCAAACGTCTAAAGTGATCGAGAAGTCTACGACAGCCGAGTAAACATACTCGCAACAACAATCAGAACTACGAGATAACTACGAGATAGCTTGATTTCCGAAAGGAATACATAGGCAGCTCGCTTAAAGACGAGTTCAGATATCCCTCTTTCCAAAATGGGGGGAGGAGTGGGTGCGTATACGAGTATTCGTATACTCCCATATTTTAAAATATTCGCTTTGTAATCAAAATTTTCGAAACTTTTTAATAAAGACAAAGTTAGAATATTATAAAATCTCTCTACTATCGAAAAGCGTAAAAAAAAATTCCAAACATCCGGAAATTACTTCCGCAGTAACAACTACTTAATCGTTTCGACAAAAAACTTATACATCAAATATTTTCGAAAAGAACTGGCGGGCGTTGCCTAAAGTCTTAGATAAATATTTCGCAAAAGTCCATCCGCGACTATAAAATCACAAACGCTCGGCGATTGGCCCCGTCGAGCACGCTAGTCGTCCTAAACAAACGCACCGACCCACTGGTCCGCATACATCCGACCAGGATAAAATAGCGCGTTATAAAAGAAATCCAAATTTTTGATCAGCACTTCCGGGCAACTTAGAATTTGATCCCGGTGAGATGCTCAATTCCAACAAGAGGAAACGTATAAGCCGAGAACCTATCCCGGATTCTAAATCGGTATGGAATCAGGTTAAAATCGCAACAGGAAAAACAAAAGCCAACTAGTCATCGCATAGCCTCAATCCGAAAGTAAACCTAGGTCTTGCCCTAAACCCAGCACACTGGTCACTAATGTCTCAAGGCATGAATTGAGATCCTAAAGGCATGTCTCTTCGCCCACATCTAAACACTCGCAAAAAATCGAAACACTCCGAGTAAACGAACCAGACGATCTACACCATGATTAGATGCGAAACGACAACTCGTACTCTTCTCTCTACATCTGAAACGAAACACAGATTTCATACTTAGAAAATATTCTTGTTAATATTATTTGTTCAAATACACGCCGCCTAGCGGCAGGGATTCAAAGCCACTAACAGCCAGTCCCAAAATAACATTAAAAACAAAATCATGAAACAAGAGAACATACATCAAACCCGGACACCGAGCTTTGGCCGACACCAGCATCGATCCATGGCTAATCAACTTCTCTGCACGCATCCGGGATCTCAGGCCCAACTTCAACTGAATCTGGCGACACAACAATGGGGTTCCACTGATTCCACATTTGCGCTACAGAGTTGAGAAACTCGGATTTCTTCCTCTATCATTTAGCCAAGCGCCCCTTCTGCTTGGCAAACTCCGCTTCATAAGAATAGACCGGATGCTGGGTGAGATGCAAACCGCCAACTACGCCCCAGAAATCGCGATAATCGCCATTGTCCCTTTGCGCATCCTCAAACTCAGCATAAAGAGGGACAAACCGATCGCGACGAATCGTCATCTCCTCAGCAACTTCTCTCTCGCCTGCTTTACGGGCACGATGGGCTGTCGTTCGACAGAGCTCAAGAACGCGACGAAAATCAGCCTCATACTCTTCCCTCACACGGGCAGTCTCCCTTGTAGCTAAATCCTGGGCGCGAAAGAAGTTGGCGTCGATCTCTTCTTTGAGACGAGCGGCCTCCGTCTCTGCCGCCTTTGTCCTAGACTCAGCCTTTCGAATCTCTGCATCGCTTGCGCTTACCGCTTTGCTCATAAAGCGAAGACCCTGCAAAATAAGGGAAGTATTTTGTCAAAAACCCGGACACACGTAATACAAATACGAAAATCGATAAAGCAAAACAGGCCTTGTTGAAAAGCCTTGAAACCGTCGCGAACGGTGTATCAGCTGGTATTCTGGACTATGTCTCGGCAAGATCAAACTCGGAGGAGGAAGCCGAGAAGTTGATAAAATCCTCAATATTGATATCATCATCGAACAATCGACCTTGATCAATCGGAAATTCTCTCTCCCAGGGAGATCTAACCCTCTCCCTCGCTTCTGCATCGTCATCCGTCTCAACCTTGACGCGATCGTTCTGAGAAAAACCGGATGAATAATAGGCGACGACACGACGAACTCTTTTCGGAGAAAAGTATCCCTAATAAAACGGACCGCCACGAAGAAGGTTCATGATCAACTTGAGATCCTCTAGTAATGGCACAAGGGGAGTAGACACTGCAAAACGCAAATCGCACACAAAGATTAGAGTGCGGCAAAAAAAATATATATATATATATATTACGCAACCTAAGTACCGTTCGTCGCTCATTCAGTCATGAACGAATGAATGCAACTTTCTTTCACCGACGCACTATCAATTTTGACATAAAAAAAAACAATCCTTCCATTCCTGATCATTCTAGGCAAGCCCGTCGATAACCGACATCTTCAGCCGCGGGGATAAATAGAAACCACCCCCTTTCGTGAGCTTGAACATCAGCATAGCCACATTAAGAGACATTCCATGTTCGTAACCCAGCACCGAATTCCCGACGAGGTGCTGCAACGCGGTGGGACGAAGCTGGCTGAATGACATTTTAAACCAATCCAAAAGCTCAATAATGGCTCACGGAATAAGGAACCATAATTGACAGTTCAACAGAAAAGCTTTGTAACATGTGAAGTAACCCGGGGGCAGATTCTCGGCATCTTGACCTCATTTGGGAAGGCAAAACTGTACCGACTCAGGGACCACACGAGAATTCCTCAAATCCCTGAGGGAACCAATGATACTCGCGCTCGGACCGTCTGTGTTCCTATGAAGCTTATCCCTGTTTGGAACCCAGAAGCTAGTTGGGGGAACGTCGGCAACACCCATACCTGACCAATACTTCGTGATTTATTTCCTACCCACAGAAAACCGCAGGAAGACTAGCTTGGGGAGGGCACAGCCACCGGAAATATCAAGGTCATTTGGATCAAAAATTGATGAGTGAGCACACTGCGAATCTTTCCACTCAGAAGACATGTTGAGCAATCGAAAGAGAAAAAGATTCAAAGGAAGATGAAAAGAGAAAACTTCTTGAACCTTAGATAAGTTATGGAAGGAAGTGAGTAAAGAATTTGAAAACTTGTTCCATATACTTATAAGAAAAAATATTACTATTCACCTTTGGACTTTTGGCCAATAAAGTTCCGCCTAATTCTATTAAACTTGCCAAACAAGTTTAAACCGCTCGCAAGAACTCCACGATTCTTACGAGCTGGGGGGCTAACTGTTGGGATCAAAATCGGTACGACGGAATCAATGACCAAAACTTTCCGAAAAAATAAAAATACGTTTTATAAAACACGAGAAGTTGTTTTATAAAATTCTAAGGATTTTCCGAACAAAGGAAATCCGCGGAAAACTTGGAAATCGTCATCTCGGAAGAACGAACGCAACAATCACCGATTACACGATTGCCCAAGTTAAGAGAAAAACCGCAAAAAACCGCATCCGCTGTAAACCACAAGCAGGTTCGACCAAACCAATTTCAAAGTACGACGAGCCAAACCAGCCAGTTCAGCTCGCCATACGCTAACTGGTCGGTCTCGGACAAGCTCGCCGTACGGCGAGCTGGTCGCCTCGATGCAGCTCACCGTACGGCAAGCTGAATCAACCAGGTTAACCGTACGTCGAGCTGACCGTCCTGAGCCTCAATCTCCCATGTCCTCGACTCAAGGCATACGACCTTCGGTTCGATCATGCTCTAAACCATGGTCGAAACGCCTCTTGTTTCGTCTCGATCCATCTTACCATTCAAATTTTATGATAAAAATCGTAAAAGTCTTCTTTTCTCGTAAAGTTTGGGAAGATCGTATAAAATGGAAACGATAAGACGGAACATCGTTCATTGTCAAACTATACGATCAAACTCGAGAAATCTTATATAACGGCATCGTGTCAGGAAACGGTCTCGTCTAATATCATAAAATGGTTTTTATCGCAAAACGGCTCGGACAGCCCAAAAGCACGAAGTCCTCTTGCGACTCTAGATGAAATCCAGCCCAAAGATACAATGACGGTTTAAAGATTTACTCGCAGAAAGAAGATAAATGTCAAGTTTGAAGATAAATAGAAGATTTCCGAAAGAAAATGGAAAGATCAAGATAAATGGAAGATTTCTGATAAACTTGAATATGGGCGAAAAGGAAGGACTAAACCGCAGAGGAAGGGAGTATATAAGCAGAAGGCAGAGGACAGAAGCAAAGGACGAGTTTTCAGAGCTTTCACCACCAGAAACTTAGCATTTAGGAATATTTCCGTTTTCGTTACCGAGCTGCGTCTCAACTAGGGTTTTAGTCTTAGATTGCTAGGGTTAGGAATCTCGCCGACGGCTCACGTAGCTAAGGATTACTCTCGTTGTACCGTTGTTACGCGAATTCGGAATAAGAATCCTTTTGCTCTCAATCTCGTTTTTCTTAACATCTTTTTATTTACTCATATTAATCGCATTCTTGATTGCTTGTGTGCGGTTCCGCAGATAGCCGGGTCCTCTGGGAAATTAGGGTTCAGTCTAAGTTCCTAAATATACATAATCTTGACAGAGGTGAATTTCGGTTCCCACAAAACTCAAGGAAACACAACGTTAGTAACTACCTCCCCCAGACTTAAATTATATTGTCCCAGTGTAATAAGTCAAGATTGGTCTACAAAATAGCTGAGGAAAAGGTTAGATAATGAAAATTTAATTTAGTGTTTCATACCTCCATGTCTCCTGAATCGATCGATACGACAGAAATGGTGTCGATTGATACGACCAGAAAGGCATCGATCGATAAAGTAAGAATGGTAGCGATAGAGGTGAATGGGACATAATTGCTTCACCGGGTTGGAAGGAGTCTAAATCATCTGATCTGTCAGTTATATTAGCTCTGTTAGACATTCCAAACAAAGAAGAGAGATAAGAAAACAGTCTCAAAATATAAAGCATAATATGTCTAAAGCATAAATCCTAAAGATCCAAAGACATGCCTAAGGTTTTTATGCAGTTTCTGGGAGACCAAGTTTTACTTTTCCGAAAAGTTCTCGGAAAACGTCTTTTGGTCAACCCATATGTAATGAGATTGTCAAACTTGGAAATAAGAGAAACATTATGGGGTTTAACAGATTTTATCGTTGCCCTTTGTTTTCAGAGAGAGAAATTGCGAGCTTGTTTTGTTGCTCCTCCCGTGGCGAAAATTCGCTATTAGGTTTGTGTGAGCGTTGGCTGTAGGAGTAGTCGCTGATGGATTTGTTTTACCAGCATTTTTGCGAGCTGCGACTTTGTCTTTCATATATCCGTACATCGTTTTGATCAAGTGTTTTGTGTCTATGAGTTAGAGTAATCAGTACCCCCCCCCCATCCTTCTAGCGCCAAACTGTGAGAACCGAAATTCGGCTCTCGATTTCCTGAAAATAAGGAAACTTAGGAAAACCCTAATTTTCCAGAGGTCCCAGATCTCTGCAAGAGCAGACGACAAGTAACCAAATAAATGCGGAAAATATGAAAAACATGAAAAATTGAAATTATAAAGAAAGTAGATCTTATTTTGAATCCGCATAAGAGCGTTGCGATTATTACAAGAGATTGCAAAAACTTTGGCCGCAAGAGGTGTCAGCGAGTTATCTAGTTCTTACAACGGAAAACCTTAAACCTAGTTGAGTCGCAGCTCAATAAAAAAGAGAAAAATATACGAAAAAAGGTTTTGATTGATTTTGGACTGAACATTATGAAAGGCTGCCTACGTACCCCTTTCGAGGATCAAGATGAACGTAGTTCAATTGATAGAGCTGGACAAACTGCCTGGGCGAGTTCGTCTAGTAATTGAGTGCCAGTCATAGAAACCAAACTTGTCGAGAATAAAGCCTAAGTTTCTAAGTGCAGAGAGTTCTAAGTCTAGAAAAAATTTAAAATTTCCTCTCCTCTAGGCGGTTGGTCTTTCCTTTTCCGCCCCGATTCGTGTTTATCGAAAATCTTCCATTTATCTCGATCTTCCTAGTTTTCCATGGAAAACTTCTATTTTGTCTTCAAAGTTGACATTTATCCATTCCTGCGAATGATGGGTAAACCGTCATCATATCTATGGGCTGGATCTTGTCTAAATTCGTGAGTGGGCCTTTATCGCGTTTTAAAACTTTACGGGCTGTTTAGTGATTTAGTCATTTTACGATTTTAGCTGGGATCGTTCCATGATACGATGCCGTTTTTATAAAATATCTTGAGTCAATTGTATAGTTTGGCAATGTTCGGTGTTTTGTTTAACCGTTGCCGTTTTATACGACTTACTCGAGGTTTTACAAGAAAACAAGTCTTTAGCGGTTTTTATCGTAAAACTCCAATGGTAAGACGGATCGAGACGAAACAAGAAATGTTCCGATCACAGTTCAGAGTACAATCGAGTGAAGGGATATATGCCTTGCGTCCGGGCAATGCGGATGGTGAGGTTCGGTTTGGTCAGCTCGCCAAGACGGCGAGCTGGTTAGGGACGACAAGCTCGCCGGCATGGCGAGCTGGACAGGATGGTTCAGCTCGTCCAGCCGGCGAGCTGGTTTGGCACGGCCAGATCACCGGCTGGGCGAGCTGGACGGGATGGTTCAACTCGCCCAACCGGCAAGCTGATTAGGCAGGGCCAGCTCGCCAGCTTCGCGAGCTGATTGGCTGTGGTCAGCTTGCCAGCTCGGCGAACTGGTCTTGTCCGTCCAGCTTGCCTTCTTGGCGAGCTGGTCGGCCTCGGCCAGCTCGCCCAGCCGGCGAGCTGGACCGGTCCGGTCAGCTCGGCGTCTTTGCGAGCTGGTCGGCTGTCTAGCTTCAGTCATTTATTGTCTTCTCGACCCGAGATTCTTTCGGAGAATATAATGAGAAATAATCGTAGGCGTTGATTTTGAGATTACCGTTTTCGACCCCAACAAGGAGGTCTTTTTAATTATTTCATACTTTGATACGAGTATTCTGTAACTTCGTATCTCCGTAGAAAGTCTATTGCTTTCTTATATGATTTTTCCAGGACTTTTAGCCATTGATTCTCTCATGACCGATTTTGACCCCGACAAGTACTGAGCCTTAAAGGTTTTCTATTAGACGGTTTAGCCCAGTAATGTTTAACTCGTTGGCCATTCACTGTAAATTCTTCTCCTTTTCATTTATCAGTGTGAGAGCTTTGGAAGGCTTGATTTCCGTAATTGTAAAAGGGCCTGAAAAACGAGATCAAAGTTTTCCAGGAAACAGGGTTAGCCAAGAATGATACAAAAGCACTTGGTCATTTGGTTCCAAGTTTCGGGATAAGATTTTCCTATCGTGATAGGTTTTGTCTTTTCTTTGTATAGTTTAGAATTCTCGTAGGCTAAATTCCTGATCTCCACCAGTTCATTAAGCTGAATAAGTCTCTTCTCAGCAGCTTGCGTAATGTCGAAGTTAAATACTTTAATATCCCAGGCTGCTTTGTTCTCTAGTTCAACTGGCAGATGACAGGATTTCGATAGAGTAGATGGAAAGGCGTTTTTCACAGCTGTGTTTTGATTGCAGTTTGGTATGCCCATAGTGCATCATCCAGTTTGTGAGCCAATCCTTCCTAGAGATCCCTACGGTTTTTGCTTGTTCAAAACTTCTACATGTCCACTTTTTGTGGGGGGTAGGGTGTTGCAACTCTATGATGAACACCGTTCTTTTTAAGCAATCCCTCAAATGTCTTATTGATAAAGTGAGTGCAGCCGTCGCTTATTACTACTCTAGGAACTCCAAACAGTAGAAAAATAATGCGCTTAAAAAGCTTCACAACCACAGATGCGTCATTGGTCGGGGAGGTTACTGCTTCAACCCATTTAGATATGTAGTCTACATTGACTAGTATATACATATTTCCGTACGAGGATGGGAAAGGACCCATAAAGTCTATCCCCCAGCAATCAAATACTTCCACTTCTAGAATGAACTTATGTTCTATTTCATGCCTTTTGCTGATTTTTCCTCGCCTTTGGCATCTGTCGCATTGTGTTATATGTGCATGGACATCAGAAAACATCGTTGGACACCAAAATCCTGCCTGGAGGATTTTTGAAACCGTCTTAAAGGTGGAAAAGTGCCCACCGTAGTCAGATTCATGAAATTGGAAAATTATATCAGGGATTTCGGCTTCGGATGCGCAGCGTCTGTATATCCCATCAGAACAATGCTTGTAGAGGTAGGATTCATCCCAATGATATCTCCTAACTTCTCTTAAGAATTTCTTCCTCATATAACCTTTAAGTTCTTCAGGCTCAACATCAGCAACTAGATAGTTTACTATATCAGCATACCAAGGTCTATCCTTAGAGTTTCTTGCAATCGCGTGCAATTCTCGGTTCAAACTTTCATCCTTAGGAGGGTCAGGTTCGGGGTTTACCGTACTGTAAGCAACATTAACCTTAATATCCATAGTAATGTTTATAAAAGAGGTGCCGTGATCTCTGTTCTTAGTGATGTTGTTCGTGATGACATCAATTGTATCGATCGACATATCATCATTGACGTAGGTCGTTTCGGAAACATTTGCATCAATCGACGTTGTTGCGGATGCAAGGGATATTTTACCGACAAATGACAGGTCAATTTGTGCAACATTCTCTATTGGGAAGAATTCATTGATAGGGACGTCGTCCTTTACTCTTATCCGAGAAAGATGGTATGCTACTCCAATGTCGAGTCCTCGTTTATCTTTAATTACTATGTCAAATTCTTGGAGGAATAAGATCCATCGTATTAGACGTGGTTTTGCGTCTTTCTTTTGAATCAAATATTTTATAGCACATGGTCGGTGTGCACAATTACTCGCAAACCAACCAGACACTGCTGGAATTTTTCAAATGCGTAGACTACTGCATGTAGTTCTTTCTCCGTTGTTGCATAATTCCTCTGTGCCTCATCAAGCGCTCAACTGGTGTAATATATAGCATGCAGCTTTTTATCTTTTCTCTCCCCTAGAACTTCTCCTACAATAAAATCGCTCGCATCACATATTATTTCGAAAGGAAGATTCCAATCAGGTGCTTGCACGATGGGGGCAAGAATAAGAGATTTCTTTATTTCTTCGAAAGATTTTATGCATTCGGGTGTAAAGTCAGATTTGACTTCCTTGCATAGGAGGGCAGTATAAGGTCTAGCATTTTTGCTAAAATCTTGGATAAACCTCCTATAAAATCCAGCATGTTCGAGAAAGCTTCTAATGCCCTTTACGTTAGTGGGTCCTGGTAATCCGGTCATTACTTCAATTTAAGCTCGGTCCACTTCTATACCAGCAGCAGAAAATTTGTGACCTAGGACAATGCCATCGTTAACCATAAAACGGCATTTTCCCAGTTTAGCACAATATTCTTCTCTTCACATCTCACCAATACTTTGTATAAATTGTCAATTTGATTCGTAGACTAAAACGTCGTCCATAAAAAGTTCCATAAAGTCCTCCATCATATCAGCAAAGATAGACATCATGCATCGTTGGAAAGTAGTCGGAGCGTTACAGAGGCCAAATGGCATTCTGTGATAGGTGAATGTTCCATAGGGGCATGTAAAGGTGGTATTTTCTTGATCATCGGGATGTATAGGGATTTGGAAAAATCTTGAATATTCGTCAAGAAAACAGTAATATTGGTGATTTGCTAACCTTTCCATCATTTGATCAATGAAAGTCAAGGGAAAATTATCTTTTCTAGTGGCGGCATTTAGCTTCCTATAATCAATACACATCCAATGACTAGTGACCGTTCTCATAGGAATTAATTCGTCCTTGTTGTTCTTTACCACAGTAATACCTCCCTTCTTGGGTACAACATGTACGGGACTCACCCATTTACTATCTGAAGTAGGATTTAACCTCCTTTGCTGTTCCACAGATGATTTAGAATCATCCTCCAAAACGATAAGGTGGATGGAAAGGTTAGGAGAGATGCCAGGAATGTCTTCAAGGATACCCAATAGCTTTCATGTACTTGCATAGCTTGTTTAGAAGAAGTGCAAGTTCTCTGTTACTTAGATTTGCATTGACAATAACAGGGAAAGAATTGTTGTAAAGGAAAGCATTCCTAAGTCCAGTAGGCAGTGGTTTAAGCTCGACTTTTGGTGATTTATCTTCACTCCAACTGGCTGACGAAGGAAGCTGTTTATTAGAGCTTTCTTGCAGATATCGATCAATATCGATGTTTGGATTGTCTGCTTAATGATTAGCGATTTTAGTACTAGCATAGAAGGCTTTGTTATCTATCAAGGGGCGGTTTATCAGTTTTTCCATATCGAAGGCCATCGGTATATTTCCGATGTTTAAGCATATTCTCCCTTCCATAACGTCGATGATTGCTCCAGCAGTGGCGAGGAAAGGTCTGCCTAGTATGAGGGGGTCTTTTGGCTCTTGCTTGTATTTCAGCACAACGAAATCCAAATGTATGAAACAATCACTGATCTTTACGGGCACATCCTCATGTTTTCGTTCTGGTACTCTGACAGATCTATCGGCAAGGACTAAGGTTATTGGGGTTGCCATAAATTTGTCATACCCTAGGGAAACTGCAACAGAGTACGGCATAAGATTTACGCTGGAGCCAAGATCACTGAGAGAACGAGGGAAATGTGTTTCCTGTATGTTACAGTCTAGGACAAAACTACCAGGAACAGATTGTTTGATCGAGTTTCTCTTTGAATCATAGCGCTCACCTCCTATAATACCATCATTACGTTATGCTCCGTAGTCTGATAGCTTTTAGTTTATTATCTATGCATTATATTCAGACTTTTTTTCTTGTTTGCTTGATATTGTCTGAGTAGTTCGTCTGGTCAGATTTAGGGTTCTAGTGGTATTGATGGATTAGCCTTAGACATCATATCCTTCACATATTTTTTTATGGAAGGTGCCACGTTTATGGCATCACTGAGTGGCATCTCTATTGTGATCTTTTCGAAATCTTTCTTACATATAGCTTTTTCTAACTCTTTTTTTGGTCTGTGATTTGGTGGGAGGGAAAGGGGGTAAGGGATTCTAGACCCTTTCTACTCTTGGTTGGCTATGTGTCAGAAGTGGATCGATACTTTCCTCAACATGTCGATCGATATGCAGCCTATCAGGTCGATCGACGCGGTCATCATCATGTCGATCGATGTCGGCCTCTTCGTCCGTATCACAGTTCTCCATCCAAATCAATCGTCGTCTCTTTAATATTTTTCGTGACTGGTTCTTCCTTCTCAGAAGGGGGTTCTGGGATCAGGTCAGGATTATCGAGAGGTATAGGCTTGAAATCTCTTTTGACTGCCTCCCCAACATTAGTGCTCTTAGTGTTTGTGGCAAGGTGTTTTCCACTCCGCAGAAATACAGCATTGACATGACGTCTCGAGTTTGATTCAGTTCTACCAGGAAGACATCCTATCTCTCTTTTTTATAGCAAATGTGTTCTCAGCTACTTGACTTTCCAATCTCCGAATACGATCACGCAAGGTATCAACTTTCCTTATCAACTCACCATAGATGAGATTCATCTTCTTATTGAATTCGGCGCTCAACCTTTGATTTTCGGTGAAGGCTTGGTCTAAAGTTAATATTCCTCTTTCTTTGCGCATCTTACAGCAGCCTCGTAATATTTGGTGAAAATATCGGTGACATGCATAGGATAAGGATCTAAACGGTCAGTCCTATTCACACAGTTTAAGATTGGTTCTGCTTTGTTAGAATGGAATGGAGAGAGTTTAAGGAATTTTTTATCTCAGCTAAGTCCGTGTTAGCTATAAAGTCTACAACTTTCCCATTCTCTTCATCCATCATCTCGTAAGATTTCATTTCTGCTATGTTCTCAATTAGACGTCTTGCTTCTTCGGGATTTCGAGTGGTGAAGTTCCCTTCGCTTGTTGTGTCAAGCGTGATCTGATAGTTCAGAATAACACCTCCATAAGAGATGTTAAGAAATTTCGGTTCTGAATAACCATGGTGGAGACATTCAAGGTGGTAACTCTTAAATCTTCCCCAAGCGTTTATCAACGATTCTCGTAGATTTTGTTGGAAGGTAGAAATTTTCTCCCTCACATCCCAGTAGCGCGTATCATCGAAAAAATGGTTAAGGAAAGCATCTCTGATTCCTTTCAAGCGGGTAAGAGATCCTGCTGGTAATCGATTAAGCCATTTCTTGGCTTCTCCTTCTAGAGAGAACGAGAAGACCTTACATCAATTATACTTATCTGGCATTAAATACTCTAAATTTTTGATGTAGTCTTGTGGATGCTCTGAGATGGATCCACTGAAGGGGTTTCGTCGTACCATAATATAGTACTTAGAGTTAAGATCAGATTTCTTGGTATCGTCCTCTGGTATCTTAATAGTGGACCTATTGGAATAGGTCCTACCAGGGTTTAAGTAGTCTTGCAAGGGCAATTTTATTTCTTCACCTCTACGCAAGGTGGAATTGATTTTCACTTGGATTTCAGTCCACTGTTTATCTTCATTTGGGCTAATTGCATTGCCTATTTGACCTATTGGTTCAGTTTGGACTACTTTCTTATTAACAAGTGTGGTAAGAGAAGACTTAACTGCTTCCGACGGGGCGGTTCGATCGATGCTCTTCAATCAATTTTTTCAACGAAGAGTCGCTCAATTCCAATGTTCAACTTTTAGTAACAAAGTCTAAACTAAATTCTAAGCTAAATCTAATAGTAATAAGAAACAGTCCCCGGCAACAGCACCAAATTTGATATCACTCAAATTACCTTAAGGAGTGAATTACTCTCTCAAATAAGAGGTTCAGCTGTAGTACTTAGGGATCGAATCCACAGAGAATCTAGGATTACACAATGATTATAGTATTTAAAATAAAGCTGGACAAAAAATTGGTTTAAACGGTTTAAAACAGTAAATAAATAAGTTGAACAAGGTAGTTGTTCGGTAGCTTGATTTGAAGTGGTTTTCAGTCGGGGAATTAGCTTGACTTATGTATTATCTCAGGTATGAAATTGATTTTTGACCTTAAGGGTTTAATATTTCATGAACTCAAACTTATAAGTGAAACCAAATAGGTTTCCTTTGTCTAGATCTCGGATCTCAACATTCGTATACTGATCTCGGGAATGTGTTGATCGATATATTCTTATGAACATCGGCCGATACACCTTTCAAGATATCGATCGACACGACGATGATCGCATCAATCGACGGGTCTTCTAGCAATCTTTGGGAGTGAGTTAATGTTGTTCTTGTTGGTGTCAAAATCGGTCACGACGGAATCAATGGCTAAAAGTCTCCGCAAAAGTAAAAATAAAAATACGTTTTATAAAACTTGAGAATCGTTTTATAAAACTCGAGAATCGTTTTATAAAACTCGAAGAATCGTTTTATAAAACTCGAAGAATCGTTTTATAAAACTCAAGAATCGTTTTATAAAACTCGAAGAATCGTTTTATAAAACTCGAGAATCGTTTTATAAAACTCGAGAATCGTTTTATAAAACTCGAGAATCGTTTTATAAAACTCGAGAATCATTTTTTAAAACTCGAGAATCATTTTATAAAACTCGAAGAATCGTTTTATAAAACTCGAGAATCGTTTTATAAAACTCGAGAAATCGTTTTATAAAACTCGAGAATCGTTTTATAAAACTCGAGAATCGTTTTATAAAACTCGAGAATCGTTTTATAAAACTCGAAGAATCGTTTTATAAAACTCGAGAATCGTTTTATAAAACTCGAGAATCGTTTTATAAAACTCGAGAATCGTTTTATAAAAATCGAGAATCGTTTTATAAAACTCGAGAATCGTTTTATAAAACTCGAGAATCGTTTTATAAAACTCGAGAATCATTTTATAAAACTCAAGAATCGTTTTATAAAACTCGAAGAGTCATTTTATAAAACTCGAGAATCGTTTAATGAAACTCGAAGAATCGTTTTATAAAACTCGAAGAATCGTTTTATAAAACTCAAGAATCATTTTATAAAACTCGAAAAATCGTTTTATAAAACTCGAAAATCGTTTTATAAAACTCGAGAATCATTTTATAAAACTCGACGAAACGTTTTATAAAACTCGAAGAATCGTTTTACGAAACCGCAAAAAACCGAAACAGCCGTAAAACGCGAACTAGTCACGACTAGTTCGCCCATGGGCGAACTAGGGCACTCCACTAGTTCGCCCATGGGCGAACTAGGGCACTCCACTAGTTCGCCCATGGGCAAACTAGGGACACTCCACTAGTTCGCGCATCGGCGAACTAAGCCGGCCCGGCTTAGTTCGCCGATGGGCGAACTAGTCCATCTCGACTAGTTCGCCAATTGGTGAACTAGTCCCGTCCCGGCTAGATCGCCAATGGGCGAACTAAGAGGTGCTGACTTTGCCCCACTGGTTCTTTTCGCCTAGTTCGCCATATGGCGACCTAGCCAAGCTGAACTAGCTCGCCGTACGTCGAGCCGACCATCCCGAGCCTCGATCTCCCGCATCCCCGATTCAAAACTTACGTCTTTCGACACAGTCGCATTCTGAACCACGGCCGAAACGTCTCCCATTCCGTCTCGATCCGACCTATCATTCAAGTTTTACGATAAAAACCGTAAAACTTCGCTTTCTCGGAAAGAACTCGAGGAAATCGTATAAAACGAACGGTTAAACGAAACACCGAACATTGCCTAAACTATACGATTTATTCGAGATTTCTCGTTAAAATTATAAAAAACTCGTTTTAAATAAAAAACGTCGAGAGAATCGTAAAAAAAAACGGCATCGGATCAGGAAACGGGCTCGTTAAAGTCGTAAAACGGTTTTTATCGTAAAACGGCCCGAAAGGTCCTAAAACACGATAAAAACCCATCTCGCGACGTTAACGAAATCAAACCCCAAGATAGGATAACGCTTTGACGGTTTACTCGCAGACGGAAAATAAAAGGCAAGTTTGAAGATAAATAGAAGATTTCCGCAGAAGAAAAGGAAGGATCGGCAGATATGGAAAGTTCCCGAAATATTCGGTTTCGAGCAAAATGGAAAGACTAAAACCGCCTAAGGAGGAGTATATAAGGAGGAGGCATAGGGCAGAAGCTGAGGGACGAAATCCAGAGCTCTCATCTGAGACTTTCACAACTTTTCTAGACTTAGAATTTTCCGCACTTAGAAACTTAGGCTTTTTCTCGACAAGTTCG
>CAKOAT010392932.1:41503-63571 GCA_932364175.1 Eruca vesicaria subsp. sativa
CCTATCGCGGATTCTAAATCGGTATGGAATCAGGTTAAAATCGCAACAGGCAAAACGAAAGCCGACTAGTCATCGCATAGCCTCAATCCGAAAGTAAACCTAGGTCTTGCCCTAAACCCAGCACACTGGTCGCTAACGTCTCAAGGCATGAATCGAGATCCTAAAGGCATGTCTCTTCATCTATATCTAAACGCTCACTCGATTTACCAAACATCCTACGACGGGCAAACGAACAAGGCGATCTACTAAGGAAACGGAATGCGAGACGACAACTCGCGGACCTCCCTCAATATCAACTCATATTCTTCCCGCTACATTCATACGAATAAAAACACGCTCTTAAAAAGGCAAACTGATTTTTAATAAAGCCGCAAAAGCGGCAGGGACTCAGAGCCGCACACGGCCAGTCCAGAAACTATAACGGCAACGCTCGGCCAGACCAAACGGCCTACGAGGCTAGTCTCAAGGCCGGCAAAGGTTAAGATGCCATCAACATCAATATGCTCGATAAACATATAACTAGACCGTAAAGGTCTTGCTGGGAAACAGGTCATACGAACTTTAACTCCAAAACGAACTACGAAAGGCTTGATCCCCTCAAAAGGGTACGTAGGCAGCCTTCACAAGGCGCAGCCCTAATCTTAAAACACATTCCGCTCCCTGGAGAATGGAAAGATCACTCTCAACGGACCTTTCCAACCATTAATTCCGCCAAATTTAACTAAAACTGGCAAACCACTCGCAAGAACCTTACGCTAGGAACTCAAGATTCTAGCGAGCTGGGGGACTAACTGCTGGTGTCAAAATCGGTCACGACGGAATCAATGGCTAAAAGTCTCCGCAAAAGTAAAAATAAAAATACGTTTTATAAAACTCGAAAATCGTTTTATAAAACTCGAGAATCGTTTTATAAAACTCGAAGAATCGTTTTATAAAACTCGAAGAATTGTTTTATAAAACTCAAGAATCGTTTTATAAAACTCGAAGAATCGTTTTATAAAACTCGAGAATCGTTTTATAAAACTCGAGAATCGTTTTATAAAACTCGAGAATCGTTTTATAAAACTCGAGAATCGTTTTATAAAACTCGAGAATCATTTTATAAAAACTCTAAGAATCGTTTTACAAAACTCGAGAATCGTTTTATAAAACTCGAGAAATCGTTTTATAAAACTCGAGAATCGTTTTATAAAACTCGAGAATAGTTTTATAAAACTCGAGAATCATTTTATAAAACTCGAAGAATCGTTTTATAAAACTCGAAGAATCGTTTTATAAAACTCGAGAATCGTTTTATAAAACTCGAGAATCGTTTTATAAAACTCGAGAATCGTTTTATAAAACTCGAGAATCGTTTTATAAAACTCGAGAATCGTTTTCTAAAACTCGAGAATCGTTTTATAAAACTCGAAGAATCATTTTATAAAACTCGAGAATCGTTTTATGAAACTCGAAGAATCGTTTTATAAAACTCGAAGAATCGTTTTATAAAACTCAAGAATCATTTTATAAAACTCGAAAAATCGTTTTATAAAACTCGAAAATCGTTTTATAAAACTCGAGAATCATTTTATAAAACTCGAAGAAACGTTTTATAAAACTCGAAGAATCATTTTACGAAACCGCAAAAAAACCGAAACAGCCGTAAAACGCGAACTAGTCACGACTAGTTCGCCCATGGGCGAACTAGGGACACTCCACTAGTTCGCCGATGGGCGAACTAGTCCATCTCGACTAGTTCGCCCATTGGCGAACTAGTCCCGTCCCGGCTAGATCGCCAATGGGCGAACTAAGAGGTGCTGACTTTGCCCCACTGGTTCTTTTCGCCTAGTTCGCCATATGGCGACCTAGCCAAGCTGAACTAGCTCGCCGTACGTCGAGCCGACCATCCCGAGCCTCGATATCCCGCATCCCTGATTCAAAATTTACGTCTTTCGACACGGTCGCATTCTGAACCACGGCCGAAACGTCTCCCATTCCGTCTCGATCCGACCTATCATTCAAGTTTTACGATAAAAACCGTAAAACTTCCCTTTCTCGGAAAGAACTCGAGGAAATCGTGTAAAACGGCAACGGTTAAACGAAACACCGAACATTGCCTAAACTATACGATTTATTCGAGATTTCTCGTTAAAATCATAAAAAACTCGTTTTAAAAAAAAAGGTCGAGAGAATCGTAAAAAAACGGCATCGGATCAGGAAACGGTCTCGTTAAAGTCGTAAAACGGTTTTTATCGTAAAACGGCCCGAAAGGTCCTAAAACACGATAAAAATCCATCTCGCGACGTTAACGAAATCAAACCCCAAGATACGATAACTCTTTGACGGTTTACTCGCAGACGGAAAATAAAAGGCAAGTTTGAAGATAAATAGAAGATTTCCGCAGAAGAAAAGGAAGGATCGACAGATATGGAAAGTTCCCGAAATATTCGGTTTCGAGCAAAATGGAAAGACTAAAACCGCCTAAGGAGGAGTATAAAAGGAGGAGGCATAGGGCAGAAGCTGAGGGACGAAATCCAGAGCTCTCATCTGAGACTTTCACAACTTTTCTAGACTTAGAATTTTCCGCACTTAGAAACTTAGGCTTTTTCTCGACAAGTTCGGTTTCTATGACTGGCGCTCAATTACTAGACGAACTCGCCCAGGCAGCTCGATCTCTGGTCCAGCTCTACAACCTGAACTACGTTCGACTTGATCCCCGAAAGGGGTACGTAGGCAGCCTTTCATAAGGTTCAGTCCGAAATCATTCAAACCTTTTTTCCTATCTTTTTCCGTTTTTCGTCATCGAGCTGCGACTCGACTAGATCTAGGGTTTTATGTTTGTAACTCGCTGATGGCCCCTGCGGCCAAAGCCTTTGTAATTCCCTAAAATGATCGCAACGCTCTTACGCGAATCGTAAATAAGATCGACTTTCTTTATAAATTCGTTTTACTATGTTTTTCATATTTTTCCGCATTTATTTGGTTACTTGTCGTTGGCTTTCGCAGAGATCCGGTTCCTCTGGAAAATTAGGGTTTTCCTAAGTTTCCTTATTTAACGGAAATCGACAAGTGTGAATTTCGGTTCCCTCAGTTCTCTAACTCACTAAAACAACTTTCGTATGAATCTAGTTAGTTAGATCAAACTAATTAGGTTCAGGTATTGAGGAAACTAATGCTTATCTCAACTAATCATAAGATCTATATTTAAGGGTGATCAATCCTAAATTTACTATTGCCACATGAGTTTTTGTTGTAGCCTTGATTTCCAGATTATTGGAAACCATTTCCACCAATGTAATTCACATCCTCTTCTTCACTTTCAGCTTCTATAACTTCCACTTCCTCCACAAAACTTACTTGCTTCTTCAGCAGTTTGTGAACATTATCCAGGCTTGCCCTAACTTCATCAATCTGCTCCATGCTGAGTGCTAGGGCCGATTTCTTCCTCTCATAATCAGTATTCTTGTAGTTACCCTTCTGACTATTGCAACAGGAGTTTCTGTTGTAGCCTTGATTCTCAAATCTCTGGAAACCGTTTCAACCAATGTAATTCACATCCTCTTCTTCACTTTCAGCTCTATAGCTACTACTTCCTCCACAAAACTTACTTGATTTTTCAGCAGTTTGTGAACACTATCCAGCCTTGCCCTAACTTCTTCAATCTGCTCAATGCTGAGTGCTGAGGCCAATTTCTTCCTCTCATAATCAGTATTCTTGGTGATGTTTCTGGATGCCATATTCTCATAAGCCTTGTAGCTTCTTCTGGACTTATGGTCCTGATATTACCCTCACTAACTATGTCTAGGGCCATCCGGTACTGCAGATCAATACCTATGAAGAAAGTGCTAAGCAGTTGCACTTCATTAAATCCATGGTGTAGACAGTCACGCTGGTATGATTTAAATCTGGTACATGAGCTCTAAAAAGACTCTGCAGGCTCCTCTGTGAAAGTAGCAATTTTGCTCCTCGAATCCGCAGCTCGCGCATCATCAAAGAAATTGCTCAGAAATGCATTCTTGATGTCAATTCTGGATGTAAGAGACCCTGGTGGTAACTGCTTAAGCCAATAAGAAGCTTCTCAAGCAAGTGACTACTTGAAGAGGTTGCAAAACAGATAGTCCTCAAGGACTCCATTGGCTTTAATAGCATATACTAGATCATCAAACCTCTCCAGATGATCCATAGGATGCTCATGTTGCGCCCCATGGTAAGGTGCCTGCGCTACAAGTGAAAAGAAAGAAGGCTTGATCTCAAAATCATGCCTCTAAAAAGCTGGAGAACGAATGGCGGATCTGTTGGCGTAGTACTGGCCAGGATGGTTGTAGTCTTCCAGTGTCCTTGCTTGAGCAGCTTGGATATTAGCTTCAGGTTGAGCTATTGCAGTGTATGCTCCTACTTCAGGTTCAGGAATTACAGCCCCCTGATCATATATCTTCTCATTTTCTGCATTATGCAGGTGACCTTCAAGATCACGCAGGTCTTGATTATCATCCTTTATCGATACGACTGGAGCAACCATTAGAACTTGCGGCTCACTGTCAATCGATGGTATGTCTGTGCTTTCGATCGATGTGGTAAGAGAACTATCGGTCGACGAGCTGTAACTGGCGGAAATCGATGCTAGTCAACCTTCCTTGCGGATTGAACGTTCGATTGCTACTGGGTCAGAGAAAACTAGTTCTTGGTTCTTGTTGCTTCTGGTACTGTTGGGCATGTACCTGTAAAATAAGAAAGAAGAATTATCAGTACTGTAAAAAAATAACCTAGACTGAACCTAGAAAACAAATCTAATGGCGAACTAAGCTCGCCGGCAACGGAGCCAAATTTGACAAGGCTTCGTTTTAGGGTGTTATAATTCCTAATCAACTCAATCAAATTACCCAATGAAAATCAACTTAAATACTACTCTTGCCAAGAGAGGTTAAAGGAAGTACTTAGAGATCAAATCCACAGAGAACGAAGGCACACTATAGATTCATGAGATTCCAATGATTAAGCTAGGTAAAATATTTATATAGGAATTCAGGTTTACATAAAAAGGGTATTGGTTGGATTTAAGTTAAAGCAATAAGGAAAATAACTAGATCTAGGGTTTAGAAACGTGGATTATAATAGGTAGGGTGCAAGTAAATCTAATACACGAGGAATCAATTGCCTACTGATATGGCTGTCGATCGAGGGTGAAGGACCAATATCGATCGACAGTTTTGACAAATTGATAATCCACTAGAATTGGTCGACCAGATTTTGCATACATCTAACAACCCCAGCTCAATAAAAATATGATTCAGGAAAAGAACCTATTGCCGTAGTCGTCTATGTCCTAAGCTCAGGATTTAGTTAGCTATTCTAAATCACATGCATTAAGATTTATTCTAGTCAACTGATATTAGTTCTTCTAGCAATCCTAGTTTTGGGCTAATCCATCAATACCACTAGAACCCTAAATCTGACAAGACGAACTACTCAGACATTATCAAGCAAACAAGAAAAAAAGTCTGAATATAATGCATAGATAATAAACTAGGGTTCCAATACAAAGCTATGGAAGAATTTTGATCTTCTTCCCAAACAAAATAAGAAACTATTGAAAAAAAAAAAAGCATGGTTCTCTGCTAACAATGGCATAAAACCTTATAAACTAGGTAAAAACTTGTCAGGGGTAATCTTATAATTATGTGTAAACTTGGGGCTTTAAGTCGGTTCTGAACAAAGTCTGGTTTGTGTGCGGCCCCATCGATAATGTGCGTCTGTCGATCGATGTCTATCTCTTATATCGACTCTAGCTTAGCTGATTATTGTCAGCTATGGGTTTCTTCTTCCAAAATGTCCTTGTACTCTACATAATTCCAAAACGTACCTAGACCTGTAAATAATCTAAAACATAGCCTAGACACACAAAATAAACTTCACATAGGGTCCATAACATGGTCTAAAACTGGTAAATAATAAGGTATATTAAAGGTCCAGTCCAAAATCAATCAAAACTGTTTTCTTATATTTTTCGTCTTTTGTTATTGAACTGAAACTCAACTAGGTTTGAGGTTTTAGAGGGATAGAACTAGAAAAGTCGCTGACATCTCTTGCTGCCGAAGCTTTTACAACTGTTGTAACAATCACTTTGCTCTTACGCGAGTTCCAAATAAAGATCTAACTTTTTCTATAAATTTGTTTAGTTGTCTTTTCATGTTTTCGTATTTATTCGATTACTTGTTATTTGCTCTCGCAGATAATCCGAACATCAAGGAAAGTAGAATTTTGGTTCCCACATTTTGGCACTAGAAGGATTTTTGGACCCAATTTCGGCAAAGAATTACATAGGTCCAGACACATACATCGCCATTGGTAACTAACTCGACCAACATCGAGCCCCACGAGATCGAACCGGTATCCTGAAGGTTGTGGAGATAGTTTCAAAGGATCTGCCAAGAAAGGAACTATAAAAGGAGAGCTAGAGCAAAGCACAACACACACGGAAAACCCTAGAGCTTATTACTACTCTCATTGACCTCATTTCTTAGTCTCTTATTTGTTTGTGGCTTCAATCTCTCTTTGTTATTCTCGATCTCGATTATTTCTTTCTATCAAACCTCATATCTATAAAGTCCATTTTTCTAACCCGAAATCCGATTGTATCATTGTGCTCTAAGAGCATCGTTGCCCACATCATTTATCTAGCCGGCTGTGGGAAGAATAAACGAAAAACACTCTTGCTAAGAACCCGATCTAGGATCTCTAAGCACAACTATGGATCCCAACGCAACAAACGTCAAGAACTCTCGATCGAGATCGACTGATGTCAATACCGTGGGACCACCCTAGGGGCCGAAACAACATCTGTTGAACAAACGAAGGTCAGCGAAACCACAGACGTGATCCAGAATCAAAGGACTTCTTCGCCGACAAGAATTCCGATTGTCGACAGGAGTGCGATCCCAGATCGAAATCGCCCTGTTAATCAGATCAGATCAGATTTCGAGTTTAGAACCATACGATGGAAAGAATGACTTCCAAAGATCCGACCCGACCGGTAAGAACGAGATATCCGACCCATCTAACCCGAACTCGGGAAGAGGTCGATGAACTCAGGGGAATGGTTTCAACACTCATCGATAAATCCCGCGATCAGGAGATCACTCACCAAACCAACGCGAACCATTTGGAACAAGCTTAGAGGGAACTTGCTGAGTACCGAATGAACCCCGGGGAAAGGGTTCGACAACAATCGGATCCAACCCTACGAACGCCGCTCCCTCCAAGCCATTTAGGCTTCGCTTCCCGCGAGCCTACTAGCGCCCGATCAGGTTGCTACGCAAGGGAAAATTCACGACAAAAGGGAACGGCCTATCGAAGCATAGATTACAACGGTCAAGACGAGATTGAGGATGAAATGCAAGGTTTTTATACCGCATCAATTCGATCTCAAAGCAGGCCCACCGGAGGACGCGACGAGCCCAGAATTCAAACGTCTCCACCACAACATCGAACTCGAGAAGAACGTTTTTCTCTTTGGACAGATATACCGCAACGACCGGATTTGCGGCGTCGCTGGGTCCCGCCCAAGGATATGATCCTTTTAGATCTTTGCAAGAAAATTTACAGGGAGAAGATCAAAGATCCCCGAGCCAAGGAGGAGCATTCAGAAATTACATCGAAAGAAACGACGCCGAACTTAAAAGGATACATGCCATCGTACATATGGCAACGAGCTCGGCCCCAGACATCGATCAAGTCATCGAGGAAACTCGCAGGACCCCGTTCACAAGTCGGATGACCAGTGTAAAGCTACACGACATCGGTAAGATTAAATTCCCTGAATATTCAGGCAACTCTGATCCGAAAGCTGATGTGCGAGCCTTCCGATTAGCCGTATCAAGGGTGAATCTCAACGACGAAGAGAGGGAAGCAGGCTACTGCCGCTTCTTTGTTGAAAATCTCACAGGACCCGCCTTGGATTGGTTTGATGGACTAGAAGGAAATTCGATTGGCGACTTCACCCAGCTCGTGTCAGCGTTATTAAAGCAATCTTTGGTGTTCATAGAGACACAAGCTACCGAAGCCGATCTATGGAACCTCAAGCAAATACTTTTCGAACCATTGACAGCCTACATAAACAAGTTCAAGGAACTCAAATCAAAAATATCAAACCTAAACGAAGTAGTCGCACTAGCAGCTCTGAAAAATGGTGTCTAGTTCTCTTCCAAGTTTAGGGAAGAAATGACAGTCCGAGCTTTCGCCTCGTTAGAAGATGCACTGTATCACGCATCCTACTTGGCAACCCACGAAGAAGAAGTCGCCGCCCTAAAAGAGTAAGATAATGCGAGCAAAAATGGGGCGACCAAAAACCCAAGCAGCCCGAAAGAACAGACTCCTAATGATCAGCACTCCTAGGCAATAGACTCATCGTCACAAAATAAACAATCGACGTATGACCCAAACAAATATTTTTCCTTTCACAAACGTAACTCAACTGAGGAATGCCGCGCAGTACTCCAAAACAAGGAGGAAAACAAAGAGAACGGCATGAACACGGAAGAAGAACAAGCGCCAACGACCCCAAAAGTAAAAGGAAATGCCAAGAGGAGTAGGGAAGCCGAGCCCGAATCGCCTGAGTCTCCACCTTCAGCTCATGAAAGCTCGATAGGACTCGTTCTCCCCCTCTCAACCGACCAACCAGGTACCACTATGGACCAGAACGGGAAAACAAATTCAGCAGGATCCGACAGCTGCTAGAAAAACCGATACATAAGAAGAAAGGACACCACCAGCCAACTCAAACCCAACCTGTCCGGGGGGAAAGGACACCACCAGCCAACTCTAACAAAAAAGTGGTACTTCCCTGCACTTCGCCAGAAAAAGGGAAAAAGAATCGTTTTCATTTATGGAGGATCAAAATTCTGCAACACAATCAACTCAATCAAAGCGCACCAACGAAGAGCATAAAGTAGTATCGGCGTACGCGAACCTCTATCACGCCCCGATCATGAGAACACTTTTGACAAAAACAAAACCGCCGACCTTGAAGCCACACAATGACGCACTCGTTATATGACTCAATGTCAGAGGATGCAAACTATCCCGGATCATGATCGACACCAGAAGCTCTGTGGACGTACTCTTTTACGACGCTTTTAAAAGGATGGGATTCACCAAAATCCTCTTCATACATGAGAGAAACCCACTAAACGGATTCGCAGGAGAAACCACCTACTCCCTCGGATCAATCAAACTCGCCGTAACCGCCAGAGATATAAGAAAGATCGTCGAATTTGTAGTCATAGATCGACCTGCCCCATTTAACGCTATCCTCAGAAGACCATAGCTATACAGCATGAAGGCGGTACCATCAACTTATCACCAATGCCTAAAACTCCCTACGCCAAAAGGAATTGAAACTAAGGGGAAGCCAGAAGAATTCCAGAATTTGCTACCTCGCAAGCTTCAAATTTATCGAGCCACATCCATAAGATCGACCAAAAGATCTCAAGAGAACCAAGAACCGTAAACACGTACAAGAGAAAACAGAAAAAACACGACACTGCTTACCGAGGAAACAATCCCACTATGTTTAGACTTGATCCCTTGACGAGGGTACGTCGGCGGCTCATGACCCGAGTTCAGTCATTCATTACAAACTAACTCCCTCAACGAAATGATCAAATCCGGGCTAGAAGCAACCCATCCACACTGATACAGTTTTGTTCTTTCATGTAAATGCGAAGATGTATACAAAGAATTGCGTGATAAAAACTACAAATAAATTCTCATTCCCATAATTCGATTTAACTGCAAGAAGAGACCCTGATCAAGTCTTCAGGAACAGTTATGATCCTGCCAAAACACGGTGCTTCACGGTAGTAAAATTATTACTACATAAACACAACTCATCGACATGGTCTTTATTGGAATCCATATATGAGCCCAAAATAGAAACGGTCGCAATTTCGCCTTAACTAATATCGCATAAAAAAAATCGCAAAAACTCACGATTCCTTATTAATTTGCCAGAAAGGAAAAAAATAATAAAAAGAAAACAAAAGGAACGAGGGAAACTAATCATCGATATCGAACTCGCCATCTTCATAACAATCCCCATTACGCCCCTACTCGCCACCATATTCGTTTCCACCAGGAGGGACCTTAGAAAAGAACTCCTCCGGCAAGTCCTCAGAAATCAATGGACAATCTAACTTCCCGACCAGGAAATCCGATAATGTCGCCGCATCGAGCTCGGCCCCTAGCTCGACCTCCTTAGCCCGAAGACGTGTCAGCTTGTCGGAAGCAAGAAGATTGTTATTAATTATCTCCTTCAGAGGGATCTCGCAATCTGCTGCAGCTCTCTTCTTCTCCCACTTCTCCTTCAAAGATATTAACACATCCAAATAGCCATCAGTCAGAGCCTTCTAAACTTCATAAGTTGCACGATGAAGCTCGTCCACATGCTTCACCGTCAAGGATTCTATCTGCATTTCCAACGCAGAAACCTGCTCTATGGCCGATTTCCTTTTGTTTCAAACGACCAGAAGACGAGCCTCAAGAGAAGTAGCCTGCCTTCCCAACTTCTTGGCCGCCGTTAATTGAACAAAGTTGGCATGCTCCCTGTCTTGGGCCATCTTTAAACTAAGCTTCAACTCTAAAACGTTTCACCAAAGTCGCCGTGAAAACGTTATTAGCCTCCATAGCCTGAAGACACAGCAAAGCATACACAATAAGAAGACAAATATCTAAAATCAAAGGACTAATCCAACTAACCTTAGCATGAGCGACCGCCATCTTCACGTAAGCATCACTAACCGTCATATTCCATAACAAAGGGAGAGGGCATCCCGCTGGCTTAAAATGCCTGACCAAGTGAGCAACACTGTCGGGATTGTTTGTAATCGTACAATCCTTGGTATGAGAAAATTTCCACTAAAATGGCTTCGTGACTGCACTGTCACTCGCAGAGCCAGATCGAGCATCGTTCCCAGAAGTTTTTGCTTTCTTCGGAGGATGATCACGCCCCTCTGAACTACTCGGGCTACTAGACCTCAAATGAGTTACTGCTCGCGGTTCCTCCAGATCTTTAGCCTCAGACCGAGCCACAGCACGTGGGATTTGAGGCTCCTCACGAAAAACTTCGGTGAGTGCTTCGCTCACATCACCGGAACGGATCAACCCTGCAGTTCCATTGTTCCGATTACGAACCCTCTCGGATTCACAAGAACTAATTTTTCTTGACGCCATGATTCGTTGTAAGAAGAAACAAACTTTTGGAGATATAGGGATCGATAGAACGAACTCGATATTTATAAAGGTAAAATAAACCGAATAAATTCAACTGAAAGGAATAAGATCTCAAAAATCTGGAGGAAAAAGATACCTTCAGATCAGCAGTTATCAAAATACATCCGAAATATTTTAGAAAACAAAAGAAAGAAATATCCAACAAAAGGAAACAAAATAAGGATAAAGCCTACGATTCGGCTCTGTCCTCGGAAGAAGAATCCCCAACGACCGAATCACCAGAAACCTCAGGAAGATCCAAGTCTGAAAAGGTCCAATCCACGACAGCAGCCAATTCAACAAAAGCCTCGCAATCCTTCTCCATTTCCCTGAGACAAGTGAGCTCATCATCCACGTCCAACCCATCGTTCTTAATCTCATTAAGAAGATCGAGGTTAGCCACCACTTCCCGAAATTGAATCTCGGCATCGACTTCTTTCTTCTTATCGGACCAGCATTTCTCCAAGGAAGCGAGCACTTCCCCGTAACTATCGGCGACCTCACGAAGGCATCACGGGAACCACGATGAATATCCCTATCATGATTAGCCTCTAGATGCGATCTTAGTCTTTAATGTTTCGACTTTGGTCTCAAATATCAACCGCTCATAGCGAGCCCTCTACCACTCGTCCTCGAAAAGCATTCCTTCTTCAGTCTTCTTCTGAGTTTCCTCCTTCGACTTCCGAAGCTCTTTCGTGAGACTATGGGTTTCGGCCTTGACCCTTTTTGATTCTCTCTCCTCACGACCTTCTAGAGTCCTGACGAACTCTGCAAAGGCCTCCATTACCTGAAAAAGAGAGGTTCTCAAAACAAAAATCTTCCCAAGGAAAATACGTAGAATCGTGGTCAGAACACACCTTAACTCACGATTGTTACCTTAGCATAAGCCTCACTCTCCTCAATGGAAGCAAAAACAAACGAACGCGAGCTCTGACCCATCTTTCCGCGACCTCAAAGCGCAGGGCCACTTCGAGCAGCCAAGGGGGCAGCCCGCGATGATCGACGCCGTTTATGACCGGAAGCAACAGAATCGTCCTCCGAACCAGGACTCAAAGAGATGGGAGACCCCTCCACCTCGGGATTACATTCATCATAGGAATCTGGGATCAAAACCAGAAGAGACCCTCCGGAAGTCTTCCCTCCGACAATGGACCTTGACGCCCGGAACGATGACCTCCTGACAGCTGCCTATCCATCATGCTTGAAAGTGACGGATCATTGGGGGAACTCACCACATCGCTCCGACCAAGCGGTTGACCTGTGATCGCCGGTTCTTGACCACCACCGTTCGGTATCAAGAAAGCGGCGTAAATACGAGCCAGGTCAAAAGACGACTAATTCAGGTCACGTCGCCTTAAAACCGTTAACAGGCCGCGAAGCTCGTTGGACATCAAAGAGCTCCCAGAACAAATTGACAAAATGAAGTTAATCAATCCCAAAGAAGATCATATATAATGGGAACCCAAGGGTAAGAAACCTACCTATATCTCTGGCCCAATTATGGGGAAGCCTTGAGAAATCGAAGTCACCCATCGATGCCTAATCAACCTTGAAAACGAAAATTTCCTCTCGCCAATCTAGATCGCGATATGGATATCCCTGAATGATTTGTCATCCCAAACGAGGCGATATGTGAAAATTCCCAGGATTATGGTTGTTTTTCTTCATCAAGCATACATGTCAAAGTTCGGAAAGACCAAACGCTAAGCCTTGCTCACGAGCTATGACCAAAAGAGCTAGAAGATGCCTCAAGAAATTAGGGCACATCTGGGTAATTGACAAACCTAACTCGGACAAGATGGCAAGGAAATGCTCCTGAATCGGAAAAAAGAGTCTGATAGACTCGAAGAAAGAGAGATACGCCCCGCAATAGCCCTCGCGAACAGTATCTGATATTTCAAACATAGCAGAAAGCTTAAGCATGACGGCGCGATCGACACCGTATGTCGAGCACAAATTCTCAAGGCGATTTGCCTTGGTCGTCGGAAGAGGAAAAGAAAATGATCCAGCCATCTTAATCTAAGTTTGGAAAGCTGAGAATGGTAAAGAAAAAGATGAATTGAGTAAAAATTAGGAAGAGAGGGCAACGCCTAAGTATTTAAAGACACCAAAAACTTCCAACGGCTCTACCGATAATAGTAAAACCAAGGAAAGCGGAAAAGTCTAGAGTTTTTCCTTAATTGCGGCGTACCCGACTGTTGAAATTTCAAAAGCAACATGCGGACCAACGTTTCAAAAGAATCAATATTAATGAAAAACAAACCAAACCGTCCCTCCTCAATTGACACCGAATGTTGGACCCAATTTTGGTAAAGAATTAGATAGGCCCGGGCCCATACATCGCCATTGGTAACCCACATCGAGCCTGAAGAGATCGAACCGGTATCCCAAAGATCATGGAGATAGTTTCAAAGGATCGGTCAAGAAAAGAACTATAAAAGGAGAGCTAGAGCAAAGCACAACACACACGGAAAACTCTAGAGCTTATTACAACTCTCATCGACCTCATTTCTTAGTCTCTTATTTGTTTATAGCTTCGATCTCTCTTTATTATTCTTGACCTCGATTATTGCTTTGTATCAGTCCTCATATCAATAAAGTCCATTTTTCAACTGAATTCTGATTGTATCGTTGTGTTCTAAGAGTATCGTTCCCCACATAATTTGTCTTCCCTATATTTAACTCTTAATCACTACAATATACTTAGTGTGGATTTTAAGATCTACAAGGAGAAGGGGCGGATTACTATAACTCATGGCCACAAAACACTTGATCAAAACAATGTCTGAAAATATGAAAGACAATCTCGCATCTCACAACAATGCTGGTAAAACAACTCCAGCAGTGACTGCTCCTATGGCCAACGCTGCAGTGCTCGAGAATATCAAAAACCTAGTCGCGACTTTTTGCCACAGGAAGAGCACCAAAACGAGCTCGTGATTTCTCTCTCTAAATAGAAAAGACAACGATAAAATCTGTCAAACCCTGTAAAGTTTGTCTCGTTATCGACTTGGAGAAATTTCGACGTATAAGGGTTCGACCAAAAGATGATTTCCGAAACCTTTTCGGAAAAAAGAAAACTTGCTTTCCCAGAAATCTCGGAAAGCCTCTAGATTACTCGCAGGAAAAGAAAGCACGGAAAATTGGGTACACAACCCCCACTGTTGTACTTCTTCCGAATAATTTTCGAAAAAAGAAGTTGATCTTTATTGAATCACTCAAAACCTAAAACGGCGAGGGAAGACTAAACTAATAAAAATGGAAGATCATTCCCTCACTGCTAATACGTTTTCTGAAACCTAAGATTTCTTAAAAATTCAAACGTCACTTCTAAGTGAATTCTCGATGATTGTCACCTAAGCTTACTTCGAAAAAACTTCTCAAAACTCCCTCGGATCAATCCAACAGAAACGAGAAAATTTCTGATGAAGTTTAGTCACGTTAATTAAGCGCATTGCAGCAATAGTTTCTGATATAAAACTCGGAAACTAAATTTGCGTAACAACTGCAAAACATGAGTTTTTTGAAAAAATGGCTCTCGTACAGCTAAACTAGAAAACATGTTTACTGAAAAACTTTTTGAAATTAAACTCTACAACATTTTACGAAATAGTTTCACAAAACTAAACTCATGACATTTTGCGGAATAACTTTCGTAAGATGAAGCTTGAAAACATTTTACAAAAAAGCTGTCGTAAAATTAAACTCGACAATATTTTACGGAACATCATTCCTAA
Organism: Eruca vesicaria subsp. sativa; assembly: GCA_932364175.1. Classification (NCBI taxonomy): domain Eukaryota; kingdom Viridiplantae; phylum Streptophyta; class Magnoliopsida; order Brassicales; family Brassicaceae; genus Eruca; species Eruca vesicaria. The sequence goes on from CAKOAT010392932.1 coordinate 56,488, forward strand.
AGTGAAACGAGGTATTATTTTATGATACAATTTTTGTAAAATAAATTTGAAAACATTTAGAAAACGACTCTCAATAAAAATCAAAGCAATCTGACAACCTTTGGAAAATCAAACAAAGAACGTACAAAATGACTCCTAAATAAGGAAAAAGATGAAGAGAAAGCTGAGAAGTGAAATTCGCCCATCCGCCTCTCTCCAAATTCCAACCATCCTCACTCACCAAAACCTCATCACCCAACGAGTCTTCCTGGTCGCCCATGGCTATTCCTAAAACGCCAACAGGCTTTGACGAGATACTTGTTCGTTTTCGAAAAATCAACGATTCAGAGATTGAAACCCAAATCAGAAAAATACTTATCAACGAACCAGAACCGCAAGACAGGCTTCAGCCTAAACGTAGCCCGCAAAGTAGAGAAATCCAGGAATAATCGATATTCTTAGTATCCATAAGGGGTGGACAGACACGATAAGAGAAAGGGGAAATGAGCAGGCAAAACAAAGAGACAAAACAACATCTTCGAGAAAACTAAGGTATGTCTGACTTCGAAAATATTTGAAATAAATCTTGGAGTTTTCGTAGGAAGGTACTAAGAAATAAAAACGCTTTCAAGATTGCCGTTAACATAGAATTTATGTTGATAGTCTAGCGAACTAAGTCTTAGGTGATTTTCCCTTACTAAACCTATTGTTCCTTAATTGTTCAGGCAGATTTGCAAGCTGATATAAACTTTCGTAAAACCAAGAAACGATTGCCACACATACTCAGCTTGCTTCTTAAAGAAAGAAAGAACTAGAGACATGAACGTTGTCTTAAAACCGACTGGTTCCTAGCAATCTTCTGAAACACGAAATATTCCAAATCGTCAACCTGCAAACCACCAAATCACAATCCCAGCGTCGTCTTTCAATCGATCCAGGTTGTCGATCATCCCAATCATCGAAAGGAAAAACCTATACAATTCTTCAAAATAACGGTTCAGCCATTTTTTTGTAAAAAAGGTGGGAGTAGGTACGTATACTATACATGTATACTTCCATACTTCAAAAAATATTTGCCTCGAGATCAAGAAAACGCTTTCGACAAAGAAAAACTCTCCCAGCAGTAGGCAGAAAAAAACACTTTAACAATGTGATACCTCATCAAAAAACATTTGCAACAAAGAAAAACTGAGAAAACAAGTGGCAATGAGTACAACAAAGTTATGCTTTCTCCCCGCTCGTTGACTAGATCTATTTCTGGTTGACCAATTCGTTCTGCTCAAGAAACGAATATGTCATGAGAGTCCTCTCAATAGCCTACGAAACACGTTCCGCGACTCGATCATTACAAAATAAAATTTGGTAAAACTCCATAGTAGCTCCAAGAAACTTTCACCAAAGATCAAAATCAGAGCAGAAACATTTCTCGTATAATCTGCAGAAACATCTTTACTTTGACATGTCCATACATAGCACCGCTTTACTACCTTCATAAAACCGGTCGCATGTTACTAACGTAAAACACAAGTCATACGAAGCAACTTTCGAAAGTAAACACAAAAGGTTCTATGAAAAAGTATTTTTAAATAGCAAAAATAAAGCTATATGATTCAACATTGGGCGACCAATCTAGACTTTATCTCTTCGCACTACGATTTTACAGATATCATTCTTTAGCCCTGCGGCTCGCTGGCTTCTGCCTTTCATTCCCATCGGTCACATCCGAGCAAGCAATCATCCCGCAACTGCTTCGCACGGGTTCTGCATCGTACGTCTTAGGCTTCACCTTCCTCAGACAAAAAACAAAACAATCTTCATACAACTAGAGTAAACATTATACGAAACATTAATCGTATAACTGGAACCTAAATCATAAAATCGTTTTCTACAACCACCGCTCCATCCGTTCGCTTAATGGCTAAACGACAATCTGTGATATTTCTAAAAATGCCAATTGATGATTACACAAATAATTATCGTATAACCCAGAAGCAGAAATCATACGATAAATTCTTAATAATCAAAACTCAGTAGTAAACGGTTAACAAAAAAACGTGAACTTGTTAAAAATCAATCAAGTTCTGTATACTCCACAATTCACTTTAAGAATGTTACATTTTACCCATAAAACACGGTGTATAAGGAAAAAAAACTCATAACAAAGCTCCTAAAACTATATGAAACATCCTTAAAAATATAAGAAATAAATCTCGGAGGGCCGATTCTTCACAAACCACAATGAAGGAAGACGCTTATTCCCAAGGACAAATTTAAGCAACCCCTCGGGTTCTAATTCCTTGATCACAAATCAAACAATTTAACATCTAAAAAGAAACAACAGTTTGGCCGCAAACAAACCAAAACGTTTCTCTGCCATAAGGTTAAACCAAAATGCGACACCGAAAAATATTATCAAGCCCGCAAACAATTCAAGCATGAAATGCGGCATATGAAATAAAAACCAATCTTCAGCATAGCCAAACGTCGCGTACGCCTAAAGAACCATTTTCGACCAAAAAAACTTTGATATATCTTATTATTTACAAATTTTAGACCATCATATGGACCCCATGTGGAGCCTATTATGTGTTTCTAGGCTATTTCTTAGAGTATTTACAGGTCCATATACGTTTTAGAGTTATGTGGAGAATATGGAGCCTTTTGAATGAAGAAACCCGTAGCTGACAAGAATCAGCTAAGTCAGAGTCGACATATAAGATTAGCATCAATTGACAGAGCTACCTTGGCATCGATCAATGGTTGACGCGCACAGACCCGAATTTATTCATAGTCGACTTTAAGCCCAAGTGACGCATAATTACAAGATTACCCTTGGACGAGTTTTAACCTAATTTATAAAAGTTTCTGCAATTGTTAGGCAGAGAACCGTGCTTTTGTTTTCTAGATTTTATCGTATAATTTTAGAAGAGAAGATCAAGAATTCTTCATAGCTTTGTATTGGAACCCCAGTTTTTATTCTATGCATTCTATTCAGTCTCATTTGCTTGTTTGCTTGATATGTTTGAGTAGTTAACCTTGTTAGATTTAGGGTTCCTAAGGGTATTGATGGATTAGCCCAAAACTAGTATTGCTAGGAAAAATTAATATACATTAATTTGAATTGCTCTTAATGCATGTGTTCTAGAGTAGCTAACTAGATCCGGAACTTTGGACATAGACAATTGCGAGAGTAGGTTCTATGCCTAAACTAATTTTAGTTGAGCTAGGTTGTTAGATACATGTGAGAGCTGATCGACCAATTTAGTGGATACGTCAACTCGCCATAACCGTCGATCGATACCGGTTCTCTACCGTTGAATGATGGTTGTGGGAACCGAAATTCACCTACTGTTAAGATTACATAAATTTGAGAATTTAGAGTAAACCCTAACTTCCCAGAGGACCCGGCTATCTGCGGAACCGCACAAGAACAATCAAAAGGTACCACATCCAATGTAGCACCATCCCTCGTCTGTCTGGAGACCAGTAACCTTAGCCGTGCAGAGAAACTCAATGATTTGTCAACAGCGCACCAATTAGACTAAAAGTAAGAATAATCTCAAAGTAATTCAAAGCCAAGTCAAGAGACAACCTGAGAAACTGATGTGATAATAAACTGGTGAAGCTCGAAGACTGTAACTGGTTCAATCTTCTGTTCATGAACAACCTTCAACGATCCCGTTCCTTCGTCTGTTCCATGACTTGGCAAGCTGCATTTAAACAACAAATAAAAACTCAAGCCAATCATCGCTACAAAGCTCTAGTATAATTCCAAAACCACAAACTGGAGATTCTGTAGTTGGAATATTAATACTCATGTGTCAAACACTGCTTTGCTGGCAGCTGTCTCATGGGTGCCAGAAATAGAATTCAAAAATAGACGAGCTGACAAAACAAACATTGCTAAATTAGATACTCAAAATTCATAAACAAATTGTGTTAGAAATGCGTAGGACTAACATATAATTTTACGCTACATAAGAGAGAAACAAAGAAACGCCTACCCCCCCCCCAACAATCTTTGGATTGACGCCTGTGGCTATGACCAGTTTTGGCTCTTTCCTATAGCCGTCAAACTTGGTATGAAGCACAAGAGCCATCGATTCAAACATACTAACACAAACGTTTTCACCACTGAAAAAATGATCATATAAAGTTATATGAGCTGTTACGCTTATAGTAAACACTATGAAAAATCTAAAACAATAACGCTAACTATAAAATAAAAAAATTCCTTTGAAGACGCAAAGTTAGCCTCACACGCTGTGCCCCAATATACGGTCGGTGATCGTGCTCCTGATAGCATTCAGCTCACCTATTACCGTTACAGAATAGACGGTTCCCTTAACACATTAAAACACAGCATTTACTAACATTTCGAGCCTCCCAGAATCGGAGCAACCGGATCTCCGCAGTGTTGGAACACCGCCCTGGTTTGAAATCGAAAAGTAGGATGCTGGAATTTGCGTCTCTGTGAGGGACTATCTATACTGGAATCTCAACTCAGCCAATCTGGGAAGGCTAGGGGTCGGATTGAATGCGGAGAAGTGGATTAACCACGTCTAAAGGTGGGGTAAAGGTGATCTAGATGAGAGACCTAACTCCCGCCATAGCTCTCGAGTCTTTTGCCATCTGAAAATAGTCTAAATGCAAGAGAAAGGAAGTCTGTAAACGGGCTGACAAGTTTGAATCACCCAACAAAAATATCACAAAACTGAATCATATATACAATGAGGGAGTTTTTGCCTCTCCCTCAAGAAGCCACGTCAGCATTGTTTTTATTGTGTATAGGTCCCACAAAAACTATTAATTTTGTTTTTCCGAACGGCGTTGAAGATAGGATTCGATTAGGTCAGAAATACTCACAACTCTCCCGAGTCTCCAACCTTTGATTGTCACCATCTAAAAAGATGTAATCACTTTCTTTTCCATAATTCTGAATCTCCCTTATCTCTTCATCTCCTTCTCTTTCTCGCCCTCCCTCTGATGAACGTTTCTCTTACAACCATTGCAACGAGTGCTTCCTTCAGAGTACACTAAACAACTCCTCCGATCTCTGCGTCTGCCTCGCCCCTGTAACCTTTGATAACCAAAAATACCTGAAAACTATTAGATTTAGCATCTCTTCCATCGAACCTTGGATCACTCCTTCGAAAATGTGCTGCTCAATCTGCTGCTCCCCACACCGGCCACCAAATTTTACTTTGACCCGAGCCTGGCTGCCATGAAAGCTTTCACAACCAGGTACATCACAAGTCTACTCCTTCTGTTTTTCACTCTTAATCCATATGTTCTATAAGCTTAATTTTCCTTTTCTTTGAAATTCAACTCTTGATTCAGAGTAGGAAACGAATCGTGTTGTTTGTCTCGCTGAGACTCCAGCCTTCCGCCTCCATCGTCGCCGTAGCTGGCTTTCAGTTCCTCGGTGACGCCTCTCTCTGTCAATTCATTTATAGTTAGGTTTTCAAGCCGGGAGTGATTTTTGGTACTATTCGTTTGATATGAATTTTGGTACTTTGTTTCAGATCTTTACTGGAAAAATGAGCATAGACAGATAGACTAATGTGATCATCTGAGGTTTGCACCGCCACCGAGCGGAATCGTTACGAGAAATCCATAAGTGTATCATCTTTAATAAATTATGTTTAAGTTCCTCATATTGGACCTTAGAATAGAAGCGTATTTGTGTTGATGCCTATAAAACATCAAATAATCAAATTATTTGCTTTACCTTAGTTCTGTACATAACTACATATAGAGATGTCTGAGTAATAAAGCAAATGAGCCCACAGTAGTTCAACCAATTGCATATTTTGTTACAGACCCAGTGGTACTATTAGTCTCTTCTGAGTTCACTTTTGTTGCATAACCTAGCTGCGGTTAAAGCTTGGAATCTTATACAAGTGGAACCATTATTATAATGGAACTGGTTTCAGTTCCTATTTTTACCCTGTTCGTGTGCGAATATGTTTGGTGGTTGATTATTTATGAAATTTAACTAACTAATCACTTTCGATTGTCGAAACACTGCTCTGGAGCCTGTTTATTTTTTTTGGTTTTACGTTTATGAACGTGCGAATCTATTGCTACACATTATTTCTGGCTTCTGTTTTACTTGTGTGTTCAGATCTACAAGGCTCAGCGGAATGTAGTTTTGTGTGCGGCTGGGATCCTTCTCTACTGGTAACATCATCGCTATGACACAACTTACACTTATGTAATTAGACTAATGTTCTCTCATACTCACTGGGAGGTGTATTTTCCGCATGTGCAAGTACAATCAAGCGAATGAAACCTTTGGCTGAATAAACTATATCATGTTGATGAGCAAATATCATTAGATGATAGTTGAGTCGATTCTACGAAGCAAGTACCCTAATTCTTTGGTCAGAAGAGTAGCTGATCATTGTCTGAATAAGAATAATAAAGAGATACCCACGATGATTGTACTGGAACCTAAGGTAGCTTCTAGAGAAGATCATCCCTGCAACTTAGAGCAGAGAGGGTGAGAGAGAGCATTATATTTTGTCTCTTATTCAGCAAACGGTTTGACCATAGCATATTGATGCAAGGAACAGATTTTCGTCTATTTGTTCTGAAATCAAAGGTAAAGAGTCATGTCAGTAAGTAGAATAAACCACTGGAAAAGAATCCCATGTTTGGTTTTCCTGTATTTGTTTCCTGAAATAGATATAGGTAAGAACAAACCTTAACATGGTTGCTTGAGAAGCAGAAGTTTTGAGAATCTCTTGGGTTTCATCGATAGATTTTGTTTAGGTATCTCCTATATATTAATTGAGGAACATTGAAAAGATATAACCTCAATTTTGTATTAATTAAAAAAGGCCCCAATGCATATGTGTCATTCAATTAGGTAGTCAATTAGATTCAATTGAAAAATAAGTAAGTCCACATTGAATTTTTATAGGTTGCTAGATACATTAGTTAGTCAAACTATATGATATAATGATATGATATGCTATTTTCTTTCCATAAATAAAACCTACGTAATTACCATAAATGATTAATATATATATGACACTTAATGATTGTTCCCTAAGATATAATTACTATTTTATTTTATTTCCATAAATAAAACCTACGA
>CAKOAT010392932.1:63671-95594 GCA_932364175.1 Eruca vesicaria subsp. sativa
TTTATATATCCTCCATCATTTTTCTTTAATTTTATATTATTAAAATAAATTAAACAATCAAATTAGCTATAAAATTAAACTTTAGATTTTTTCGTATAGGTTATATTTTGAATTTTAAGAAACGAGAATAAATAACTAAACTATTAAAATTATTATGTTAAAAATTAATGATCAATAGTTTAACATTTTATTATAAAAAAATATACATGATTTTAAAACCATATAAGTAAAAAGTATCATTCAATAATAATAAAAAAATATATATACATATTAAACTATATACCATATAAGATTACATAAATATTTTAATTTCAAAATTTTCAATAAATTTTCAAGAACATTTATAAATTATAAACTTATTAAATTTTTCACATTGAATTTTTTTGTTATCAATGATTTAAATATCTTAGTTCTTTTTTTAATTTTATATTTTTAAAAGATATTAACAATCGATAATATGGTTATTTTTTGGTATATACCATACAAACTGAATAGATGTGATTTTATAAAAACCATAGGATTTGGATATGGTTTGATTTATAATCGTTTAAACTGAAACATGTAAATATGTATATATTTATAGCGACGCATGAATATCTATTTGTTATATGAGTTGAACTATAATTATAATTTGTAAATAGCTAACAATTTATTACAACTAAGACTTCTTATTTTGATCTTTTGTTTTTTAACAATAACTAAATTGAAGTAAAGATTATAAATTTGATGGACAACAATTAGTTGAAATTCTTTACAACTTTTTTTTATCTTTAAACAAACAGAGTTGTGTTCAATCGAAGACATATATTGATTTGATGAACACTAAATATGGAAGAATATAAAACTTTTCTTTCATGCTTCTGTTTTGTTTTTTTATTTTTATTTTCAAAATTTAGTGTTTTGATATTAATTCTAGATTTGATCATTTTATTAGATGATAGAAGCCTTTTTGTTTTTTTATTCTTTTATTTAAATATATAATATTTTTTTAATAAATGACTCTGTGACAATATGACTCTAAATATGATCATATTATATATTTGTATAATATATAATATGATCTCAAACTAAATAATTATGTATTTGGTATAAAATTGAATAAACTGAAAACTAATGGTATATAAACCAAATCAAACTGAAGTACATATAAATTTAGAATAATAGTTATATTTTAATGATCGAAATACCAAAAAATCGAACCGAACCGAAACCCGATATCCGGATTGAACACCTCTAATCCGAATGAAACCGAACTATTGTTTCATTTTTAAAAACATAATAAAATAATAGTTTCATCCCGCGCAAGGCGCGTGTCTTATCCTAGTACTCAATATGAGAGCAGCTTGATCAGCTGTCGCAGACATTGATATTATTCTGAATCCATTCTTCCATCTTCTATGGATTTCTAACATATATTTCACTTGTAAAAAATATTTTTTTAAAAGACACGCTCCCATATTTTCATAAACACACATATATATACTTATATAAACTACCTTACCGTATAAATAGCTATCCTTAGCTTCTTATATTCTTTTTAATATCTCACTCTACTAAAGTAGCAAAACATAGATCAAAAATAAAAGCGATAGATTAGTAAATTATTACAATAACCATTGACCAAAGAAGAAAGTAAAACCTATTAGATATCATAGTTGTACAGCAAGTAATGCAACTATTTTAGCCTCCAATGCAGAAGATGCCATCCCCACACACAAACTGCCCCGAAAGAGAATCACCATTGGAATTACAAACCATCCATCATGTTTTAGCGAGACCCTCCACAACACCTCCTATAACATTTTTAAAGTATTATAGCACACCTAAATGTTAACATCTCCGCGCTTGCACGGGGCTACGCTCCTAGTTTGTATAAAGATGAACTCTCTATACTATAAGAAAAAGGAGAAAGGACAAAGGAAGGAGACAATCAAAAAAAAAAAAAAAAAAAAACAAAATCTTTCACAATCACCAACACCATAGATGCCGCTTTCTCTATCTCCTTTTTCTTCGTTAATCTCATGCTCCCTAATCTCATAGATCTTGTCTCTCTAATCGCTTTCTTCATCACCATTAAACTTTTGTCACCACCAGATCTCGTCTTCGTCTCCACCACATCTCGTCATCGTTACAGCCATAGCTTTGTCACCACCATAGCTTGTCCATCGAGGTGAGGATGAAGAATCGTTTGACCTCCTCACAACTACGACATGTAAAGTCACTTCCCATTTGTCTTATCTGTTCTCTCTTTCATTTCATCTTCCTATTTACTTGTAATTGATTTTTGTTTTATTTACAGACCTAAGGAGCAGGGACGGAGAAGAATGGTGTTATAGAGCGGTGTCTCCGTCTCTCTCTCTCTCTCTCTCTCTCTCTCTCTCTCTCAGTAAAAATAGCGGAGGAGGCTGAAGAAGCTTGATGGTTGTGGGCGTTAACAATGGTGGTCTCGGCGTCAACAGTGGTGGTCTCAATTTCGTCAATGGTAGCTTAGCAAGGTAGAGGATGCTGAATAAGCTTTACTGTGGTGTTCCTAGCTGGCGGTCTCGGCCTCAAAGATGAAGAAACAGAAGGAGCAAAAGTTGACGCGAAGGAGATGAAGTTGACGGCAAAAAGTTTAGATGTAGGGTTAATTTTTTTTATTAGGTTAAACTTTTTAAGTTTACATTTCCGAACCATATTTTGTAAACCAGAATTAATTATATTTGGGGTTTTAATTTTTAATTAATTTTCGATTCCAATATATAAAAGCTAATTATATATTATAAAGAAATTTGTAAATCATTTTAAATATAAAAATAAATGTTAAATATATAATTGAATTTAATAACATTTGTACCATGGTATTAAAAAATATTAACAAGTAGTTTTAATAACATTTGTATTGCGTTATTATAAATACTAACAATTGCATAGACAAACGCTATCGTTTTCATTTAAATATAGCATACGAATTTTTCGCTATCGAAAGTGCGAACCTATTATGATGGCCGATCTCAGAGCGTTTTAGGGAAAGCTATCCTATCAATCTCATAGCATTTAACGGCTGCTATTAAAACCCACATTTCTTGTAGTGAGATTATATATTGTACATTGTATTTACAGATTTATCGTATAACTTTTTAGGTATGAATATTCATATATCTATTCAGAGTTAGTTAATGTATTCAGATTTCGGATTTTAGAGTTAAAATTTTTAATCTGATTTGAATATTTACAAATTTTAGTTTATACTTGGTTAGAATCATTTCAGGTTCAGTTTAGATTCGAGTCCAGATGTCTATTTTAGTTACATATTTTCAACAAAAGTCCAAATATACTTAAGTCCTTCAAAATCTAAAAATAGAATAATATAAAACATAAAAATTTGAGTAATATAGGACTAAATATTTAAATTTTCATAAAAATAAGTTCAGTTTAAATATCTCAATAAAACCAAATAAATATTATCTGTATTTTGAACATTTCTATTATTTTTAGATATTTACGTGTGATTATGTTGATAATTTTTAATTATTTTCATATTTCTGAATATCTAATAGCTTAAAATTTAAAATAATTAATATATTTAAGTAGATAATTATGAATTAGATATATTGATATCCAAAATAGTCTAGTTTGTATTAGATTCGAGTCTGGTTATCTGGATACTAACATTTTAGATCCATCTGATTACTTAATTAGTTTTACTTTGTGTTTAATATTACTTTTAAATCTAGTTCGGTTCAGTTCATCGGATCCATATATTTACCTATACTTATTTTCTTCTGCTAATATAAAGAAAAATAAATGTTAAACAAATATCTTGGCTTATTTAACATTCATAATCATTAGACTATACTTTAAAATAATAAAAATGATTGGACGTCGTGTCGGTATTGTTGGGCATATTGCAAAATTGACATAGGCTATAACGTGTATTTTTTTATAAAATAATTCTTGGAAACTATAGTAAAAGCACTATACAATGAAGCGAAAGGGGCTAGATTTGCATGTAAAATAATGTGATCTCTTCACTTAGCACCTGAATTTTGTTTTCAATCAATATCACAAATTTTGTTTTCTTTTAAAACCTTTCTGATTTTTTATTTTTTTCTAATTTTTTGGTATGATATGAAATCTTCGTAATGAAATCAATAATTAGCTAAACTGAAGATCCGACTTCGTGTGTAGTGTATTTACTTCAGTTTTCTTAATTCATAACCAATCACAATTATTTGTTGCTTTTGTGAGAAGAAAACTCAACCATAGCCAAGTTCGGCAAGATATGAAACTTTCATTTTCAAAGAACATCCTCATTTTAGCATTTTAGTTGATGTGGATCTTAATGATATTTTATTTATTTCTTTTAAAATTATATTATTCGGTAGTTCTACAAATAAATTTTAATTAATTTTAGTTCACTGTTACAAATGTTAAAAATGCATGAACTAGAAAATAAGTTGATTGAAAAAAATAAAATGCGAACACATTAAATTATCTGCAGTGTAGTTAAAAATTAGAGTGTAAACGTATTAATTGTTAAACAATTATGAGGACGACACATCAGCATGTTAAAATAATATAGTGTGAACGCATTATTAAGAATGATTTAAGATTAACATACTAAAATTATGTTACAAAAAAATATAAAGTAGTATGGGGCAAATGCCCCACCCTCGACGTAAGTAGATCATCCCCTAATTGATCTTCTCTAACACGTACATATAACAAAACATCCTGTAACTTTCTTTTGGAGTACCACACACAACACTAACAGCTTCATTTCTACCTCACAATGGAGAGGAGTATGATATCTTCACACTCAATTTTGACCAAACAAGATCAATGATACTTTTAGGAGTTTGCATTTTATCTTAGATAATTATCATGCCATAGAGATGCAACTAAATGTGTGTCTTTTCTCTTCCGGTTTCTTTTACTATGACAAGCAGCAGATAATATATGCATCTTGGTGTACCTTTCAATCGAGAACATTTTTTCCTTCCAATCTTCAAAGCTCGATCTTATACCCCCATTTGTTGGACACTTTAGCACTAATCGCTCCTTATCCGACTTTATCACATAAAACACAAAACAATTCGCACATGTGGCTTTATCCACTACTTATTACACTTCTTTTTTATTATGATACTCTTATTGTATTGTGACATCAAAACGTCTTCCCATGCCTCCATAAACTGGACACTTTACATATTTATCACGCATATCCGAGGTTCCATATCATTATCCACATATTCATCCGGATCTTCCTCCATCGCCTCAATCGCCTTTATTTTTTTTTCTACTTGTCCATTGTGTGTGTATAGAGTAATGGCTTTAGCTAAAATCTCATCTTCCTTTGAATGCCACTCCTCATATTGTATATATAAAGAACTTTGTTTGCCACCTCTCAAAAGTTGCTCGAGAGTTCCAAGGTAGTGATAATCTCCACATAAAAAATACATTTACGACTCTCTTTTTGTCAATGAACGTTAGATAAAGACAGAGATCATTGTCATCAGTAATAGTAAATTGTTCCTAAATGCCCACTAAAATTGAATGTAACTCAATTTCAATTTCACCTTACTTTCGTCCAACACAACCTTTTTGCATATACTTACTTCTAGCATGTTTTCCACATTAAACAATACATGTGACTTTCATATTTAAAATATATGTTAACATTGATGCTCAGTGAATCATGCCAAAACAATTCAAATATTATTTCAGTAATACTAGTTTTCCATAGTTGTTCTAAGTCTTAATCTACCAATAAATCATAAACTATCCAAATGTCCATAACAAAATAATGGTTTACAGATTCGTAAGATACAACTTCATTCAGTAATACCAATTTTACTAGTTATACTAAAATTATCAGTAATACTAGTTACACTAATTGTTTTATTGCAAGAATTACAATTGATTTTCTAATCTACATTCAGTTCACAAAGATTCAACCAATGCAACCCATTTGTTACTAGTTTAATGTCCTAATCGACCCACAAACCATGCTACAACATCCTACTAAATGTGCATCGCAAATCCAACAAAATAAAATTTCCCACTTTATTCCCAATTGGCAACACTATAAATCATCATGTTCACCATACCCAATTTGAAACCCGACGCAGGTCTAGGGCAGAAGAAATGACAGTGATGGACGCCTCTATGGCGGAGGAAGGAACATCGAACTGGTGGAGTAATCGAGCTGGGAGGGAGGTCATGTTGCGTGTTGGAGCTCCAGAAATCGCGGGTGTTGGGTTATCACCATGTGAGCTCAGACTTATCTTTTGTTTTAGTTTGTTTTTAAAATTCTGGATGGGGCTAAACTCCCAGTTGTCTTATTAATGAGAAGGGTAGCAAATTGATGTAGTAGATTTTTTTTCTTCTAATCATAACAGATGAGACTATATCTCGAGAGGACATATATCAAATTTTATACATCGCTTGACATTAACGAAAAAAATTATTAAACCAATCATACAAACCAGTTTTAATAACCTGAGATGTTAGAGGACCGTTTGTACATAAGGGAGAACCACTAACTCAGGAAAAAAACAAGGGCTATCTTGTGGTTTAATGACTCAAAAGTATAAATTCATCTAAATTCCGTTGCAACTAGGTTCGTGTGGGATAAATTAATGGTTGCCATACATAAGTCCGAAAACTCCTTAACTAGCCAAGTCTAGAACCCGCCTTACAATCCACCTAAATCGAGGGAACACTAGTAAGACTAAACCGCATAGCCACTGAAATTGCGTGGCTATAGAGTATAAAGACCGTGGCTATGTGAAAGAAGCCACATTTCTATATCGAAAACCTATCGTGGCTATAGCTTCGTGACTAATAGAAAACTGTGGCTTTTCGTGGTTTTTAAACCTTGATTTTTCCATTATGCTTTCGTGGCTTATTCAGCCACGGTTATGTCTTTTAAGCGTGGCTTTATAGAAGCCACATTATTCGAATATAGTTTCGTGACTTTTATGTAGCCACGTTTACAGTCACTTTTTATATCGTGGTCTTTTATCCACATTATAAATCGTGGCTTTTCTTATTTAATAACCCACGAAACAATAAGCCATGATTCTAGATTTTGTTTTTGATTTTGTTTTTTGATTTTGTTTTGTTTTGTTTTGTTTTGTTTTTGTTTTGGTTGCCTAATTTATATAGATTTTAATTTCTAATTAAATCCTTAACACACACAAACTAAACTGATATACCATGGTTTTGACCCACTTTTGACCATGGTATTTATATGATTTTATAATAGATATATGTTTTGGAGTCTATTAGGTATGTTTTCAGGTTCAGAAGCATTTTGGAGTAAAGTGATGATTTAGGTGCCCTTATGGAGCTTAAAGGAGAGTTTTCCCGAGATGACTATAAAGATCAGACAGTAAGATCGATATCCAGAGATACATATCGATCGATACACATCTTGTGTAATCGATCGACGACACTTCCGAAGAGGATGACGAGTTAAGATACTCCATCGATCGATGTACACCATGTACCATCGATCGATATGAAGCGTGAAGAAAAGTTTGACTTGGCCAGCTTGAAGCCCAAATTCTCCTAATATTACAAGATTTCCCCTGACGAGTTTTTAACCTAATGGAACTCATATTTATAGTTTTGCCTATGTGTTTTGGCTAGGCATGCTTTTTATGCTCTTACATGCTTTTGATGCTTTTGATGCTTTTTATGCTCTTTGATTTATAAAAGTATTCTTTTCATCTTATTCTCATTTTCATAAAGGTTATAGAATTATAGATTTAGAAGAAACACACAATTAAAGAGATTTGTTGTCAAAAGAACCAAGAGTTCAATCTTCTAATCTAATGAATTTCTATTATTACCTTGCTGCTATGAATCACTTAGCCATGTATGAGTAGATTCACTTGTTAGATTTAGGGTTCAAATAGTTATGAGGGATAAGCCCCAACTATGGATTGTTGAGTTGTGATATTCATTATCCAGATGAACCCTAATGCTTACTCTAGAGTAGCTAACTAGGGTATGATCATGGAATGATTTAACTTGCTAATCATCATCCTGAAATCATCTGGTATAAACTGAGATTCTCTAGGCACGATGCAAGCGCCGGTCTATGATCTTGGTGAACACATATTCAATTCGATCTGAAGCTATATCGATAGATACTCCTATAGAGTAATCGATCGACGACTACTTATATCGTCCGACATGGGGATCATACCATCGGTCGATATAGCCGGCAGTCAGATCAATGGACGAGTCGAATAGCGATAGCTATAGATTTATCTAAGAGTTGAAGTTCTTTAATATTTTGCAAAGCAACTTATAAAGACATCTATAGCATTATAATCCTGATTATCTGAATAGTAACCTTGAATCTAACTACTTTCTTTTAGTGTTTAAAACCTAAACCAAACTCTCTTGAGCAACTCACCATTGCTTACAACTGCTATTTACTTTTAAAACCTTGATCAACCTAGCATAATCACTTAGGATTTTATCTTTTGTGTTCCTTAGTTCCTTGTGGATTCGATCCCTAAGTACTACAATTGAACCTATTATTTGACAGAGTAATTCACTCCTTAGGGTAATTTGAGTGATATCAAATTTGGCGCCGTTGCCGGGGAACTAAGATCGCCATTAGATTTAATCTGATTAGGTCTAGGTTATTTTCTTTTTATTGCTTATTTATCTTCTGACACACAATTTTTTTTTGTCTCTTTCAGGTACATGTCCAGCAGTACTAGAAGCAACAAGAACAACCAACTTGTGTATTCAGAAGACCCTCACAGTTTGGAACGTAGCATCCGCAAAGACTTACGTTCCACATCGATCGACATCAACACCCGTTCATCGATCGATACTCGCTTACCACAGTCGACCGAGACACCTTCAACGTCGACCGATATTCGCACCCTTCCATCGATCGACATCAACAACCATTCATCGACCGATACCTTTCATCCGACATCGATCGATACCCCTCATCTTACATCGATCGATACTAACCGGCGAGACATGGTAGCGACTATTATTCTCACTACTAATGAGAATGGAGACCTGCATGATCAAGATGGTCACCTACGTAATGCAGCAGATCAGAAGCTGAATTCTCAGAAGGAGATCATTCCTGAGCAAGAGACTGCACCTACAGATCTTATTCACCCTGTAGAAGAGGCTAACAGAGCTAGAACTTTGGCTGACTACAACCGTCCGGATCAGTTCTACATTAACCGATCAGCCATACGCCCCCTGCTATTCAGAGAGGAGATTTCGAGCTCAAGCCGCAGTACTACACACTTGTAGGAAAAATACCCTTATGTGGGTTGTCCCATGAGCATCCTATAGACCATCTGAAGAGGTTCGAGGATCTCATAACCGTTATCAAAGCCAATGGAGTCCCTCAAGACTAACTTCTCTGCAAGCTTTTCAAATACTCTCTATCTGGAGAAGCTTTGCAGTGGCTGAGACAACTACCACCAGGTTCTCTCACATCCTGGAGTGACATCAAAAACGCATTCCTGCGTAATTTCTTTGATGACTCACGGGCTGAAGAATGGAGGACGAAGATTGCTACATTCACTCAGGATCCTGGAGAATCGTTTAAGGACACATGGAACAGATTCAAATCCTACCAGCAAGATTGTCCACACCACGGTTTCAACAACGTGCAACTGCTCTGCACTTTCTACAGAGGCATCACTTTGAAGTACCAGATGCCTCTTGACACAGATAGTGAATGCAATTTTATCACCAGGAATCCTCAAGAAGTTGTGATGTTGATTGATAACTTAGATTCAAGCAACAACACAAAGAATATTATGAAGACAAAAGCTACATCATTCCTTGGGAAGGGACAGATTAATGAAGTGCAAGCACTGCTGGATCATGTTCAGAAGCTACTAAACAAGCAAATTTGCTCAGTGGAGGATGCAGAAACTGCAGCTGAATAAGAATACACAGAAGAAGATGTGAACTGGATCAGTGGAGCTGGTTTTCAAAGGTCTGGAAACCAAGGAGGATACAGAAACTTCGTAGGACAGAAAAGCAACTTCAACCAGAGTTCACAGAAGCCTACCAACTACAGCAGCAACAACCCCCAACAACAACAGGAGTTATGGTAACTCATTCTACACAAATCCACCCCCACCCACCCACCCAAGACAGTAAGCTAGAAGAGATGCTAGACAAAGTTCTGGAGAGTCAGCAGAAACTTCAGATGGACTTCAATGGAAAGATCGATTCTATCTACACCAACCTCAACACCAAGCTTGATGGTTTGAGCACCTATGTGAAGAAATTGGAAACTCAAGTGGTTCAGACAGAAGAAGCATTAAAAAAGCAAGAAACTTTAGCGAAGGGAATGGGAGAGTTTGCTACTCTCCATGATGTGCATGCCCTCTTGGATGATGACTTTTGGCAGAAGCTGACAGATTCTGAAGATGACGACGAGACAGACTACGAACTCGAACTCGAATACTATCGATCGATAGGGCATCCTGAGTATCGATCGATGCCTTCCAAAGCACAACGATCGATAGACTTTGCCGAGTGTCGATCGATGTAGTTAGCCGAGGCTTCTTACAAGTGCAATGCCGTCAAGATTATGTCACACGGAGCCTTCACAGCACGACACCCACATCCACCCGTCGCTATCCGCATCGATTCTCATGACATCGATCGACATGATTCCTACCCCATCGATCGAAATGAAGACCACGATATCGACCGATCCACTCCAGTGATTGTCGATCGATACACAACACCCCAACGTCGACTGCAACTTCCAAAGATCGACGTTGCACGACTTGATGCACTCCGGGAGCAGTCTAAACCTTCCAGAAACCTTCCCACCATCATCATGAAGAGACCCACAGACATCTTTGAGCCCATGGAAACAGAAAATGAAAATCATGGAAGAGTTGTCAGAAAAAGGAAAGAGAAGATCCCAAAGCCTTATAAAAGGGAAGCTAATGAGAAGAAATTGGCAAGTTTCAGAAAGAGAGTTCTGCGAATACCTAAAGATAAACCCTTTGAAGAAGCCTACTTTTCACACAGATTGTGGATGTTTTTCAGAGAGACCAGAGAGACAGAAGAAGACATCAAGAGAATGTTTCACCAAGTCAGAGACAGCCTAAAGAAGAAGATCACACTAGAAAAGAAGAGTGATCCAGGGAAGTTCACAATACCATGTTCTATAAGAGGTATTGAGTTCCCTCGTGCCCTCTACGACACAGGTTCTGGAGTTAGCATCCTACCCAAGATCATAGCAGACCATCTAGGTCTGAAGATAGAGCCTACTGAAGAATCTTTTGTCTTCGTGGATTGTTATCAGCAGCACTCTGGAGACATAGTTCGAAACCTTGAGGTACAGATTGGAGATGCCCTAATTCCTACAGACTTCCACGTCCTGGAGAACAAGCTAAACTTCATGACATCTCTATTACTTGGAAGGGACTTTTTAGAAACTGTTGGAGCTGTTTGTGACCTCCAATCCAACAAGCTCTACCTAACCCTCATCAACCCTACCATTCACTACAATTCTGTTCCAGTCATCAAGTTTCCAAAGGATAAAGAGCCCAGCACTCGTAGCGACTTGTTTATGTGCCCACGAGTATGATTCCGTGGCCGAGTACGTAACTGATCCAGCAGTATCGACCGATGGCAGACTTCTACCATCGACCGACACCAGTCAACCAGAATCGACCGAGAGACACACATGGTCATCGATCGACATGCTATTCCAAAAGATCGAGGAAGAGTTTCCAGACGGCGACCTTAGCGCAGTTGATTGGGAGAACGATCATTACATCCCAGAACTTGCTAGTATCACTACTGTTGGGGTCAAAATCGGTACGAGGGAATCAATAGCCAAAACATCCCGCACAATGCAGATGAGTACTGATCTAGAACACACCTACAGAAAGATTGGACAACATGAGTTCAGCTTAGAAAGCATTGAGGAGTGGCTACAGAGAATCCACTATGAGGTCCAAGGATTGCAAGCTAGTATGACCAGAAGCGAGAAAGCCACAAGAAGCTTCTTAACTTCCTGGTTTGAAGAATCACAAGACAAGGAGGATACTTGTTTCCCAACAAGTACCTGCAATTCACATCACTAGCCACCATACCTCCAAAGTCAAGCTAAATGACTTTAACTAAGCGCTGAGTGGGAGGCAACCCACTATTAGGTATTTTCTTTCTTAGTTTTATTTTATTACTTTCGTTTTATTTATTTCAGATGACACACGATCACTACCTATCGAGCGATAAGACCCTGTCTACATCGCTCAACAGAGCCCTATCCATGATGATCGATGGAAGTGACTCACCATCGATCGATACGAACATCGGTCAGGTATATCGTTCCCAATTTTCGATATCAGTTACACTTTATTTATTAATGCACAAACTTCGACTAGTTATACACTGAGGATAGTGTATAATTTAAGTCTGGGGGAGTGGAGATTACTGATGCTACTTTACCTTTTTGATCTCTTTAAATGTTTTCAAAAATTGGTTTTATTGAGTCAATAAAGGGACAAAAAGATTTCAAAAAATTTGCTTTCTATCTAACCACCCTTTAGCACCATTCTTAGAATTGTTGATTGCAGAAAGTACTATAGATGCTAAAGTGGATCACCAGTCACCTAGGACAACACTTTCCATGATTGTTTGGAAGAACCAAAGCTGATTTCAAACCTAACCTGACATTTACTGCTTGTCTTGAGGCTTGGTATACAAGGGATCAGAATCCTCCTGCAAGTCTAGAAGGTAAAAGTCTTGATAATTTTGGTTTCTTTCTCTCCTCCCTTTGGCATCAAAAAATATATATAAAAGATTGAGATGATTTCCTGAGAGGCAGAGGGAGAGGTACATT
This sequence comes from Eruca vesicaria subsp. sativa, assembly GCA_932364175.1. NCBI lineage: Eukaryota > Viridiplantae > Streptophyta > Magnoliopsida > Brassicales > Brassicaceae > Eruca > Eruca vesicaria. The sequence continues at coordinate 76,531 of CAKOAT010392932.1, forward strand.
ACCCATGACCCCACTATTCTAATTCAATGGAATGATCACACATTGTGGAAGCGAGGGAGAGGTACATTACCCATGACCCCACTATTCGCCTACACTTTGTTAGAAAAGACTACAAAAAGTAGAAAGATCAATAAGATGAACACATGTTGTTCACTGGGATTGATATAAAAGAAAAAAGAAAGTTTGGGATTCAGAGAAGGGGGATATATGGAGAAAAGAAACCAGAATGAGAATGCCTGAAACTTGCTTGAGTTGAATCCAAGTGTTCCTTGATCGATACTCCCAAGGTAAAGCTCTCACATTTATTTTATGCATAAATGAAATCAGTAGAGGGGATAAACAGACATGATTCCTAAGTTGATTGGCTAGAAGAATTTGGTTGCTAAGTTAGGATATGGTATAATGTACTTCTGTAGTTAGTAATATGAGATGTGGCTTGCAACAAAGTATATGTTATGATTTTAAGATAAGATTTGATTAAGTCTCTGCTGTTTTTAAACTTCTTTCAAAGACTAATTATTGTGTTTGCTTGAGGACAAGCAAAAGGTTAAGTCTGGGGGAGTTGATATATCATGGTTTTGACCCACTTTTGACCATGGTATTTATATGATTTTATAATATATATATATATATATATATGTTTTGGATTCTATTAGGTATGTTTTCAGGTTCACGAGCATTTTGGAGTAAAGTGATGATTTAAGTGCCCTTATGGAGCTTAAAGAATAGTTTTCCTGAGATGACTATAAAGATCAGACAGTAAGGTCGATATCCAGAGATACATATCGATCGATACACATCTTGTGTAATCGATCGACGACGCTTCCGAAGTGGATGACGAATTAAGATACTCCATCGATCGATGTACACCATGTACCATCAATCGATATGAAGCGTGAAGAACAAGTCTGACTTGGCCGACTTGAAGCCCAAGTTCTCTCAATATTACAAGATTGCCCCTGACGAGTTTTTAACCTAATGGAACTCATATTTATAGTTTTGCCTATGTGTTTTGGTTAGACATGCTTTTTATGATTTTACATGCTTTTGATTCTTTTTATGCTCTTTGATTTATAAAAGTATTCTTTTCATCTTATTCTCATTTTCATAAAGGTTATAGAATTCTAGGTTTAGAAGAAACACACAAAGAGATTTGTTGTCAAAAGAACCAAGAGTTCAATCTTCTAATCTAATGAATTTCTGTTATTACCTTGTTGCTATGAATCACTTAGCCATGTCTGAGTAGATTCACTTGTTAGATTAAGGGTTCAAATAGTTATGAGGGATTAGCCCCAACTATGGATTGTTTAGTTGTGATATTCATTATCTTGATGAACCCTAATGCTTACTCTAGAGTAGCTAACTAGAGTATGATCATGGAATGATTTAACTTGTTAATCATCACCCTGAAATCATCTGGTATAAGCTGAGATTCTCTAGGCACGATGCGAGAGCCGGTCTATGATCTTGGTGAACACATATTCAATTCGATCTGAAGCTATATCGATCGATACTCCTATAGAGTAATCGATCGACGGCTACTTATATCGTCCAACATGGGGATCATACCATCGGTCGATATAGCCGGCAGTCAGATCAATGGACGAGTCTAATAGCAATAGCTATAGATTTAACTAAGAGTTGAAGTTCTTTAATATTTTGCAAAGCAACTTATAAAGACATCTATAGCATTATAATCCTGATTATCTGAATAGTAACCTTGAATCTAACTACTTTCTTTTATTGTTTAAAACCTTAACCAAACTCTCTTGAGCAACTCACCATTGCTCACAACTGCTGTTTACTTTTAAAACCTTGATCAACCTAGCATAATCACTTAGGATTTTATCTTTTGTGTTCCTTAGTTCCTTGTGGATTTGATCCCTAAGTACTACAATTGAACCTCTTATTTGAGAGAGTAATTCACTCCTTAGGGTAATTTGAGTGATATCATAAACAAAACATGAAATTGCATTAATAGAAAGTTGGTTTTACAAAAAAGAGTTAATATTACAAGCCTAATAATAATATGAAACAAAGAGTTGAGTTTTGAGAGACCAAAAGAGAGTTATGGTACAAAAGACTTGTCTAAACCTTTGCATCTAGATGGCATTGTGTTGAGAAGGCTGAGCCGAAGGGTCTTGAGACTGAGTAGGCGCTTGCTGCTGAGGAGTTTGAGGAGTTTGTTGCTGAGTAGTGCCTTGCTGAGTGGATGCTTGTTGGGCTAGAAGAGTTTGGAGAAGCTGATTGACTGCAGCTCTTGTTGCTGCCATGTCCTCCTTCATTGTTGACATGTCCTCCTTCACTGCACCAACATCAGAAGTGACGCTTTGCAGACTCGTCTCAAGACCACCCACACACATCTCAAGCTCCAGGTTATGGGCAAGAGAAGATGGGACTCTTGCAGACGGCGAATGTTCCCTATACTGGCACTGCCGAGTCCATAAACATTCCCCCTCTCACACTTAGAATTCTGAGATCAATGACAAAAAAAATAACACTATAACACAGAATAAAACTACAACAGTCTAAAATATTAAAAACATACACTTACTAATCACAAACACAGAGATAAATAGTGACATACCTTTAGATAAGCTTGGTTTAGCAAGAGGCGAGAAGGAGCTGAAGTTTCTGATGGACTTTGAGGTGATCCTTCAGTGTTAGATAGCTGTGTGGCTTCCATCTCAGCTTGAGTAACCAATTCTTGAGCTTGATAGTCCACAAATGTCCCATCTTTGCGTGTGTGTGTGTCCTCCTCACAAGATCTATGTAGGATGGAGGTTCACCATTATTCTTCACAGTCTGTAAAGACAGAAAATTAAATTAGAGTTTTTAAAAAAATTTAAAGATAAAGACAGAAAAATAAAATAGAGTTTTTTTAAAATGTAAAAGATAAAGACAAAACATACCATGATATATTCATGCCTTGCAAAACCACAAGGCCCTGCGTTATGCTTGTGTTCTCCTTTACCCACCGGATCTGACTTGCGGCTTGTAGCAGCTTTCTTGCTCTTCTTCTTAGCTGCTTCTGTCGCCCAATACTCCATTAGTGTATTCCAGTCCTCATCGTTGATGTACTTAGGCTGCTTGTTCTTCCTCTTCTTGGTGCTAATCCTTTCACCAATCGACTGTCATGTCTCCTTCTTCCACAGAGCATAGACCAAGTAATTAAACTGAGGCTCCGAGTAGAAATTTTGCTACAAAAGAAAAATTATACAATTAATAACATACAACAAAATAAAAATTAATAAAATTAGGGCTGAATAACTTACAACAAACGTGTGCCACCATGATACCCTCCTTTCTTCAAGAACACTCCTCCAGCTCTTCCAAGGCCCCATGTAAAATCCTTGCCATGTTGCACGAATGAAAGAGTACACTGATGGGTCAATAGAAAACCTACACAAATTACAAACATCATATCGGTTAGTTCTAAACAACACAACAAGCATCAGAGAAAAAAATCAGAGACAATCATAATGTACCTAATCAATTCTATTATGATAAATATTAATCAATCCAAATCAATTCAAAGCTTACCAAAAATCAGAGACAATCCTAATATACCTCACATCCTAAGTTGAACAAGAAGAAAAATATTAATAAACTTAAAGCTTACCAAAGAGCTCCATTGAGTTTATCCGGATGAAGATGTGGCTGGGATAGCCTAGCAGGAGAGTTGAACAGTGCATCGAGAGACATCTGCGGGTAGCTATTTGATCGGGATGATGAAGCATTACGGTTTCGAGTAACTCTTGTGGTACCAGGAGGCATTGGAGGAGACGAACTTGTACCTGGTACTCTTGTTGAGTTCATCTGTCACAACAGAAGAAAATAAATAAATAAATGAGAACGAAACAAAATAAAAATAACAGGAAAAGAGACACAGACAAAACGAATGAAAAAGACACAGAGACAAAAACAAAATAAAAAAGAGACAGATACAAAAAAGAAACAAAACAAATCAAGAAGACAATTAGACCAAAATTCGAATCTAAACAGAGACAAAACCTTAAATCTAAACATGCAAGACAAAGAAACAAAACCAATCAGACAGATAGAGACAAAAAATCCTAAATAAAAAAACCCTAAATCCTAAAACCTTAAATAAAAAAAAAACCTAAATCTAAACATGCAAGACATAGAAACGCAAATTAAACATACAGAGACAAAAACCCCTATATCGATAACCCTAAAACAAAAAAACCATAGAATAAAAAACCCTAAGGAAACAAAACCCTAAATCTAAACATGCAAGGTTTGAATCATAGACGGAGAGGATTGGTATCGGAGACAGAGAGGTTTTGAATCGTAGACGGAGAGGATTGGTATCGGAGACACAGAGGTTACCTTGAGAGATGTGAGAGGGAAAGGAGAGGATTGGTATCGGAGACGGAGAGGTTTTGAATCGAAGACGGAGAAGACTGGAATCGGAGACGACAAGGACCGAAATCGGAGATGGAGAAGTCGAGAAGGTTCGAGAGAGAGTTTCTGATTTTCGTTAAGTGTTGGGAAGGAGAAAAGAAGAAACTGATTAGTTTTGTTAAAATTCTTTAAAACCACGATAATCCCACGAAGCAATCGTGGCTTAGCCCAAATATTAGCCGCGAAATTAAAATAATGGAACCCAAACCAAATTTTGTGGAATAAGCCACGAAAATAGTGTGGCTTGGGCCAAATATCAGCCGCAAAATTAAAATAATGGAGCCCAAACCAAATTTTGTGGAATAAGCCACGAGTATTCCACGAAAATAGCGTGGCTTGGGCCAATTATCAGCCGTGAAGTTGAAAAAATAGAGTCCAAACCAAAATATGTGGAGGGAAATCAAATAAGCAAACCAAATTTGTAGAGGCAAATCCAATAAGCCACGGTCTTGCCACGAAAAAAACGTGACTTTCATTGAAATTACCCAAAACCACAAAACATCAAATCCCTAAACTATAACCCTTAATCTTATCCACCAACCTACACTCACACACATATCACACAACATATTATACATTACAATCTTAAAATATATTATACAATCTTAAAACATACATCACATCCATACATACATATGTTACATTCACACAATATTTTACTATCCCGAATCACCATCTGAATCGCCATCAGATCCTTCAAACTCAGCATCTAGTACATATTCATCGTTTGGCGGATTCACCGGGACAATATCATAATCAGATACATCGTCAACAACATGTGTCTCCACCAGTAACAATGAACTTTCAGCAACTTGGTCACGTCTATCATCTTGACATACTGTTAAAGCAATTTCTGACGTTTCTCGGACTCTTTGGGGAAAGATTTTTGCACATGCCCACCAGTCATCGGTTGACTGTCGACGTATCCGTGGATAAGGAATAAAACATGCTTGATCACAGTTATCTGTTCAATATACAACATCATCATATTTTGAATGTAAAATGAAATATATATATATATATATATATGTGTGTGTATATTTAGTTTTACTTACTTGGCAACACAAAAGGATCATATTTTGCATATTGTTTGCGTGGTGAGACATCAACTAGGCCAGACTTATGTCTTCTCATACCGCGATTTTCCGTTGTGTCAAACCACGAACATTTGAAAACCATGATTTTCAAGCCAACATCACCATGATACTCTATCATCATGATCTCTTGAATGACGCCATAGTAGTCTTTATTATTGGTTCCAGGGACATAAACACCATAATGTTGAGTTTTCTTATTTTGACCATGGTTATGGGTGTGGAAAGTGTATCCCCGTGTGTGGTATATTGGCCAAGACCTATAACTACGCTTAGGACCTTGTACAAAATCCAACATCCACATAGGAAACGTGTAATACTGAGTGGCATCATTAATCTGCAATACAATAACATTGTTATAAATTACAAGGTTGCTGTTAAATTTTTAGAACTTAACAAAACTGACATAGTTTTTGCATCATCTGCAAATTTGGTGTCTTTCGCTTTTTGCATTGCAGATGAAGTAATATCCGGAATATTTGATGTCATCCATTCTTCAAACATCCTGCACACATCAATATTTTAATTATGCTATTATAAATACTAGGAAACCACCCCGCGCGTAAACGCGCGGGAGAGAAGATGTTTAATTTATATAATATATATATATATATATATATATATAAATTAAAATTTAGTATGATTTATGTTATTGATCAATCATTTCGAATCATTTAGTAAATTTAAATTTTATGTATTTTGCTTAGAATATTAAATAACTTAATCGTCTTCAATTATTTTTTTTCTTCTTTTTTTGTGGCCGCTTGACTTCTTCCATTGATTGTGTTGTTGTATTTAGATTTTCAACTTCACTTTGTTTTACATCCTTCGATGTCTTTGATATTCTTTTTTCTTGTTTTATTTCCTTTAGTAACATTGGTTTTTTCCATCTCATCCGCTTTGACAAAAGTTTTATTTATTATAGTAGGCTGTTAAAAATTGTATTTGAAATATATTGTACATCTTCATTAATAATTGGGTTGCATGTGATTCATGTAACCGTTAATCCAACTGAACTTGATTGAAAATTGAAGGATGTTACCTTAACATTGAATTCAAAAACTGTCTCGATAAGTTTTTCAGAAAGGTAAGAGATGATAGCATTATAACTTAAATCATTATATAACTGTTTCTATCTTTGGTAATTTTAAATATTTAATTTTGGATTATACATCATAGTGTAGTAATTATTGTAAATATGATACTTACGTGACTTTGAATCAAGCTTGTTGCAGATTTTCCCAAAATATGTGTCATGTCTTGGTTGAATGTGGTTGATAAAGCTAAATCTGAGATATATTTGACAACAATCTCTAGTTTATACCTATTTTAAAGACTCGGCATTTTGGAAATAGTTTCTTGAAGACCCGACATTTTGTCTGTAATTCAAGAGTTTCAAAAATAACAAAATAAATTAAAATTTGTATATATGATAATCAACTTAAAATTACTATAGCAAAAAACAAAATAGTCAATCATGAAATCACAATAAACTTTAATGTAAATATTAAAGTCACATTAATTCTGTTTTATCTTTTTATATATGAAAAAACAAACTTATAAAATTTGTTGAACTTTTGGAACATTTTATATCTTATAAGACTAAACAATATAATATGATTTTAAAAACTGTAATTAACATGCAAAAATCAACATTTTTAAAAAATAATGAGACAGAGTTAATCCATGCAAACTTGGTTACAAAAAAAAAAAAAAAAGACTTAACCAGAGGAAGATTAAGAGATTACAAAAAAAAGGTTGAGGTTGTTTTCTTACTGCCACATTGGTCAAAATATAGTTTAGCTTCACTGAAACTAAACCTATTAATTTATTTTTTCAAACACAACTTTAAATTTCTAAAAATCCTTTAGATCTATATAATGAATCAAACATTATATTCAGGATTACTAAGAATCATACCTATATTAAGAAAAGAAAGCACAAAAATTTTCTTAAAAATGGCATCATTATAACCTTCCTATTTATAGTAATCTGAAAGGTACATTGATAGATTATCAAGATGTGTATTTTGTTTTAAAATGAATATTATCAAAAGTGGAAATAAAGGGAAAAAATGATTAACTAAATACATTTTCATGACCATTAAATAATACCAGAATAATAAAGAGGAAAATCAAAGAATGCTTGAAAGGTTGTATAATTGTTAAAAAACTGAAATATATTACTTTAAAAGATGCATTTTTAATTATAAATAAAATTGTGACTTTTCATAAAAAGTTATCTATGACCATTGGCTTAATTTTTTTTTCCTATTAAAATTTTCTGATGTTTTAGGAGATTTGCTAAACAAAACAATAGTTGAAAGGTTGTATCTTTTCATAATAACTGAAATAAATTGTTGAAATGTTGTATCTTTTCTTAAAAAACTGAAATATATTACTTTGAAATTTCCATCTTTTCACTACAAAAAAATGGTGTCTTTTCATAAAACAATTAACTATTATTTGAGAAGTTGCATCTTTTCATTAAAAACATTTGGTGTTCCAGAAAAAATAGTTGTTGCATTTATTTATTATAAATAAATACAATGGTGGCTTTTCATAAAAATAATTATCTATTATTTTAAAAGTGGTATCTTTTCACTATGAAAAAATGGGTGTTTCAAAAAGGAAATTTTAAAAATATTTTAAAAAGGTTATAAGAGTTGTGCTTTCTTAAAAAACTAAAGTATATTAGTTTGAAATTTCCATCTTTTCATTGCAAAAACAATTGTGTGTTTTCATAAAAAAATAATTATTTTCATTAAAAAAACATTTGGTGTTCCAGACAATATAGTTATAAAGTATTTAAAAATAGATTGCATAAATAATTTATTAGGACTATTATATGGAAAACAAAACAATGATTGAAAGATTGGATCTTTTCAAAAAAAAAAAAACTGAAATATATATGAGTTTAAAAGTTGCATCTTTTTATTATAAATACAATGGTGTCTTCTCATTAAAAAAATTATCTATTATTTTAAATGTGTAATTTTTTCATTATTAAAAAACAATTCTGATTCAGAAAAATAGTTTAAATGTATTTAAAAGAGGTTATAACATTATTGTCTTCTCAAACTAACAATTGTTAAAGGTTGTATATTTGCATAAATAACTGAAATATATTTTTGACTGAAATATATTACTTTAAGTTGCATCTTTTCATTATAAATAAAATTGTGTCTTCTCATAAACAATTATCTATGACCATTGGATTAATTTTTTCCCTAATAAAATATCCTGATGTTTTAGTAGGTTTGCTAAACAAAACAATAGTTGAAAAATTGTATCTTTACATAATAACTGAAATAAATTGTTGAAAGGTTGTATTTTTTCTTAAAAAACTGAAATATATTAGTTTCAAATTTCCATCTTTTCGTTGAAAAAACAATTGTGTCTTTTCATAAAACAATTAACTATTTTTGAGAAGTTGCATCTTTTCATTAAAAAAACATTTGGTTTTCCAGAAAAATAGTTAAAAAGTTTTTAAAATAGATTGCATAAATAATTTATTAGGACCATTAGATGGAAAACAAAACAATGATTGAAATGTTGTATCTTTTCATAATAACTGAAATATATTAGTTTAAAAGTTGCATCTTTTTATTATAAATAAATACAATGGTGTCTTCTCATAAAAAATAAAATTACCATTGTAAAATATAAACCATTTTATTAAATGAATGCATTTTATTTCCAATATGAACCCTACATAAATAATTACTGTATATAAAATTAATTTAAACCATTAAATTAGAATTTTCTAAGAGCAAATTTAACCATGGCACTTAATTTAGTGTTGAAATTACACTCTCAATTTGGTATTTTGGTGTTGAAGCGAATTTTATTTACAAATTATAATATAAAATTATAAAACAAAGAAATTAAAATATTCTTAATATTCTAAATTATTTTTAATTAATTATTTTTATGACATTTAGATTTTAGATTTGCTATCAAATTTTGGTAATTTTATGCTTTCACGGTTTATTATATGTAACAGTGTTAGTTTAAATTTTTAAAAATATATATTTTAAAATTAAAAGTTACATAATAATTCTTGTTAATTTTAACAATTTTATGTAATTAATAGTATGCATTTAGTTATACTATTAATTCAACATATAAATGAAATAATATTTTAATATTTAGTGATGTGAAAATAGATGATGCCAAAGCGTTATAATATTATTTTTAGTATTATAATATTTTATGTCATGTTTGTTTTTTATAAAAGAACATAGTTACTTTTATGCATTGTTCTATTTTTAGTATTATAATATTTTATGTCACGTTTGTTTTTTATAAAAGAACTTAGTTACTTTTATGCATTGTTCTAAAACGCGCCCGCCTAGCCGATTACGCGTCCGGCTAGGCGTTAAGTGTCAGGCAACCGCCGCGACTAAGGGCAAATCAGTTTAAGTAATCGGATGACCGACTAATCACCGATTTAACTGATTAATCGGTTATAAACCCAATTTTTAACCGAATAGAAGCAAGTTAAAATTTATACTATTTGATACTATGGGCTTTTTAATTCAAGCCCAATCGCAAATTATGAGTTCAATAGCTATTTATAGATGACTTCAACTCTTCTATTCTTTATAGCTAAGCGATGTGGGACTCTGGTATCATGTTTTTAAAATTTTCTCTGTCCAAAATATAATAGTTCTCAACGAAGGTTGAACCGCGGTCCTTTTAAAACGACAGCATCATCTCTCACCACTACCCCAGAACGTATTGTTATGTTCATTCACATAGTTTTTCCAATATGTACACTAGTTACGTATATAGGATACCTTATACTATAAAAACCACTTTGGTATGTTTGAATATATTATGATGTATGTTATTTTGCTGTGTATCAAACAATATTTTTTTTGTGTCTCTTATATATAAACATGTATTATACATATTTTATTATATATATAAATAAGGTATTATATATATATACGAAAAAATTCCTCCCCGAGTACTCCCCGATTTTTTTCCGATTTTTAAAAAAATCACTAGGCCCGGGTTCGCCGCACGCGTAGCGCCTAGCGAGTTTCCGAACAAGGCTTTTATGTGTCCAATTATTTTTTATACGCAGTCATTAATATAACTTCCGTGTATATACAATATCATTTTAACAACAGCATACAATATAATTTATGTTTGTATTTGTTTAATGTGTTTATTCTTTATAACTTAGTTTTTATCATAATTTTCCGTGTATAATTAATGCATATTAATTCCTAATGTGTTACTATTAAAAATCTTGTGATACACACACATAAAAATATACATATATTCAAATTTAGTGAGTATCTGATTTTTCTTAATTTATTGAAAATAAGAATAACATTATATTTCACTTTTTATATTTTTTTATTTTATTATATAAGTAATTTCTAACATTTTTCAATGTTGATAAAATATAATATCTAAGAATATAAATTATGTATTATTTTCATCCAATTTATGTGGAATCTTTGTATTTGTTTGGTGTGTTTATTCTTTTTGATTTTGTTTGTATTATTATTTTTTCTGTCTATTTAATGCATATTAATTTCTAATTTGGTGCTATTAAAAATCTAGTGATACACACACATATAATATATATATATATTCAAATTTAGTGAGTATCTGATTTTTTTTTTAATTTATTAAAACTAAGAATAATATTAAATTTCACTATTTTTATTTTGTTATTTTATTAATAACATTAAATTTTATTATTTATATTTAGTTATTTTATTATATAAGTAATTTTAACATTTTTCAATATTGATAAAATAAAATATCTAAGAATATAAATTATAGATTATTTTCAGCCTTATATATTTTTTTTTTTGAATTCATGGATACTATGATTTTTAATATATTTTTTAATCTAAAGATATAAATGTCCTAAACCATATAGACATCAAACCAACAAACAGGCAACACTATATATTATCACCGGTTCAAAATTCAGATCTTGGATATAAAATCTAATTGCGTGAAACATTATTATTAACTTCATATATTCATTTTGCACAGATTTACATTTCCTTTCTTAGTGTAAAAATCCATAAAGTCACAACTCTTAATGGTGACTTTTCACAGTGTTACGGCAGAAACCGACACCGAAACTATACGTGTTTGTGCACATGTTAAATAAAATTTCAGAAAACAACCTATTCAAAAAAAGTTCCAGAAAATGACATACTTTTGGCATGCATGAAAGACACTGATCACTTATTAAAAGAACATCGTTGGGTTATATACTAATATCTACGAACCTTTCCATCAATCAACACAAACCAGTTATTTAATTATTTTTTAAAGATTTTGATAGTGGTGATATAGAGTACCGTAATCATTTCTGGAATCATAATCTTAAGCATCCTTTCAAACAAATCACTTTACACAAACTTAATAAACGCACCCCTTACGTTGTTAAATTGACTTTTAATTTCTTTCAGACATGCACTGTATGTGAATTTTGTTAAATCCCATTTTTTAATTGTGAGTTTCTACCAAAAAATCTAACCGCATGCATGCGATCACATATTCACATTGCCAACGTAACGTACGGTTATGAATCGTACTTTAACAATATATTTTCAAGCCACTATTGTTTCTGCTATGGCTTCTCTTAATCACTTATTGATATCTAAACACAGTACCATCATTTTCCCAGACTGTCTTTTCGTTAAGAAAAATAGTGACTGACACATATTATTAAACAGTCGTGTTCGTTCTCAGACTTGATCGAATGTTATGTAATGATATGACGTTTACTATGCCGTCCAACTTACGAGAACTAACGTCTACTATAATGTGACGGTGACTTCGCCAGAAGAGTGAAGAAGAAGACGTTTAACGTTGCCGGCCGATGACCACATGAATTTTTTCTTAAAGTTTCCGGCCGATGACCACATGTATTTTCTTAAAAAAGTTTCTACTTTAGATCAATATATAAGATCGTGAAAAGGTACAATGTTGCTACTCTAGAAAGAATGTATCGTTTGAGAAGGTGACTTTTGAAAGAGGAGTTGTGATTTAAACCAAGAAAGTTTAAAACCGTTCGATAATAAAATAGACAATTATGATCTTCAGATTGTAACTCTTCACTTTTAAAATATTTATATAAGATTATGAAAAGATATGTTTATTATCTTGAATGGGATGTGTTGTTTCAAAAGAAAAAAATTGAGCGAATAGTTGCCAAATGTTTTTTCTTGATGACATAAGCATTCATAATAAGAGTTTATTATATCCGTTAGATCATAAAAATAGAAAAATCTGATCATTGGATTAAAACTTTTTTTTCCTATAAAAAAAAAGATGATGTCAGTTTCGGTTTGCTATTATATATAGATGTAATTATATTAGATTTTCAGCATATTAAACAACCTTTCATACTCATCAAATTTTTCACAATTGAGCAGCATAAATGTCTGAAGAATTGTGTTATCTTCATCATTCAACCAACCAAATGAGCATTTTTCACTGATTCTCCCTTCATGGAAAAACAATGGTGGTATATCCAAATCATTGTATGAGAAACGAATATCATTTGGACATTCTTGAATGCTCATGATTTCAGGATGCCCAAAAAAAAGTAGAAGATGCATTTGCAATCTCCTCGTTAATCCATTGTGCCACTATCGAACCAGCAATATGAGCTTTGTTTTTGACCATCTTCTTCAAATAGTACATGTATCTCTCAAATACATACATCCACCTAAAATGGACAGGACCACCTAAGGCTACTTCATCTGGAAGGTGCACAAGAAGATGTTCCATAACATCGAAAAACGATGGAACAATTTTTTTTTCCAAGTTACAAAGCTTAACGGCGATATTTGCCTTCAAAAGACCAACATCTGATTCTTTCAAAACCTTCGAAGAAATATTTGTAAACAGAACACTGAAGTTATAACAACAATTATAATAAATTTTATAAACACTACAATAAAGAAATACCTCTAATCGCTGTGTGAACATTTTTTGGAAGGAGTTCAGCAAACGCAAATGGATAAAGCTGCTCCATTATGAAATGAAAATCATGACTATTCAGTTCATGTAGCTTTAAAGTGCTTTCGTCAATACATCGACTCAATTTGGAAGAGTAGCCATCGGGAAATTTGATGTCATTTTTCAGCCATAGAAGGAATTGTTGTTTTCCGGCATTTGATAACCTAAAAATTGGCACATGCATTGTTCCATCTTCCTTTATCTCTATATCCCATCTTTTGCATATTCCCGGAATATCTAATCGACTTTTGATGTTGTCTTTAGTCTTTCCGGGAACATTTAACAATGTGTTGGTCACATTATCGAAGAAGTTTTTCTCAATGTGCATGAAGTCAAGGCTATAGCGGAGAAGATGAGTTTCCCAATATGGTAATTCCCAAAAGATACTCTTCTTTACCCAATTGTGAGTAACTCCGTAACCAGATATTGTCTTCGATGGATTATCATGTCCATTCCCTCCACAGGTAACAGATTCTTTTAAACCTTCGATATTATTTATCCTTTCACGTAATATTCTTCCCCAGTCAACCATGGTGGAAGAGGATCCTTAACGGTTTTTCCCCACCTAAATGCTTGAGTGTTTTTCCTATAAGGATGATCTGCATCTAAAAACCTTCTGTGGTAATCAAAACAACTATGTATGTTTCTATCCATTAGGCAACCAGAATGCATCTGTCTCATCTTGACAATATGGGCATGCCATTCGACCATGAGTTATCCACCCTGAAAGCATCCCATACGCAGGAAAATCGCTTATCGTCCACATCAACACTGCTCGCATTATGAAACTTTCTTTCTTTGAAACATCATAAGCCTCCACACCATCCTTCCATAAGCTTTGTAATTCTTCAATCAACGGCTGCAGGTAAATATCTAAGCTTTTCTTCGGATGTTTAGGCCCATGTATTAGTACTGAAAGTAACAAGAGTTCTCTTTTCATGCACATTCCCGGAGGTAAATTGTACGGACTTACAATAACTGGCCAAACAGAATGTGCTTCGCCACTCATACTAACCGGATTAAACCCATTTGTTGATAAGCATAGATAAATATTCCGACTTTCAGCAGCAAATGTAGGATATATCTCATTGAAGTGTTTCATGCTATGGCATGAGATGGATGATGCATTTCACCTTCCGGAGACACATGTTCCTTATGCCACCGCATATTAGAAGCTGTTGCCTCGAGTTGGTATAGACGTTTCAGATGCTCTATAATAGGCAAGTAAAAAATTCGCTGTTTTGGTTTGTTTTTCCCTTTTCAATTGTTCGGATAATAGCGATCTTCTCTACAAAACCGACATTTGACCAATTTCGCATCGTTTCCTTTCCAAAACAGCATACAATTCTTCACGCAAACATCAATCTTCTGCACGGGTAACCCAAGAGCTTTCGTCAGTGTTTTGTCTCGTAATATGTTGATGGAGCTTTATTCAGCTGCGGAAGCATATTTTTAAATACTTCTGATATCTCATCTACACAAGCTTCCGCCAAACTATAATATGTCTTTACTTTCATCATCCGTGAAGCAAGAGACAACTGAGATATTCCTTCTGCACACCCTTCGTAAAGAGGTTGGGTCGCTGCTTCAAATGCATCAAAAACATTATCATGATATGGTTCTGCTATCTCTGTCTCTTCTATAGGTTCTGGCATGTAGGGTGGCGCAATGTCCGCTTGTATTACTGAAATCTCCTGGTAGCAATCTTCTTAACCATTCCAAGTATGATTCTCCCACATTCCATCTTCACCCGTCGAGTTATTCGCCTCGGAACTCTCACCAACATCATAGAAGTTCTCTCCATGATTCGTCCACACATAATAATTCTCTTTAAAGCCGTATATGAATAGATGTCTTGAGAAAACTTTCACTTCTCGTTGCTTCACATTTTTGCACCGTGCACACGGACACAATAACGTTTGCCTTTCCTGATAATCGGCTTGATTACATGCAAATTAAAGAAATGCATTAATACCTCCAATGAAGACTTCAGAAACAGAATTACTTCATGGATCAAACCTTTCATCCATCCATTCTCTTGATTCAAAGTAGAAGGACATAGTGCATTTCAAAATTTTGAGAGAATAATGACTTGAATCTCATTCTCGGGTAGGTTTGATTATTAACTGAAATCACGACAAAGCCACTACAAAAGCGTGGCTAAGATAAAAAATGACCTTTAAGCCACGCAAAAGCCACGAAACTAACGTGATTAACTCACTTTCGCCGATCTATGTCGGCACAAAATACCAAAAAACAACAAAGCCACGAAGAAACCGTGGCATATTCGTGGCTTTTTATGTCGGCAGAAAAAAAAAGATTTGCCACTACTAGTTTTCGTGGGAAAAGCGTGGCGTTTAGTCAATACCACGAAGTCATCGTAGCTAATATTGTGGCTTTGTTTGCCACGACTACATTTCGTGGGTGTTTTGTGGCTTATTTCCATACGTTTCGTGGCTTTTTTTTATTTATTTCATGGCTTCTGCATGGTCTTGGCGTGGTTTTTTATGTTTAGCCATGGTATTGTAGTGGCTTACGCGTGCCTATGCGGTAGAATTTTACTAGTGGAGATTACTTATCTTCTTAGGGTTACTGGTTTTATGAGAAACCCAATAATATTTTCAAGTGGTTTTAGGCCAATATAGTTTCTCTGTTGGGCTGTGTATCACAATTTTATGGTCTAGATGTGCAATTGAACAGCACTGCCAATTTGAAAGATCTATATAACAAGTCGGTTCAATAGAACAAGATAACTTGTAATGATGGATCAAGAATATAGAACAAGGTTGTTCATATCCTAAATTTATTATTTTTATTGAAATCTTCTAAGTAATCCACGTAGATCCACCAAATTAGGTAAATTCTGTTTTACCGCATTAGAAAAGTTAATATCTACATGATATTGGGCTGATTTTACTTCTAAGGCATACTCTTGATGAGAAAAAAGAAGCCTACCCCTCCTCTCTTGAAACCTCCTCCTCTCTTTCGTAAGCTTCAAGAAGAACAACCCTACTCCAACCCGGCTATGGCCGGTGTCAGAGGTCTCTCCTCTCCCCCATAACTTGTTTTTCTTTTGCCTTCTCTTGAATCCATTTCAATATCGGCCGATATGCAAGCTTCCATTGTGTCACCGTCTCTTTCTGTTGGTCTTCTGAGAGCAAGGGGAAGAACTTCAGGTGAATATATGAAGAAACGGTGAGGTCTGTGGAACGGCGGAAGCGAGGAAGGTCGGCTTTTAGCGTTGAAGTGTATCGTCAGATCTAGTTTTCACTTTCTTAGATCCTCGACGGAAGCTTCACAACAGTGGCGCGTGGCTCGGTGGGAGCCCTCCTCAACCTCATATCTACTTCCCTCGAAGGCGGTGTGATGACTGGAGGAGTGAATCGATGCATGGTGGATAATGGTCACGTTCTTCGGTTCCCAGTGACGTCACAGCGCAAAGCTCTACACCGATGGAGCTGTCAACCGGAGGTGCAGACTTTGGTG
Source organism: Eruca vesicaria subsp. sativa (assembly GCA_932364175.1). Taxonomy (NCBI): domain Eukaryota; kingdom Viridiplantae; phylum Streptophyta; class Magnoliopsida; order Brassicales; family Brassicaceae; genus Eruca; species Eruca vesicaria. The sequence continues at coordinate 93,548 of CAKOAT010392932.1, forward strand.
GGGTTCGTGGTGGCTGTACATCCCAGCTCTATCAGCTGTTCATCTGCGATGTCTGGAGGTACCACCTCCACGCATTTAGATGCTAAGATTGCTGTACTGGTCATGCTGCTGCATTCAAGACCCGATTTTTCAGTCCGGACGTGTGTTCCACTTCTTGGCTTAGGATCAATACCTTGATCTCGAAAGTGATTGGCCAATACTTGAGATGCACCTGATGGTGGAGAGGTCCTAGCCGAAGCGCAGTAATCAGATCTTTGGTGATTAGTGACTTATACATATATGTAATCAAGTTTTTGACTAAATCTCCTTTGGGTAATTAGGGGTTTCATATCTCGGTCTGATTTTTGGGGTTTAAGAGGCAGTTTATTCTTTGTAGAGTAAACTCGTTCTCGGGGCGAAAATACAATGAAGTATCGATTCAGGTAACATAGGATCCATCTATGTATTCTTAGGTGATACTAGATTTTCATTGTACGTGTGGTTTAATCTCTTTGTATAGGCAAAAATCATCTAATCTCATATGGCTAATGATAGTTGTAATTGAGCCCAAAAAAAGGCATACTCCTGATAAGCTGTTCGCAAGCTAATTTCTAATAAATATATGTAAAAGGATAAGGGGACAAGTGCATAGAAAATATACATAAGTCAATTATGTGTGCTACAAAACAAAATACTAAGCATTAATTAGGCTAAGGCTGAAATATCTGTGTTTATTGATTACACATTCATTTGTAGATGACCATAATCTTTGTTCTTTCTAAATATGCGTCATTTTACATTTTCATCCAAAACACTGTAGTTGTATTTTTTTTTTTTTTGTTTCTCAGTCGAAATTTATTGGGGGTAAAAGTGAATACTTCATTCTCTGTATTTTCCGAATCTTATCTCTACGTGTTCGCAAACTCACCATTATATGATAAGAAGAAGACAAAACTTACAGCCAAATAGCTAAACTTATCTTTCTCCAAAACATTTGGTCCATACGATAAAGCAAGAAGAAGAGGAAAAAGATGAAGCATGAAATGAGGAACATGAAGCTACGATGCATATCCTTCTTCTTTCTTCTCTTCGGTTTGCTTCTTGGAAATCTTGTAGTCGAAGGTCTTATTGTTCAACCCATCTCCTGCATATTCAAGAAATCTTCTTAATTATAATCTATTGATATCAACATCAAGACGTCTAACAATAGTTTTTCTTTTTGAAATTCTCTTGTTCGCGTACTTTTGAATCAGCTTCAAAAGCTCGTTCGATCGACGATACGCTCTCACTTTCCCGAAAAGTCCATCTCCCGGTATATTCATAATGAGAGAATTGTTGTCTATTAGTAATTACTACAAAGGAAACTAGAGATAATAGATGATTTAGTTGTATTTATATTGTAAAACGTATGTTACAATATTTTCATACAGTACTCAAGGAGGCATATGATTGGGTCGACGGCTCCAACTTGTACTTACAACGAATGCAGAGGATGCAGATACAAATGCAGAGCTGAACAAGTCCCCGTCGAAGGAAATGACCCTATCAACAGTGCTTATCATTACAGATGTGTTTGTCATAGATAATAATGATTATCTCTTTTTTTTGGTAAACTGATAATCACTTCTTTTTCCACTTCTACTGCACCTTTTGTATCGGCTTAATTGCATTTTGTTTTTTGAATGAGATGTTTTGGTCAAAATTATACTTTTAAGATGGCGTACAGTTTTTTCAGTAATGGTTAATTTTTTAAAAGTTTCTATGCAAAGTTAATTTGGGTAGAGTATATTATGCATGCAGTGTAATACTTTTTGGTCAAACTATTTTAGTTGATATTTTTTAATGTAAGATAAAATTAGAGGTAATCTAGGTTCTGAATATATTTTTAACCAAAAACATCATAGACGGAACAAATTAAGTATTAGTTATTATTGTTTCTTGCTTAATATTAATAAGACATTTTACTTACTAGCCAAATTTTCGTCAGTGTTCTTGCTACTGTGTGCATGGGATAATAGGATTGTTTGAAGTTTATGGTGGGATTCGTGTTGATGATGATACCGACGAT
>CAKOAT010392932.1:95694-135357 GCA_932364175.1 Eruca vesicaria subsp. sativa
CTCTCTCTCTCTCTCTCTCTCTCTCTCTCTCTCTCTCTCTCTCTCTCTCTCTCTCTCTCTCTCTCTCTCTCCTATTATGACAATATGCATTAAACTTATTTGTTCATTAGGATCGATTAAATGTTACCTGCTCTTCCCTTTTAACCCAGGGCTTTTAACTCTTACTAGGTTAAGACATGTGTCTTCTGTGGAATGAGATACTTCTTATATTATGAATGTTACTCTAGGTAATAATCTGCGATTTGCGTGAAATGTGATTATTAATTTGATTATTTTTAGTAAAGAGATATTAAATATCTTTAATCTGAATATATGTTTGGGGTTTAGCTTGTTTTTTTTTTGTTTTAAATCTCCTAAAATTTAATTATTATCTTAAATCAATATTTATTTTTGTTTGCTTGGTTAATTTTTTTTTGATGTTTTTAATTGTTTTGGTGACAACCAAAAATTACTATTATTTATTTGTTTTCATGTTATCAATTTTTGATAGTCTTGATGTCAAAATAATGGTTTCATATTATATTTTCTAAATGAATAATAATTAAAGAAAAAATGTAAATTATTAAGACAAATCATTTCACTACAATTTGGTGGGTAGTAAAAGAAGCATTAAGAAAAAGAATATTTCAACTAAAAAAAAAATAGATACTTCAGTTGTGGTGAATACTCAATTATAAGGGGCTCACATCAAGCTGCACATGTATATGTATGTAAAAGTATATAAAATTAGTTGATAAATATATAAAGATACTGTTAATTAAATTAAATAAGCTTATTGTTCAAATTAACACAAGAAAGATAAATATTTTGAAATAAAATTTATTAAAAATAAAATAAACATAGACATTAGTGATTTTCTTGATATAAAGAAACTAAAACTTTATCCGTAAATATGGGTGGGCAGGGATCGAATGTTCGAGTATTTGGAGGCATTCGTGTCAATTTGATCTTTACCCACCTAGATATTATGTGATTCGGAAATCCAATTTTTTTTTAGAACTGTAAAGAATATCCGAGTTGATCAGTAAATAAAATAAAAATAAAGAAAAAAACTAATAATAATATTTTATTTCAAAAAGAAATTTTTTGAATTTTTTAAATTCTATTAAATTTAATACATAAAAATATTGTAAAACTTATATAAACTATAATATATATAACATATATATAACATATATATACATATATATACATTATTATATATAATTCTTTACATATATGTATATATATATGCATATAACAGAACAAATTGGATATCCGTTCATACAGATATTGGTATTTGTTGATTTGTTTCCTTTTCGGATATTGTATTTTAGTATTTGATTTACTTCGTAGAGTTACAGATATCCAGATTTTTTTGGTTTAGATCAAAATTGATAACGAATTGAATCTAAATTTATGAATATTTTTCTAAGCGAGAAATTCTTGGGTTCCCCCCATAGGGTGAATCTCTAGGTTCACCAACCAATAGGATTTCATTATTTCATACTCAGTATCTGTTAAAAAGGAAACAAAATATTATCGAGTTATATTATGTTATTCAAATAAAAAGATGAAAATAAATAAAAAATAGTAGTAGTTGCAAACAAAAATATTTTTTTTTTAAATATTTTTAATACCATTTGCAAAACACTAAATCCTAAACCCTTGGATAATTCCTCAACCCTTGGATTTATCTTAAACCCTAGGATTTATGATTAATCCAAAGGTTTAGAGTTTATCCAAGGCCTTAGGATTTAGAATTTAAGGTTTAATGTTTAGTATTTTGCTAACGGTATTAAAATATTGTTTAAAAAGTCAAGGATTTATCCAAAGGTTTAGGATTTACATAAGGGTTTTAAGGTTTTAGGATTTAAGGTTTAGTGTTTTGATAATACTATTACAAAAATAAATTTTTTTTGCAACTACTATTTTTTTTTATCCTTAAATTTTTAAAACATAATATAACTCGACAATATTTTGTTTTCTTTTTAAAAAGTTACTGAATAAAAAATAATGTAATCCTATTGGTTGCTGAACCCAAGAATTACTCTTTCTAAACATTATCGATATACAATAATATATATAATTTAGTATTCGATTCGTAATTTATTTTGATTTGAACCAAAAAATTCAAAGTCTTAAGGGTTGGCTGCCTATTCCCCCCCCCCTCTAGATACATAAACCCTACTTATTTCCCCCCAAACAATTAAGTTCTTCACTAACCCACCCAAACATATACTTTCTCTTCATATATCCTCCCAAACTCTTTAAATCCCCCTTTCTAATTGAATTATCAAATTAATGAACCATAAATCCCGTTTAAGAATTAGTGATTGCCCAATCAAAATTAAACCGACCCAAGAATTAAAAAACGATCCAGATTTCATAACATTATCAACCCCAAATTGAATTGGGGATTATGTTTTTTTTTTTGTTTTTTTCTCGACACATAAACAACGAGAGAGAGTTTCAGGAACAGAAACGAGAGAGTTGCAGGAACAGAAACGATAGAGAGACACAGGAGCAGAGAAGAGAGAGACAATGGGTGATATCTTGCATATTTTCATTGTTTTACCCATTCATCCATGAGAATTTTCATCATATAGATTAGGATTTAGCCATGTATAGGTTACATTTTGCATTCATTGTCCTTATTAGGTGTTGGAATGTGCCATGGAGTGATTTGAGATGTTTAGGAGCATTGTGATCCAAAAGGGGCTGAAAGATGAGCATGGATGGAGCCTTTAAAGAAATCTTATGTTGCTAAGAATTTGTGGAGACACATAAAATTGAGTTAGCTTTCTAATGGAAGTGGTTTTAAGTCGTTTGAAGATGTAATGAACGAGTTATGACCAATTTACTAGAAGCATATCCATCATGTTCGGGCATCCTGGAGCAGGGTAATGGCAGCGGGGTCAGGGGGTCGTCGGCCCAGACCACAGTGGGGTCATGGCAGCGGGGTCAGGGGGCCGCTCGGCTAAGAAAACACCCCACAGCGGGTTGTGGCAGCGGGGTTGTGACCCCGCTGTGCGCTTATGTTTGGACTAAAATACTTGCATTCGAGGACCTTTTTGCAATTTCGTTTTTTAATGTTTTGAGTTGGAAAAACCTAAGTTTAAGTACTCTTTGTAGCCTACCAGGCAGATGATCTTTGTTCTTGAAGAGAAACCATTGAAAAACCGTTGTTTTACTTGTCTATTTTCATCATCTACATGATTAAGCTTGAATATAACATGGATTTAAGAGTAATCATGATGATCAGTGAGTAGATCACCATTGAATTCATGGGTTAGGGAGATTAAGGGTGATTAGTTTAGATCTAGGATATTTTAGTGTAGATTTCTCGTGTTCCTTGCTAGTAGTAATCCTAATGCTTCTTTTGAGTTAGCCACTCAAAGGTTGATCTCTAGACATTTCCCACCCACAAAGTGTTCGATGAAATGTCTGAGTCAAGTCCCCTAAGCTTTTAACATCCTTTACCAGGGACACTTGTTGTTAAAGGTGTTAAGATAGCTATTAGACTTATTCTTAATGATTGCTTTCACAATATTCAACCGAAGACATTTGATGCTTGAGTTGTGTTAGTAAATAAACATTCATCTAGACATAGAGCTTGTAGAATTGTGTCTAGGCTTAAGGTTGATAGTTTAATTGATCGCTTGCCATCCTTAGTTCGAAACTTGATCACCCAAGGTCTAATCCCTATACCCATGAGTTCTCCTTTCTCTTAATCAAAGAAGTTGTTTTAATTATCGCTTTTCTTATTCTTAGTTATAGTTTAAAACCATCAATTATTCGATTTCACTTAGATTAAGCTAGTACTTGCATTCTCAGTGCTTTAAAATCCCTCAGAACTGGTTCGACAATCTTCTATACTACATCATTTGCCTTAGGAGCCTAGAAAACTCCTAACATCAAATTGGCGCCGTTGCCAAATTCTGAGTAGATTTAAACATTGAGATTTAGTCACTTGCTTGAGACTAAGTCATTTTTCTTTTATTTTGTTACTGATTCTTCATCTTCATCTCTCTTTGGATTTCAGGTGTATGAACTTGAGGAGCAAAGGCACAACAAACCTTGTTCCAAGAGTTCCAGATATCCGGGCATTTGAAAGAGAGATAGTAAGACAGAGAAAACAAGCAGAACAATCGGTTCAACAACAGAGGTTGGATACTGACATGGCTAACCCACCGCGCCCAGCTCGCCCCATTGGTACCTATGACCGCCCAAACCTTCATGGCAACAGGTTGGGAATCCGAGCACCAGCTGTGGAAGCCAACAACTTTTAGGTCAAACCAGGACTCATCAACGTGATCGAAAACAACAAGTATCATGGCTTGCCTGTAGAAGACCCATTTGATCAGTTGGACAAGTTTGACAGCTACTGTGGGTTGTCAAAAATCAATGGTGTGTCTGAGGATGCCTTCAAGCTCAAGCTATTCCCTTTCTCTTTAGGGGACAAGGCACGTCAGTGGGAGAAGTCTCTACCCAGCGACTCCATCACCACTTGGGATGACTGCAAGAGAGCATTCTTAGAGAAATTCTTCTCTACTTCAAGAACTGCTAAGTTGAGAAATGAGATCTCCAGTTTTCAACAGAAGAACTTGGAAGGATTCAGTGAAGCATGGGAGATATTCAAAAGCTACCAAGCTCAATGCCCACACCATGGTTTCTCAAATGAAAGCTTGCTAAGTACATTCTACAGAGGTGCTCTCCCTAAGTACAGAGCAAGATTGGATACTGCTAGCAATGGGTTCTTCTTGGGAAGATCTGAGGAAGATGTAGAGGAGCTGGTTGACAACATGGTGAAGAGTGACGCAGTTAACAGTGGAGACTACGACAGAAGCAGTAGAGGTGATGACAAGTAGACAAGGAAGGAGCTAAAGGCTCTACAAGATAAGATTGACATACTCATTGCAGAAAAAGCTACTCGAGAGCAGCTGAAATTTGTTGGTAACACTTCAAACCAAGAACCACACGCTGTGACCAATGAGGTTGATGGAATAGAGGGCCAGGAAGAGTTGTGTTTCATTAACAACAATGGTAGTTGGTACAAGAAGGAACCCAATTTTCACTACAAGAGCTACCCACAAGGAGGATACCAGCAGAGGAACAACCAGCAAGGCAGCTATCAGCCTCAGCAAAACCCACCTCCTGGCTTCACCAACAAGGGAAACCAATCCTCTCAACAACAACCTAACACTTCTACATCTACTCCTCAGGAAACCAGCACTGATGCTCTACTGAAACAAATTTTGGAGTCTCAAACTAGAAGTGAGAAGCAAGTGGGATATGAGCTGAAGAACCTTCACCCCAAGATTGATGGAAGTTTTCTTCCACCTCTAAGCGCCCAGGGAAAGACCACTGCAATGTTGTCATCTCTGCTAATATCTCTGAGACTGAATTGAATGATCATGAGAAAGAGGTAGATGAGATTGAAAGACTCTACTATGAATATGAACTTGTCCAGGATGAGAGACAGATTGTAGCCAAGGCTGATGCTCGGGTTGTAGAGAAGGTTGTGGAAAAGGTTTTGGACAGATTTGAGTTACAAGCTGTAGAGAAGGTTGTACAGAAGGTTGAGGAAAAAGTTGTGCAGCCAGTTGGAGCCAGAGCTGAGATATCTCCTTATGACAAGCTCCCATTTCCAAAGAGGGTCATCACTAAAGCTCAAAAGAAGGTGATCTCCAAATTCAGGAAAGGCTTGAGTGATGTTGGAGTTAAACTTCCAGAGCTTAATACAATGCAAGAGGCCTATGTCCAAATGATGCTCATCAAGGACATTCTAGCTCACAAAGAAAAAGTAGCAGAGCTTCTAGACATCTATACATCACTGATTGATCCACAAGTTCCTCCAAAGTCTCTCCCTAAGCTAGAGTCACAAGGGAAGTTCACACTGTCTTGCTCCCTTGGTAAAATCACCATGAATGATGCTCTTGTGGATAGTGATGGCAATGTAAATGTGATCTCAATGGAAATGGTGAAGAGTCTTGGTATTGAAAGCATGGAGCCAAACACATCTTCTCTCATGTTTGGGGATTCATCTTCTACAACCCCCATTGGCCTCATCAAGGACTTCCCTTTGAAAATTGAAGAATGCACAATCCCTATAGACCTCACAGTCCTGAAGATGGCAACTGAGAAGCGAGTTCCTTTGATCCTTGGCACACCATTCCTCACAACAGTGGGAGCATGTATTGACTTCCCAAACAAGAAGGTCACACTGCTCAATGTAAACAAGGCAGTCTCTTATCCAATCCAGTCTCCAATAGATGTTGAGTACTGTGGAACAATCACTTGTGAAGACACATCCATTGAGAAGACCCAAGCTGAAGTGGCTGTAACTGAGAAAGAAGATCTTGCTGGCGAGTCTTCACAAGAGTTGTGTGTAGAGCACTTGGAAAGTGCTAAAAAGGAGAGGGTGAGTGGAGTAACAAAACCTGATCATGGAGCCATTGAGTACAAGATCAAGTGCAAGGGAAGGTCTAAGCAATTCTCCAGTGCAAGAGCCACCATAACTCTTGAGGGTGGGAAGGACCCTCCTTCTCACTAACTCCAAGTAAGTGCATCCTTACCTATGTAAATATTTAGTTCATTCATCTTTTATCTCTTTATTGATCTCTCTTCCAAGTTTACTCTCACACAAGGGACTGTGTGAAGTAAGTTTGGGGGAGAGTCTACTGTCTCACATTGTGTTTTATTTTGTTCTCTTGTCATGAGTCTCAGGCATTGCATTGTACATATTTATTGGCATAGAAAAACCACAAAAATTTGAAAATTTTGAAAACCCAAAAAAATCATGTAGGTTGCATCACTTGCATTTTTAGAAGAGTCTAGAGCATATAGCCTGCATTCATATGCATTGGAAGCAATTATTTTGAAACACCTTGTAAAGAACACTTGTCAAGAGCTCAAAGTGACACCCTAGTTAGACATATCAAGTAGCTTGAGCATCTCTTGAAAGCCTTGCACGCTTCGAGCCTTGAAAACTCTTCTTAAAACATGTTTGCTTGCCTGAAATTGACATTGTTCTTGAAACCAGCTCCAATCTGAAATTTGGCTTAATGAACTTAATCTCTTTTTCATATGGGCACTTGCATACTTGATCATGGATCTCATACACATTTGGGTTATCTTATTCCATTTTACCACTCTTTTGTTAACCCAAACGGTACTCCACACCCTTAATTTGAACCCAAGCCATTCTTTTGAGACCAAACATTTGATTTGTATGAGTGAGGCCTTCTTTTGATAGCTTGTCATGTGAAAAATCTTGAGAGTATTGGATGCGACATAGGATTGTTCTCATCTCTTGCTAGCATATTAACCTCTTTTGAGCTAGCATCTAGGATGGTGAGTGGGTCTATGTGTTCTTAAAGTTAATATCTTGGGTTTTGAAGGAGGGATCATGAGAAAGTTGAAACAAAGTGTACCTTGAGAAAAGAAAGAAAGCTACTAGGAACCAAACCAATTGAAGAAAAGCTTTAGAATGTACCTAAAGAAAAACCTCATCAATAAAAAAAAAAGAGAGAAAGAAGTTTTTTCATTAGTGAGTGATGTGAGTAAAGGTTTATTTGGATCTTGGGATGAGAAAAAATTAAAGGGTTAGAACTTGTGATCACTTAGGAGAAGGGTAGAATGATGAGAACAAGGCTATTATGCATCAGTTGCTTCTAGTCTTAGATAAATTTTGCATAATGATCAAGTTCCATGTTCTTGAGTGATAGTCACTAAAAATGATGTATTTGAACCCTCTCCTTCATTCTCATTAGACATTTTGCTTGCCTAGCCAAATGATTGAGATCATGTGCCCATTTGTGAGAATTCACTTTGTGTGTGTGTGTGTGTGAACTAATGTGAGAGCTAGTTTAAAGACTTGTAAATTGAAAAGTATTGCATCTTGCTTAAAGGCATAAGAGTGTGTTGATAGGCCTAGAGAAGCTAGAGTATTTTAAGAGAGTGTGCTAATGCTACTTGGAATGACTCTGTAGGATGTTAATTTGAGTTCTTAGATGTGTTTCTTTTGGTTATGAGCTCCCACCTTCAAACTTCTTTTCCCATAAGTTCTAGAAACTTCACTTGAGGACAAGTAAAGAACTAGTTTGGAGGAGTTGATATCTTGCATATTTGCATTGTTTTACCCATTCATCCATGAGCATATTCATCATATAGATTAGGATTTAGCCATGTATAGGTTACATTTTGCATTCATTGTCCTTATTAGGTGTTGGAATGTGCCATGGAGTGATTTGAGATGTTTAGGAGCATTGTGATCCAAAAGGGGCTGAAAGATGAGCATGGATGGAGCCTTTAAAGAAATCTTATGTTTCTAAGATTTTGTGGAGACACATAAAATTGAGTTAGCTTTCTAATGGAAGTGGTTTTAAGTCGTTTGAAGATGTAATGAAGGAGTTATGACCAATTTACTAGAAGCATATCCATCATGTTCGGGCATCCTGGAGCAGGGTAATGGCAGCGGGGTCAGGGGGTCGTCGGCCCAGACCACAGTGGGGTCATAGCAGCGGGGTCAGGGGGCCGCTCGGCTAAGAAAACACCCCACAGCGGGTTGTGGCAGCGGGGTTGTGACCCCGCTGTGCGCTTATGTTTGGACTAAAATACTTGCTTTCGAGGACCTTTTTGCAATTTCGTTTTTTAATGTTTTGAGTTGGAAAAACCTAAGTTTAAGTACTCTTTGTAGCCTACCAGGCAGATGATCTTTGTTCTTGAAGAGAAACCATTGAAAAACCGTTGTTTTACTTGTCTATTTTCATCATCTACATGATTAAGCTTGAATATAACATGGGTTTAAGAGTAATCATGATGATTAGTGAGTAGATCACCATTGAATTCATGGGTTAGGGAGATTAAGGGTGATAGTTTAATTGATCGCTTGTCATCCTTAGTTCGAAACTTGATCACCCAAGGTCTAATCCCTATACCCATGAGTTCTCCTTTCTCTTAATCAAAGAAGTTATTTTAATTATCGTTTTTCTTATTCTTAGTTATAGTTTAAAACCATCAATTATTTCGATTTCACTTAGATTAAGCTAGTACTTGCATTCTCAGTGCTTTAAAATCCCTCAGAACTGGTTCGACAATCTTCTATCCTACATCATTTGCCTTAGGAGCCTAGAAAACTCCTAACATCAATGGGAACAGTGAAAAGAGAGAGACGATGGGAACACAAACGAAGAAGAAGTCTGTGAAAGAGAGAGAGAGAGACAGAATCGAGAGAAGATAATGCACAGGAGCGAGAGACAGTGAGGAATGAAGTTGCAGAGGAGAAAGAGACTTTGAAGAACGATGAAGATATCAAACTTACACAACCTACTCAATCTACTCAAGCTCAAGACTAGTGAATTTTTGTTGTTTGTGTTTTCGTGGGTTTTGTTTGCTCAAACTTTGTGTTGAGATTGAACCTTGATTAAATCACTCAAGAGAAGAAGAGGTGGAAGCCAGGAAGCTTGCCACACAAGAAAATGAACAAGAAGAAGAAGTGGCCAAAGAGTCACGTTAAATAAGAATGAAGAAATGGAAGCACGAGATTGCTTACCACCCAAGGAAAAAAACAAGAAGCAAAAGCCAACTAAAAGAAGATGTGAATTAAGATGGGTCATGCATCGTGTGGAAGTGTAGAAAGCTAGTCAAACCACAATATTTTTCTTGAGTTCCAAACAAGTCAAACTCATGTTTTTTTTTTTAACACCAAATTCATGTTTTAAACTCAAGCATAAACAACATGATAATCTCTGTTACTGAAAACCATAAAGAACATGATAATCTCCAGACTGAAAACATAGATAAGAGTCTTACATAAGTCTAAAAACATAAGTCTTTACTCATCTTAATTCTCATGGCTTCATCTTCCCCTTCCAAGTCTTTCTTCTATATTTCAACAATGGTGTCACCTATTCATAAACAAATACGACATCTTCTTTGTTTCTCTCTCTCTCTTCCCTGTTCCCTCTTCTGTGTTTCCGTCTCCCTCTCTCTTCTCTGTTCCCGTCGTCTCTCTCTCTCTCTCTTCTCTGTTCCCATCGTCTCTCTTTCTCTTCGTGTTCCCAACGTCTCTCTCTCTTCTCTGTTCTTGTGTCTCTCTCTCGTTTCTGTTCCTGTAACTCTCTCTATGTTTATGTGTCGGAAGAAAGAAAAGAAACCCGACGCCCCAATTCAATTTGGAATTGATAATAATATAAAATCTGGGTCGGTTTCTTTTTAAATGTCGGGTCGGGTTTTTGATTTGGCAATCACTAATTTCTAAACACGATTTATGTGGTTCATTAATCAAGATTTGAGAATTCAGTTAGAGAGGGGGATTTAAAGAGTTTGGAGAGATATATGAAGAGAAAATATATGTTTGGGTGGGTTAGCCAAGGCTTAGTAGTTTGGGGGGAAATAAGTAGGATTTATGTATCTAGAGGGGGGAATAGGCAGCTAACCCAAGTTTTAATGGGCATGCATGTTAATTTTATATTGCAAAAAATATAATATATAGTGTGAACGCGTCATCATATTTATTATCAAATTTTTGCAAGGCTGCTACATATCTATTATAGTGTGAATGCATTTTTTAGAATACTTCTCCATTAATACATAAGGGATATCTTTATATGAAACTAGGATTGGTCTAGGCTACACCCGGATTTCTCGTTTAAATTTTTATTTTGATTATATATTTAGTATGTTTATTTTTATATATAAATATTATATTCTATTATAAACATATAAGTAGCTAAACAATTATAAAATAATTCTAAGTAATCGTTAGTTTTGTCTTACGTAAATCAGAATTTTAAATTGTTATTGGAAATTATATGTAAGGTGATGAACATTGAGCGGAATGAACAAAAGTTAATTGAGCTTTAGTTATTGTTTCTTTAAAAAGAATAGTTATGGTGTTTAATTGGTTGAATTGTAGTCATATTTCATTTCAGTTATAACTATTTATAAAAAAAAATTTCAATTAGTCTCTAAATAATTTAATGGACCCTCCCCCTTAAATCTTCAATCCTATATTTTTCATGGTTTTCTTTTTTTTTAGTTAGCTGTCTAAAAATTTTAATATTTTCTTGATCAGAATTGTACAACATCACTAAATATTGCAGACTAATTCTTACAACAAAACTTCTACATTTATAAACCAATTAATAGGACACATTATCTAAATATTATTTATCTTACTTATATAAGTTTTGATGTAAAATATTGTTAAATGTACGACCAATGAAATTTTTATTCAGTTTTAAAACCATTGAATTTGTAACTTTCATGGTTGTTTGAAAATCTGCCTTCTAAATTTTTTGTTTGAGTTACACTTTCTTTTGTAAGCAAATTTTGTTTGTTTATAGGATTTGCATTTGGATGTATTGATTGTCTGAATGTTTTTAGTTTTAGAAAATTTTGCTCTCGATAAAGTTATTGGCGTTGAACAACTGGGGAGTAATTTATGCTAGTGTTAGTGTATTCGACAGATGGTGAGTTAGTTTAGTTTATAGATTAAACTTGTGAGCTTCATTTTTTAACATTCAGTGTATTCATTTATGTTTAAAAAGTGTATCATTCAGATTTTGGATGTATAGGCTTGCATATAATTAAAAATGGATCAGTTGCGAGTAGCTTAATTGTTGGACTTTATGAGATCAGTAGCCTTATTCATTTTAGTTACTGTTTATATTTGCAATTAGTGCAAATCGTTAGGGCCAATTTTTGGTTTAGTTTTGTTAATTTGGATTTATGAAACATTGATAGGCCTTTTGCGGAAGAAATCAGGATGATTAGTATTAGTTTACTAGTGCCATTCGTAAACGAAATCATTTTGAAGTGTGTCAGTGCTCTGTTTGTAATTCAAATTTGATAACTTTTTAAAAACTATTAATTTGGACCGTGCATAAAATACGGTCATAGTTATTATAATAAATTTCTCCTAGCTATGTAGGCAACATGAGAACTGAATACGAATAATTAATACCTAGAAATATACACTTTGTTTAAAGCTCATATATGTTATTATATTATCAACATCAAGTAAAAATATTATTCAAATAACTACTTAAAATTTTTAGTTTAAATATAGCTACAAAAGTGATTTCCCATTTCCATTTCTAAGAATGTCCTAAGTTTCTCCCACAAAAAAGGTTTCACTTAAGTTTTTTTCCCGTGTAGAACACCAACACCAACATCACAATCATCCCGTGCCTGACTACATATATCTTGCCATCAAGGATGTCAGTCATGGCATGCTACCAGAGAGTTATTACGTGTAGCTAGATGAAAGTCTGTGAGAGACAAATCCGAGTCGCAATAAATCCTATCCAAGGAAAAGATCTTTGAACCAAAGATGGCAAAGGTGAACGTTGACACATGGAAGGTAATGAAGGAATAGTGACCTAGAAGTTTGTTACTTGTTCTATGGTCTAGCGTTTTCCAATCCACAACATGCCGATATGGATTCTAGTTGAAGGGTTAAACATGCATAGAAACATAGATAAAGGATTCATGATAATTATAATTTAAAATAGAACTTCTTGTGTACACTTATAGATGTTAAGAATGGAACGAAAATAATTTGGAAACAAAGATGGGAAGCAACATAAACAGGGAAATCTCCATAGTTTCTATAGAAAAATTTACGTAGAATATTTATATATATGCATCGCTTGAAATCTGAAAGGGTAAACATTGGGAAACAGACTCCATAAAATTAATTTTTTGTATAATAGTGTTTTGGACCCAATAAAAACTTTCACACTAGTGGACTCAAATAATGATGGGTTTGAGCAACAATTAAAGCGATGAATTATTCTGTTAGAAACTTCGCAATGCATACAATTCATACCTGTTTTTTTGTTTCTTATAAACAATGCTCAGTATCAAGCTTAGATGATAGGGTTGCTCCTATGCGAAGCTTCTAAATGTTTTACAGGTGGTTGGATATGTCGAATATAAGCTTGAATGTTGAGTAGATGTTCTTACATACAGGTGTGTAAGAAGCCATGCAGAAAAATGACTGTTTCTTCAGATGTTTTGTGAGTATAAGACGTTGCTAGATGCTTAATTCAAGTTGATGATTTTGGTTAACCATCATCATTATAGAAACATGATAGATAGAGAATATGAGTTGCCATTTCCATTTATATTTCATATGTTGTATATAAGAAATATACAGAATTTTATCTAATTGTAGAATAATATTATTGATTAGTGACACTAGTGGCAATTTCTATAATACTTCTAGTCAGGAAATGATAGTTTTAAATATGGCCTAAGACGGCATGTGGAGTCTGACACACATATTGGTTAGTTCTTAAGAATACTTCTACGTCAATATATAGGGAATATATACACTAGAGGTTGGATCGCGTTCAACGGGAAAAGTTTGTTTTTATATGTTTTCGTTCAAGACTTTGTAATGGCGGTTGAGATTGATGTCTTCTTAGACTTTGAGTCTCATACAAACCTGTTCTTGAGCTATGGTGTGGAGAGATCTATGAACGTGTCTTGCCATGCCCTTGGCGTCACCACAAACATATACATAAGCTCATACCTTATCCATCATCTTGTGCTGCACATATTCTTTGGTTGGCCCTTCACGAGAGAAGGCAAAGGTGTGTAACTGACAAAATTGCTTGTGAAAGGTGTGTAATTGGTAAAGTTGTGAATTGTAATTGAAGAAACGAATATGTGTCCTTTGCTTTATTCTTTTAATCAAAATAGCGACTTTTCTCAGTTTCTTTTTTTCAAACGAATAAAAACTGTTTTTTTTTTTCTTTAATTCATAGACCTGAGATGATGGTGGTTCACTCTTTCAGCTATGGTTTAGGTTTGTGTGTGTTAAAATGCACAGTGTTTGAACCAAATATGTTTTATATGAATATGTTGAAATGATATTGATCCTTCCACTTAGAGACAAAGATTTTGCTAGCCGTTTGTTTCTTCTGGAGCTGATTCTATCTTTTGTAAGTAGTGATCATGCGATTTCAGATGTTTGTTAAAACTGTGCTATTGAGAACACATTCAAATATAATAACCTAATTCTATACAATTTTCTCTTGTTTATGTATATGTGACTTAATTGTATACATCATGTGAAAGGGATCACCATAAGACTGACTTTAATTGTATCTATTGTGTTAATTGATTAAAGGGAGTATCTTCCTATGGGAGGGAGTGTCAAAATGGTGGACGAAACATTGAAGCTTGCCTATGGGCGACTCTGAATTTATCAAAGATAAAAAGATTGCTGCTGTTCAGTCTTGCTGACTCTTTGCAGACTTCCAGAAACGTTTCCGTCCTGATTCACAGATCTACATTCCTGTTCCAACCTGGTCCAAGTGAGTTTCATACACTTAAACTTTACGTTTCCACTGTTAACTTAAAACCTTATGCTTAGTAAGTGTGACAAAGTATTCATTAGAGTTTCATACAATTAAACTTTTTTTTAAGAACCCCTAAATAAGAGATTTCCATTGGAGCATAAAAAATTAGGTGTCACTTAATGTAGTCTCTTAACTCGCATTTACTACTAAAAAGTATTAAAAAAGAATAAACCCTAAATGGGCTAGTGGGATGATCATGTTCTAAGAGATTGAGATACGATAATACTTTGTTTTCCTTATAATTGAACTCTTTTACAAAACGACAATCTTGTGGATTTCCTAATTTTTTTGTAGCAAACTAACTAGGAAATTGTATGAACAGCATGAACAACAAAAGATGAATGATTCGTTCTCACCGGTCCAGTTTTCGGTTTTGTGCCACTATATTCCGAGGGAAATTTATACTAATCAATACCATATATATACTCCATTGCTGATTTGTACTAAAATAAACGAAACAATTACTGCTCTTTTTGACTTTATAATTTTACAATAAGATATTTCTCACTTGAGACACACTTTCTCATTATTCAAAGACCAAAATATCTTTTATAGAGACAACAACTTTTCATTATTCTCTCCAAAATCACTTTTTGGCTTATCATTTACACAATAAGACCTATGCGAGACACACTTTGATCTTGTACATTAATATCTATACTTTTTAATTAAATCAATAAACTTTTTATATTCTTTTATCATCAACGGAAACCACCACTATTTTTTTCTTTGTAATAGTCTTTTTTTTTAAATAAAAAGAAGACAACAAACTTTATTAGTCTTTTATTGCTTTATTTCATCTTAATGACCTTCGGAAATCTTAATATCTATGTTTACTGTCTAAATTAATTACTCAATTTATTTTAAAAACAATTTTTAAAATTTTCTTACTAAATTTAAAAATATCATTTCTTCAGAATTTTTTTTGCCGACAAATCTAATTGATCACCACTGCCATCATTGTTTTGGCTCTTTAATTTTTATCGTTAGAGGTGGCACATATCATTACCAACCTTAAAATCTTGCAAAACATAAAGTGCATTCACGGTAAAACTGTACACTCCAAGCATGTCCACCAAAAACTCGTAGTCTATGTCAATGAAAATCTAACCCCGAAAATTTTGCATATGTACAAATTATTGTGTTTTATATAAAGATAACTGGTGAGTTAACAGATGAAAATATTTAATTATATGAAAGAATAAGAAATGCATATAATATGTTCGATAAAATTTGTTTGAAATATATATATGCGTTCACAATTCGTACATCTACAAACTCCCTCGTCCACAACTCAGATGTCCGTCCATATTTTTTTGTCCATGTCCGCACACATTAGTATACAACACAATATTCACATCTTCCATCCATCACTAGCTTACCTACTTAGAGACTTAGAGTATGTCCACATCAAACACATGCACGAGCCGGAGGCCATAGCAACTGCTCTGTATTTGACTTGTTTCACTCTTTCAGACTGAAATCTTCTGAAAAGAAAGTTTCTCTAAGAAATATGGACTTACTGCGAGATGGCTTAGATATTTCAATAATGAAGAGACTGAAAAGGTCTTTTAACTTGTGTTTCAGCTGCAGGCATTGCTATCTACAACGAGGTTGTTGCCCGAGTTGACGAACGCCAGACCCAGCTGACTGAGCAGACTGGGACTCCAGTCATATTATCCACTGTTGAAGTGGATAAGATTTACGAGGAGGTAAATAATTTGTTTTACTATTAATTTTTAATATTTTTTTAAATTGTTTCTTAATGTTATTAATATTTTTATTTACAGGTCGCCCCTAGGAAAAAGGGGCGTATCATCGGGATTGGCTCGGTTAAAGATGTCCCTGCAGCGACATCGTCTTATCATCATGAGAAGCACAATGTCAATGCTCAGCTACGCTCGCAGTTGTCTTCGCTCACCGAGCATGTGACTTCTCTCACCGATGTCCTCGACATTATGGTGGTTGGAAACCCGCAATTGGAGGAGATGTTGCGTCATAGACGGGAACGCGGAGGGATTCCAACCCAACAGCATCCACCATCACAGTCACAGCCGGCAACCAACTATGGAGAGGAGCAGGATTTGGCGAGCCAGGACGAGTTCGTTCGCTTATTTCACGACCAGCATCCGTAATTTTTTTTTATTTTTAATTGTATATTATGAATTTTAAAACTTTTTGTATATTACTTAGTTATTTATAAAATATTTTGTTTTGTATTTTTTATTTATAATTTGATTTTTTTTTATTTTTTTTTAAATTAATTTTTATTTATAATTAATTTTTTTAATAGGGAAAAAAACATTTCGAAGCAAAATCCTCGTAATGGCTTCCAAGTAATGTCCTCGTAAATAATTCTAGTAATTTCCTCGTAAGGTATTACTACGAGCTTACGAAGAAAATCTTACTACGAGCTTACGAGGAAATGCTACGAGGACCTTACGAGGAAAATCTAACCACGCCTTTACGAGGAAACTTTTCCTCATAAATTCGTTAGGACCTTACGAGGAAAAAGGCTTTACGATGAACGTGTTTCAAGGAAACGCATTTCCTCGTTATTTCCTAGTAAAAGGCCATTTACTAGGAAATAATGAGGAAAACCCGTCCTAGTAATGGACGAGTTTTCTTGTAGTGATAATTAACAAGAAAATCTTTAAAATCCATTTCAAATTTAGAGAAAATGACTTTTACAAAAACAAATGAGAAGGTTTCAGAATAAGTTTTCTCCCAACATAATTCTCCATAAGTCTTCTATTTAGGATGCTTTTTCAACTACAAATTTACAAAATATACTTCTTAAGCAGTCTGCTCAATTAGTAGATTTTTTAATGAAATCTTCCTTTATAAACTATTGTGTTTGTTTTTGTATTTGATTTTTTCGATTTTGTCAGAGAAGACTTATGTAATAAGAAGGTTAGTAACAAAAAGTCTTCCTTTTTCACTTATTGGATTACTTTTGTATTTGATTTTTTTTTTCAAAGTAGACTTCTAACGAAGCTTTCTATGATAAGCAAGTTAGTTAGGCAACTGGCCAAAGCTTTTTATAAATTTGACTTTTCCAAATAAGACTTTCAGAGAAGTCTTCACAGAGTCACATAAAGTCTCCGAAATCTAGCAAGAAGTCTGCGTAAGTTAGTTTTTTTTTTTTACAACAATTTAGTTTTGAAATTAAAATGTTTGACTTAGTCAGAGAAGACTTCTATTGAGATCAAATTTCAATTATTTATAATTATTTAGTTTTAATATTTATTTTTACTATTCATTTACAGTTGCAAAACTAACATACGTAGACTTTGTGTTAGACTTTGAAGACTTCTTTTGGTAAAAGCCTTCTCCTTATTTCTTTTTTGGACAATAATAAATTTCTGTAAAAATTCTGTCAATTGCAATACTAAATTTCTTATAAAAAAAAAAAGACTTCTCAAAAAGGTCTACTCAGTTTTTTTTTGTTACAAAGAATAGTTAAAAAACTTCTAGAAAATTCTTCTATGGAAACACAGAAATAGTCAGTTGTAAAATTAACTTATGCATTGACTAAAAGACTTCTCTAGAAACCTTTTCAAAGGAGAAGACTTGTAGATAAGTATTTATCATGAAACATATGAAAAAGTTCAACTGTCATTCTTAGATCTGGTGAGGTTCATACTTAGCTTCTCCAAGATCACATAAAGATGTAAATGTTGATTTTAAGGCATTTAGAGCTTAGTTTTGACTGTTAATGATAGTTGGTATATTGATGACAATGAAAATTTGGTAAATAAGTGATGAAGAAGAGGATGTATGAGTAAAACTAGCAATTTCAAAAAAATAAAAAAAAATTAAAATAACCACATTTTGGTTAAAAATCAGAATTTTTGCGTGAATAGGTCAAATGAAAAAAAAAATTAACAAAAGAGAATTTTTTTCGTATTTGACCACAAGTTTTGAGTAATATTTAAAAGAAGCCCAAAATTATAGTAAGGCTAATGAGGATGTCTTGATTTGTGTGAAAGATAGATTGTTCATGTCTATTTTAGGGCATTTATGTAACTATTTTAAGATCTTTGACCAAATTGTTTTTTGGGAGATCAAAATGTGTGGAGTCCATCAAAAGAACACATTAGCCTCTCTCATAGCTTTCTTTTTCTTTTGTAAATTTGTTCCTTTTGACAACGTTCATTCTACTTGAAGCTCTTTTTTTTCCAAGAATTCACCAACTTAGACTTCATTTAAGAATCTAATAATTCGTTTTTTCTATAACCACCATCAAACCTTTTGATAAAATGGATCGTGGAGAATTGAGTAGAGTATTTAAAATGTTTGATAAGAATGGAGATGGGAAAATTGCAAAAAATGAGCTAAGGGATTTCTTCAAAAGCGTGGGTATCCTTGTTCCCGAAAATGAGATTAAAGAGATGATAGCAAAGATGGATGTGAATGGAGACGGTTTCATGGATATAGATGAATTTGGGTCATTGTATCAAGAAATGATGGAAGAGAAAGAAGAAGAAGAGGACATGAGGGAAGCATTCAGAGTATTCGATCAGAACGGTGATGGTTACATCACCGATGAAGAGTTAAGGTCGGTTCTTGCATCAATGGGGTTGAAACAAGGACGAACACTTGAAGATTGCAGGAAAATGATTAGGAAGGTTGATGTAGATGGAGATGGTATGGTTAATTTTAAGGAATTTAAACAAATGATGAGAGGCGGTGGATTTGCTGCTCTTAGCTCCAACTAAAATATATTTTTTACTGAGTGATCATTTTAATATATCAGGCATTTTTTGTCGAGTGTAGAATATTTTTCGTCTCTTTTTCTTTTCCGGTATGAATAAATTAAGTAATACTGAAAAAGTGACTTCCTTTTTTGGTAATCAAGAATTGTGTGTCTTATGATTGTAATCCTCTTGAGTTGGGAACAAAATCATGTCTAATAAGAACCCGAGTTGGAGTTAGAACTGATAAATAAATCCAAGTATAACATGGAGAACCTCCTGCTAAGTTCTGATTCTAAGAAGATCAAAAATCTACAAAGCTATAAGGAGGAAATAACAAGGTCTAAATTTCATCTTTTAGTCTTAGAATCACCGAATAAACTAAATCTTCTTAAATTCGTTGAGATCTCCATAGATCTACCAAAAACAAGAAACAAAGAGAAAACTCTAAATTTTTATTAATTAATCACAAACTGAATAAAACTATAACCTTAAGAGCCTTTTATATAGGACAACATAAAATCTAGGAAAATTCTAATTTTAAATAAAATAGGAAAAGTATTAAAATAAAGATAATACATAAAAGTTATTGGTGATCCAATCTTCGATCTTTATGATGAGGAGGCAATGAAGGACTAGTGATGTTAACTAATCCTACTACTTTTTAAAATACATTTGTTTTTGTTTAAATTCTTTTGTATTGACACCATTAAAATACAAAATTTGACGAGAAATTGTCAAAACCAGTACTTTCTTAATTCTCTTTTTCATATTTACGTTAACCACATTTACCTTTGATTTTAAAGAAATAAATAGATATTTATAACCTTTGGGTTAACTAATCTATACTTAGGTTTTAGATTTGAGGGTGGGGTTTGGAGGGTAAGGTTTACAATTATAATAAAAATATAAATAAATATTTAAAATTAAAAAAAATTTAAAAACAGTTTCAAAAATAACTTTTGAATTTCAAATGAAAATTTGAAAAGCAAATTCGAAAAAAATTGGAAAGAAAAAAAATCATAAAAGTTCGAATTTTAAAAAGTAGAATTCAAAAACATAAAAAAAATATTTTTTATTTTTTAAATTTTATTTATTTATTTATATATATAAATCAAAGGCATAAATGTCTTTTTTCTTCTTAATGGAACCTCATGTTTAGGTATTTTTGAAAATATCTATTTACAGAAGGTAAACATGAATAATGGTACTAAATGAAAGATAAAAGTGAAATATTCCCCAAAATTTGACCCCTATATATTTTCAAATATTTGATGTATTAATTTTAGGTATATAGGAAACATTTTCTCTTAATTTTAACCTAAAATTCAATAAACACATTTTAACCTTCAATTTAGTTACAGATTTGTATTAAACACAAACCCGAATAATTAATATTGGAAAAATAATAATAAATGAGTGAATTTGAAAAATATAGATGATTTGTACTTCTTCTTGGATGAACACAAGATTGCAAGAACTTTCATGCTCAAATGTAAATTTTAGATAAATTTCAGGTTAGTTTTCTATTTTCTTATTATACTCTCTTTTTCTGATACTATTATACTAAACCATAAATGATTACGATTCATTGATTCAATTCAATAAAAACGTTTAGGATTAATCTATGTTCATGATCTGAATTTTTAAAATTTATCAGAAAACCAATAGATTAGTTTTTCTGAATATGAAAAAAAAATCTATAAACAGATGATAATTTCTCAGACATGGATGAAGATCATCAAACTAGTATTACAAAATTGCATTTTTGATCAGTTTCTAAATAGTTGTCTTTATTTTTTATAGGAAAAAATATTTGAAAAGTAGTAAATGAAATTGGGATAATTAAATTTCAAATTATAAATTATCATAGAGTAGTTTTACAGTTTTTTATGGTTTCTAAATTATGTTTTTGAAAAAAAAAAATTGAGCCTAATATAAAAAGTTTTTGGCTCCGCCACTGATAATGGAGATGGTTCGATTCATTACGACAACAGTGAATTCGGTGGTCAAGAGATAGACAATCTGAGCGATGAAATCATGCACCCAAATATAGAGTTCTTTCTCGTAGACTGTAGCAATTTGGAGCAAATGCAATTCACGTTTGAAAATTATATGTATAATTAGGCTTTTGAAAAAGATATCCCAATAAAAGCCACAACACATCATGTAATAAGGAAGAGCACATGAGGACAAAGGCTGAATTCCTTGCACTAGGTTTTGTCACGGTGGATTTGAAGATTAGAGATGGTAGGAAAAAAATATATTTCTTTTTAAAGGATATTGTGGATGGAAGAACAGAAGAAAAAGATTAATTGAAGATCACGATTAATATTCGAGAACAAATCTTCTTCAACCCTAAGAGAATATGTAGATTAATATTTGGAATATTTTTAAATATCTTATTATTTATTTATTGATTATTTTAAATTTAGATAATTAATTTTTATTATTTTATGGTTTTATGTTTTTTTCTATTTAATTTTTTAGGTTATGGTTTTATGTTGTTTGATGATTTTATTAATAAAACTGAAATTCTCTTTTTTTTCCTTGTTTTCGGTAGATCATTGGTGGTTTCAACGAATTTAAAAATACATAGATCTTAGGTTTTTGAAGACTAAATAAGATTTTTGTATTATTGTAGCTTCCGCTACAGCAACGGTTATTCAGACATGGGTTTGGCTCTATTAGCTTTCCCTAGGAATAAGGCAAATAGTTGGACATCCGTAGATGAATCAGAACGCTATTCTTACAAATGTTATCATAGCTTTGCATTTCACATTCAAGTTTCATAATATTATCAACACATATCTTGGACTATGAATGCGAATTCTTTTGTCTATTGTCACCATTGTTCTTAAAACACAACAATTTCGGATACACCACACATAAATATAATGAATCTCTACCTCTGAGCTGTTGGATACTCTTGCACTTATAAACCTAAAAGTTTCAGAAATATAGTAATAATCTGATAATCAATAACCTCTGGTTTTATTCATTATCAACTGTATCTACACATCAAATACCCTTTGTTCATGGGCACCACTGAGTTCAGAGAATAATCAAAATAGTCTTCTCACGCTAACTCTATTATAAAAAAAATTTATGTTGAGGGGCGAAGCTAGGATATATATTCAATGGGTGCACTATTAATGATAAAATGGAAATAGTCAAAAGAAGGGAGGCTTGAACTTGGGTTGTTATGGGTGCACAATCTGCTTTTCCATCTGTTCTAACAGAATTGTTATGTCTTTTTACATTAAAATTACAACATATATAAATTTTAGGGGTGCACAGGGCCCCTATAGTGCCTTAAGTGGCTTCGCCCCTAATGTTCACTAACTAACTTTCTTTCCTATTACTCGATTTATTTCAGTTCAACAATTCCATTTGACTTATTCATGTTAACTTCCTTCCCCAACTCCTTGGTATTCTTATTCTTCGGTCATCTAATTTTATGACAAAAATATCTCTAAAATCTATCAATATCCCTATTTACGTCTGAGTTTGCCCACATGCTTAAATTCTGGAAAATTGAGCAACTCTGCTCTATTTTGGATTAGAAAATGAAATAATGAATAAAAATAAAATCATTACTCAATATATAGAGTAATCTCATCTTTCACTTCATAATAGAGTTAAAAATATATTAGAGTTAGAACATTTCTTATTTTAAACTCCATTTTGAAGTAAAATGGAGTGGGTTGGAAATACTTTAACTCTCATCCAAGTTTTTCCCATGATTCAATAATCGTTTCCAACTAACAAGAACTCCAAATGTCTTCCACCATCATATCTAGTAGACATCACTGCTTCTAGTCTTATAATCAATTCATGATTGACTAATATTGATGTTGGTAAATGGTTTACCACATGATGCCTGACCGTGGCTGGTAATTTTACTTGCCAGAATTGAAACACTTGATGGATTTTGCATTTAATGGATAATTCTAAATGGTAAGCAGCTGGTCTAATCCTCTCAAGAACCTCAAAGGGACAATTGAAAAAGCTGCCAATTACTAACAACAACGCTTCAAAACAGAGTTTTGGCGATAAGGTCTCGGACTCAAAAAAACAATCAAACAAATAACAACTCCAAATCACGTCGATGTTTTTCCACATTACTTTTCATCAGGCCTGAGCTTGTGTCAGTATTATAATTCCTTGCAACTTTAAATCTCTTTCTCTCTCAGCATTGTAATATACCATGATTTTGACTTCCTTTTAGTCATAATATATTGATGATCTTATGACTATTTATTATATTATAGAAACTTTTAACCAAATTTATAGGTTCAGAAATATTTTCACTACAAGAAATTAGTCAAATAGATACTGAATTTTTTGTAGCTGGAAGGGACAATCCATAGCAAGAAAACAAAAAGCTACGGATGGCGACAGATGGAAGGGGTGGCCTCAGCGTCCACGCTAAATGTGAGTTGTCGCCAATTCGTAGCTAACTTGCAACGGATTTGCCAGAAGAATGGTCGTAGCTAATAGCAACGGCATAGCAACCACATTATATGTTGTTCAATAGGACGTTTTTAACAAAAGACTTTCCATATCTAATAGCTATATAGTATTTAACTACAATCTATCCTTAGCAATGTTGTAGCAAATATATAGCTATGGATTTGATTATCAAATGGCGGATTCCAATATAGCAACATACAATACTTTGGTTAATGTCATAACAAAACAATTTATAACGCATGGACAATACAAATAAGACTAGAAATAGTTGTAAAAGATTATAGTATTATAAGAAGAAATCTGAAATTCTTAAACATAAGCATCATGTCGATGTCAAACTTCTTATACACAAACAAAAAGTTAAAACCAATAAGTAAAATCTAAAGACAACAAAAAAAATTGAAGATGTTTATGAAGGAATGCTGAGATGAATCGGAGGTAGCTGCCACTCTAAACTAGAGAGGAGCATGGACTGCGGAGGAGCCGAGAAGAGACTGAAATGCAGAGGAGCAGAGAGGACACTGGACTACGGAGGAGCAGAGAGGACGCTGGATTGCTGACCGCCGAGGAGACAACCTGGCGATGAGACCGGACTGCCACACCGCCTTACACCACTAGAGAGGAGAAGATCGTAGAGGAGATCATGCACTATACACCACTGGAGAAGAAATATGAGATGAAGAGATTGACAGATCTGGAGAAAGAGAAGATATCGACAGTGTGGAGAGATAAGAGAGGAAGAAAAACAATAGAACAAAATATAACTATTAAAAAGCAAAGCATTTTGTACGTTAGATCAACTTTCAACAACGGCTGTGATTAGAATCTGGCTATCCTCGCCCTCTTCTTGCATTGGTCAATAATCCACATTTCTTATTTATCGTAAAAAAATATGTATAAATAATTATAAATATTTGTATAAATAAACGATTGTTATATTTTAGATTTATGGTTATGATTTAATTTCAGCAATTGGAATTTTTTAAGTTAAACGGTTAAGCTTATGACTTAATCAAGGTTTGGAATTTGAAAAATATGGTTTGGGTTTTGGGAATAAGGTTTGGGGTTTAGAGCATCTCCAACCCTACTCCATAATTTACTGCAAAATGGAGTGGGAAATGGAGTAATGAACAAACAAAAAACCTATTACTCCATTTATATAGTAATCACTTTTTTGTTTATTCATCACTCCATTTCCCACTCCATTTTGCAGTAAATTATGGAGTGGGGTTGGAGATGCTCTAATAAATTTTGAATTTATGATCTAGAATAATAAATGAATAGATTTAAAGTATAAGTGTTAAACTTTATCATTAGGGTTTGAAATTTGGGAAATAGTGTTTTTAGTTAAGTTTAAGGTTTGAGATTAAGATTTGAAAAATAGATTTATAAACTTATAACATGGTATAAAGAGTAGACTTTAGTTTTTAGTTATATTACAATACTTAGATTTTTTTGAGTTTGAGATTTAAAATTTTGTGTTTAGGATTTATGATATAAAATTTAAACTTTGTCTTAAATATTGTGTATATAATAAATGTATTTTTGTTGAGGAATTAGCGTTTGTCATTTATTGCAACAAAGGATCTCTAGCTAATGCATAGCTAACTAGCTACAAAACACCTACAAAAGTCATGTTTCGCTATATAGCTACGAATCACTACAATTTTGCTACGAATTTGGCTACAAAAACAAAATTACATATTCTGTTGCTATCTTTCGCTATTTCTGTAGCTAATTGATTTGGCTACGGAAATGCCTTCGCAAGTCCTTAGCTATCTCAATAGATTCCTGTATTGTTTGGAAGAAATTGATGTTTTAAAGTATTTTAGAGAGAATTGGAGAGATCACTCGATTTGGAATCGACCAAGACTATCGAGGTCGACACGGAGTCACTCACGTCGATCGATATGCACCAAGCATGATCGATCGATGCCAAAGGCGCGGAAGACCGATTTGCGAGACAGCCTACATGAAGTCAAAACATCATCAAATGACAATTTTACCCCTGACGAGTTTTAACCTAAGTTTATATACTTTGTCAAAGTGTTATGGTAGGGAGAGCTTTTTTGTATTCTTTTCACAGGAAAAGGTTTTAGGATTTTATAGGTTGAGAGAGAAGATCAACAGAGAGATTTGTGCTTGAAACTCCATTGTTTTCTATCTTTCTATACTATGCAGTTTATTTACCTTGCATATGTTATGAATTGCTTAGCCATGTCTGAGTAGTTCACTTGTTAGAATTAGGGTTTTAATAGGTTAATGGGGTTAGCCCTAACTATAGGATCAATTTTTGTGGTATTCATTAATAGATGTTCTTAATGCTTATGTTCTAGACTTGCTAATTAGAGACCTGAATCTAGGATTGTTAGGTTGTTTAAGCATCCTTAGTTATCTCTGATAATCTTGAATACATCCTGATTAAGCTAGGATTTTTACTAGAGAGAAGGCAATCGCTTGATCTAGGGAATCCATAGTGAGTGGTGATTAACTCGTGTGTAAAGTTTGACTAGCCGCATCGGTTGATATTCCCACTGGAAATCGATCGACGTCGAGTAAAGTGTATCGATCGATATTCCTATAGAATAATCGATCGACGCTGTTATTGATTGAACATTCTTATTTGGGTTGATAACACTCTAGTAATTAGACTTATTTATTAAACGAATGTTTGGTGAATTTGTTAATTAAGATAGTTAAACTCTTTAATACCTTGCAAACAACTAATTAGCATCTATAGATTTCCAGAAGACCCAGCAAGCTTGGAACGTTGGATCCGCAAAGACTTATCCTCCACATTGATCGATAGCAGTACTCGCGTATCGACCAATTCTCATCAGACCTCAACCGCTACTACATCGATCGACACCAAAAACTCTTCGTCGACCGATTCTGATCACTTGGCATCGATCGACGTCGACAACTCTTCGTCGACCGATTCTGCTCACTTGATATCGGTCGACAATGCTCATCGTACATCGATCGATACTCAGCCGCGAGACATGGTTGTGCCTATGATACTAACATCGAACGAGAATGGAGACATGTATGACCAGGAAGGTCATTTGCGTAATGCAACATGGTCAGAAACTAGATACTCAAGAGAATGTCATCCCTGAAACTGATACTGATGAGGCCCCTCAACCCAAGACCTTGGCAGACTACAACACTCTAGACCAGTACTATGCCAACAGGTCAGCTATTCGTCTTCCAGAGGTCTAGAGGGAAAATTTCGAGTTGAAGCCCCAGTACTATACATTTGTGGCACAGATACCCTGCTGTAGGTTGCCACATGAGCATCCTATGGACCATCTTGAGAGGTTCAAGGATCTCATTGCTGCTATTAGAGTTAAGAGAGTCCGTGAGAACTACTTACTGTGCAAGCTCTTCAAGTACTCACTGGCTGGAGATGCTGCGCATTTGCTCAAGCAGCTACCATCAGAATCTCTTACATCCTGGACTGACATGAAGAATGCGTTCCTGCACAATTTTTTTGATGAGGCACGAGCTGAAGAACTAAGGAGTAAGATTGCTACCTTTACATAGAAAGCTGGAGTCTTTCAAAGACTCTTGGATTTAATGAGAGTCTTTCAAAGTTCTTCCAGCGTGACTACCCACACCATGGATTTAATGAGGTACATCTACTCATCATTTTCTTTAGAGGAGTTGCTTTGAAATATCAGATGGCTCTTGATACAGAAAGCGATGGGAGTTTCAACACCAGGAATTTAGAAGAAGCTGTGAGGCTTATTGAGAATCTAGCTAACAACAGCGGCACCAAGAACACTGATTCTGAAATGAGGAATTCTGTAGCATTCATTGGGCAGGAACAGATGAATGAATTAAAAGCTAAGTTGGACAGTGTCGACCAGCTACTTATGAGACAAGTTTGCTCAGTTGAAGATGCAGAGGATATATATTCAGAGTTAGCAGATGTGAATGACATTGGAGGAACTGGATTGCAGAGGTCTGGAAATCAGTTTGGAAATAGGAACTTCAATCACTACAAAAAAAGAAGTAAGTTAAATCACTTAAATTGCATCACAAAACTAAATGATTTTATTTTAGATCATTTATCTCTAAATGAGACAAATACACAAAGCTTTAATATCAATTATAGTAAGTGATGTTGTTTTTTTTTTTTTTCACATCAAGTCAATAAAATGATATAATTTTTATTAATTTGTGTCACTTTAGCAGAATTGATATAATTTTTTACATTTATATCAATTATACAATTGATGCATTCATTTTTTTTAGTTAACATCAATTATAAAATTGGTACAAATCTCACATCAATAAAAATGATGCTAAAAAAATATTATGTAACTATATTTTTAACATCAGTTTAATAAAATTATATTATGTCATTTTAATTTTCATCCTTTAAAATATTAGTTCTATTATAAAAGATATCAAAATTAGCTTAAATTTCAACAAAAGGAAACAAAGACTACGAGATGTAGTTAAGATTTTTTAGTTTTAATTTATTTGCTTGTGCTTTAATTAAAGGAAATTAGTTTGTTGCTAGCAAATTTTCTCCATAAAGCATATTATCTCTGCCATATCTAGATCCTTACTTAACTGTTCGTCTCCTTCTTCAGTGCTCCAGCTTTCTTCTAACAGTTTAATTGTTCTGAGTTATTTTTATAAAAAACAAAGAGAATTTTCAACAAACAATCAAATCGTTTGTCTTGTAAACCCGAGGATGAAAGTTTATATCATGATGTTGTTTCTTCTTAGGCATCATTTGAAAGAAAAAAAAATTCTGCAAATGTATTATTTTCTCTTATTCTGTTTTTTTGGTGGAAAATTTACAGTCTCTAATCTCTTTCAATTTATGGCTAAAAGCAGGAGGCATTCAACTGTTCAAGAAGGAAACTAATCTGGGCATGTACATGTGTAAATGTATCCTCTGGGATATTGGCTGACCAAAATCACTCGGAAATTTAGGAGAGACGAAAATATATGAGAAGAAAAGAAAGGAAAACAATCCTGGTCGAAGAACTCTTCTAGAGATTTTTAGTTATTGAACAATCATTTTGTTCTTTCAGTTCATCTTTTTTCTTCTTTCTTTTATCAGTTTTTTTTTCTTCTTTCTATTTTTTACTGGAGCTTTTATGTATATCTTTTTCTTCATATTTGTAAATGGTAAAAAAAATATTAATATAAACTGTTTCTATTAAATTATTAACGTAAATTATTGGAGTAAAAATATTTTTAAAAGATAATATAATATTATATAATTACTAAAATTATTAAAAATATATTAATTTTATTTCAGTTATTAATAAATTATATAAATAACTGAAATCAGTTATTTCAACCGATGCCAATATTAATATCATTTAAAAATGATTGATGCAAGTGTTAATATCATTTTTCCAATTGATTTGTATTAACATCACTTCCTATAACTAATGCAAATATTTTCAATTTTTACATCACTTATTAGTAAAATGATGTAAGTTATTTGCGTCAGCACTTTCAGAGTCATTTAATTAAATGATTCAAATTTGTTTTACATCATTTATAAATAATGCAAATACTTAAAATAAATGATGTTAAACAACCTTTTTTTGTAGTGAATGGTAATGGTCAGAGAAGTAACTTCAACCAGAATTCACAATACCAGAAACCCTACAGCAGTTACAATAACAACAAGGGTCATGGAAACCCATTCTACCAGAATCCACCACCATAGACTCAAGAGAGCAAGATTGAAGCCATGCTTGACCAAGTTCTTGAAGGACATCAAAGGCTAACAGTCGATTTGAATGGGAAGATTGATTCCATCTACAATGATTTGGACGCCAGGATTGATTCTTTGGGTACTCAGGTAAGGAAGCATGACACTCATGTGATCCAGACTGGAGAAGCTCTTAGGAAGCAAGAAGGGGGTGAAGCTATGAAACACCGCGTAAAGGCCACACTGGATGATGGTTTCTGGCAAGAAATTTGACATCTGAAGATGAAAGAGGACGACTCTGTGGAGGAAAACATGTTAGACTCCGTCAAATCATCTCCGCATCGATCGACGCCAACTACTGCAAATCGATTGATAGTATTTGACACGGATCGATCGACATAATATCCTGCAGATCAATCGACACCAACCGAGTCGACTGAATCTTACAATGCAATCAACACCAACCGATTCGACTGAATCTTGCAATGCAATCTGGATCTTGACCCACGAGGAGTTTGCAGAAAGACACCCGCATCCACCCAGCCCTTTCTACTCCAACATCGATCGACATCACGAGCCAGTCGTCGATCGCCAGAGAGAACATGCCATCGATCGACAGGGTTCATACACCATCGATCAACGCACCTCACTCACATGCCGAGTGTGATTGCCCCCAATCGACATATCATGAATCAACGCACTCAGACCGCCATCAACCAACCCCTCCAACATCACATCAGAGCCTATGGACATTGACAAAGCCACTACTGGAAGAAACCCGAGGAAAAGGAAGGAGAAGGTTCCTAAACATCTCAAGAGGGAACCTAATGATAAAGAAATGGATGGTTTCACTAAGAGAGTTTTCAGGATCCCACTGCACAAACCTTTTGAGGAGGTTTACTTTACCCACAGACTGTGAATGTACTTCAGAGAAACAAGAGACACTAAGGAAGATATTAGAAGAATGTTTCATCAAGTCAGGGAAAGGATGAAACATAGGATCACATTGAAGAAGAAGAAGAAGAAGAGTGATCCTGGGAAGTTTGCAGTACCATGTTCTGTAAGAGGTATTGAATTTCCACATGCACTATGTGACACATGAGCATCAGTCAGCATCTTACCAAAGGTCATGGCAGACCATCTGGGTCTGAAGGTAAAACCGTCAGAAGAATCATTCACTTTTGTGGATTGTTCTGAGAGGAAATTAGGAGGTATAGTTAGAGACCTGGAGGTGCAGATTGGTGATGCACTCATTCTTGTGGATTTTCATGTCCTGAATATCAAACTGAACTGGAATTCTTCACTCTTACTGGGAAGAGCTTTCATGGCCACCGTATGAGCAGTTTGTGTTATGAATACTAACAAATTTTGTCTTACTTTAGTTGATCCAAATTTTTTTTATGAACCTATTTGTGTTGTTAAGAAACATGTACACTTATTAGAGACTGGAGATGCTGAATTCGTTGCTGCATGCCATTGTGAAGCAGAGTATGAAACCGAGTATTCTGAATCGATCGACAGACACTTAGTGTCATCAACCGATTCCCTCAACCAGCCGGCGACCGATGTACATCAAAACACATCGATCGACAGATAGTCCACGCATGAAACCCTACCCGATTTTGCCTTTAAATCCACCAGCAACAAGCAGGATGACCACTCCTTAGGCAGTTAGGCAGACAGTGGTTTCCATGAGAGTTTTGCAATAGACACCGCAATCATATCAGATTCAGAGGATCACAAAGAGAAGCATGATGAGGATTATGATGAGGAGTATGCTAGAGAAATTCATGTTCTTAAAGATGATAGACTCCTACAGCTCATCAACAAGACAAAGCTCATGAAAGTGATCAACACGGTTACACCAGAATCGATCGATGCTCAACCTCAACAAGCACACCGACATGAGAAATCGCCGACACGCACATGCGTACATCGATCGATTTAGAAGCCACCGAATTCAGGAAATTTGGACATTTTCCAGTTCTTCCTAAGGCACCTAATGAGTATAAAAGAGGTCTTGCAACTAAGTGGACATGTCATACCATAAAATTTGACAAGATCCAAGCACCTACAACATTTGGGAGACAAAGCAATAGAGGCAACAAGTACACAGATCATCATGGCTAAGCAACAAGTGAAATATTCAAACAGCCAAAGATCACCACCTCTTGTTTATCATCAACGCTGCACCTAGCATATCGATTGATTCTCACCTTAGAACTTTTACTTTAACCAAAGATTATTACATTGATGAGTTTCTAAAACCAGATGAGTTTGGTGTTATTAGGGATCCAGAAGGTCATGCACAAGCTGTGGATGGGAGGATTCTACAAGTTTCCAAAGAAGACATAGCAGATATCCTTCAGATGGCCAAAGGACCAGAAAACCTCTTTCAGCAACAACTAGGCGTGATGCATCAACTGTCGACCGACACAGTTAAAGCATCATCAATCGGCAAGGACTCTCGTCCATCGATCGACATGAATAGACGTGTAATGATTAACAGTATTACAGCATATGGACCGATTTTAGAGCTAGAGCTCTATACCAAAGACGAAATCAACGAGATGATCGGTTGCATGAGTGATTGCCAAGACGAAGCCGTGGGTAAGCTCAACAACAATCTGGATACGATCTATGTGATTCTGCAAGGAAGCATCAATGGATTAACTATGCGCATGAAAGAGACTGAAGCCGAAATCGATCTTATGAAGGCACAGCATGCAACATCGATCAATGCCTCTAAGGAAAAACCAGTAAAAGAAGGGATGTTCACATGACATATGGCTAAATGGGACGAGGCATATCTCGATGCACGGATTGATGAAATCTATCACCCCCTCACCAACAACATCAACTGGTTAAGCACGAGAATTGAGTTGATATAGCAGGATTTGGATGCCTTCCGTGACGAGAAGCGTCAACACGAGAAAGGAAAATCGATCGACCCATATGCCATGAAATCGATCGACCCAGATGCCATGAAATCGATCGATGCCAAGTTTTTGGACATCGAGAAATGGATGAAGATCTGCGAAGATGAGCATGATCACTACACATCCCCGTTTATGCGGTAGTTACACACTTTTGAAGGCCGGATGACTGCCTTGCATCAAGAAGTCACAACCATTCAGATGCAACTCGATTTCCACCTACCATCTTCATCATCGATCGACACACGCAGAGGTAAATCGATCGACGCGAAGGAGCTACCAGCAAAGAATTTTGTACCAGAGCAGAAGTTGACAAGATCATTGATAAAATCCAAAAAGCTCTGAACACTACTGAGGATAGGCTTGACAAGAGATGTGATGACATATTCTTCCCCTTTAACACCGGCATCAGTAGATTACACTCAGGAACATAGTGGCTGCGGAAGGAAGTTAAGATGATTCAGACACGAATCGCTTGTCACCAGGAAACTGCAGCATTGATCGATAAGACCAAGGTCAATCGATCGATGAAACTAAACCCGAAACGATCGACACCACAGCAGTCGCAGCGATCGATAGCGAGTCTGTACCAGACCAGGAAAAGCTGTTATAGGAAGAGCCAGTCACATCAGATTCAGTCAACAAATCATTGGAAGAAATGACAATGCATGCCTATGATAAGATTTCGTGGCACATCATCAACATTGAGAGTCTTAATGAGAGACTTCAGATTATCTTAGACACAATCAAAAAGATGGATGAAAGATGGACCAGAAGTGATGAAGCCACAAGAAGTTTCATGGCTACTTGGTTCAGCATCAGTAGAGAAGATGTGGATACTTGTTTTCCAAGAAGTAGTTGTTTTTCCACATAATAGCTCAACATCAACAGTCAAGCTAAATGACTATAACAAAGTGCTGAGTGGGAGGCAACCCACTATTAGGTAATTTTCTTTTGGTTTCTTTTACTTTATTGATTATTTTTCATTTTCATATTTTGTAGGTTTTTCTTTTAAAGAAAAAAAGATCCAGGGAGAGACAGATGTCCATCTCATCGACTGACGAGGCACAATCGATATCGATCGACGCTACAACACATGAAACAATCAATGCACTCTCTTACACATTGATCAATTCTTAATCCTGTCAGGTTTACCATTCCTCCTTGTTACATTCAGTACTTATGATTTATTTTCTTTCGCCATAAGTCCCACGGTTTTACACTGGCGACAGTGTAATTTAAGTCTAGGGGAGGTTTACTGATATTTTATTTGCTATGAGTCTTATAAAAAATTGTTTTCAAAACTATTTTTTTACTATATGCTCAAGAAAAGGGATGATGATCTTATTTGATTTATACTTGTCATCTAACCATATTTTAGCACCATTCTAGATTTAATGATTACATATAACACTTAAGATGCTAAAGTGGATCAACCAATCAGCTATACACACTTGCTTAGATTGTTTGAAGGAACTAAAGCTGACCTCCAACACTAAACCTGACACAACTGCTTGTCTTGGGGCTTGGTATACATTGGATCGGATTCTTCAAACAAGTCGGGAAGGTAAAGCCTTGTGTAGATTTATCACCTTTTCTCTCTCTATTTTTGATCTTAGATAGTTAAGTAGATTTATAGTTTCAAAATAATAATAATAATAATAATAATAATAATAATAATAATAATAATAATAATAATAATAATAATAAATATCCGAAAATAGTACTAAGTTTACTAGGTTTTCGTTAGGAGGAATCAGAACAGGAATTGGTGGCTACAACCATTAAGGTTTGATTCATAATGATTCCAACAAAAGAATTCGAATGGGACTTGGTGGCTACAACCATTAAGGCTCACTTCATATGAATTCTTGGATATAGGTCAAAAAGAGTGATCAGGACTTGGTGGCAAACACCATTAAGGCTTGTTTCATGGAAGCATGTCCAATCTTGGTCAATAATCATGCCGTAGAAGCAGATTTTGACTCAAGAGAGAAATTAGAAGAGAGAAAGAATATGAACTAACTTTTACCTACAAATCCAGATACTTGTTTGAGAATCCTTGTATCATGTGATCGATACTCCCAAGACGATCGAGGTCGACACGGAGTGACTCATGTCGATCGATATGCACCTAGCATGATCAATCGATGCCAAATGCGCGGAAGACCAATTCGCGAGACAGCCTACTTGAAGTCCAAACATCACCAATTAACGATTTTACCCCTGACAAATTTTAACCTAAGTTTATATACTCTTCCAAAGTGTTAGAAGCAGGGAGAGCTTTTTTTTTTATTCTTTTCACAACAAAACTTTAGGATTTTATAGTTTGGGAGAGAAGATCAAAAGAGAGATTTGTGATTGGAATTCCATTATTTTTTATCTATCTATACTATGTAGTTTATTTACCTTGCCTGGGTTATGAATTGCTAAGCCATGTTTGAGTTGTTCACTTGTTAGAAATAGAGTTTAAATAGGTTAGTGGGGTGAGCCCCAACTATAGGTGCTTCTTGTGGTATTCATTAATAGGATGTTCTTAATGCTTATGTTCTAGACTTGCTAACTAGGAACCTGAATCTAGGATTGTTAGGTTGTTTAAGCATCCTTAGATATCTCTGATAATCTTGAATACATCCTGATTAAGCTAGGATTTTTACTAGAGAGAAGGCAATCGCTTGATCTAGGGAATCCGTAGTGTGTGTTGATTAACTCGTGTTTAAAGCTTGACTAGCTGCATCGATCGATATTCCAATTGGAAAGCGATCGACGTCAAGTAAAGTGTATTGATCCATATTCCTATAAAATAATCAGTTGACACTTTTATTGATCGAACATTCTTGTTTGGGTCGATAACACTCTAGTCATTAGACTTATTTATTAATCAAATGTTTAGTGAATCTGTTAATTAAGATAGTTAAACTGTTTAATACCTTGCAAACAACTAATTAGCATCTATAGGATTATAATCTCCAACACCTGAATAAAAACCCTAAGTCTAACACCTTTCCTTTTAAGTTCAAAACCCTCATTCTATTCTTGTCGAGTAATTGTCTTAATCAGTTAGAATATTTCTTATTCCCTGTTTACTTGTTCACTGCGATTAACTATTAATATTCACCTAGTTTTATTGCTTGATTAAATTTAAGTGGTTCCTTAGCTCCTTGTAGATTTGATCCCTAAGTATTGCAATAGATCTCTGAGAGAGTAAGTTTCTCCATAGGGTAATTTGAGCACGTATCACATTGTCTCCAACTCGAAGTCACAATAGAGCCTTCTTCAAAGTGCATCAATCGTGGTGGCTCTCTACAATATACAGCTTGAAATGGTGAACTCTTCAGCGAAATTGAGTCAAGATGGTGCCATCTCTTGAGTTATCGTTTCTTTTAAAGTTTTCAATACGATATCTAAAATGGTTTTTATATGTTATTCTGATTTTATTAAAGTCAAGTTGATGTAAGACTTGAATTTGAAATAAATGAAGTGTTAGACAGAAATGAAGTGTTGCTAAGGTTAGGGAAAGGAGGGGGGACATGGTGAGTCTATCTTGCAAAGCTCACTTGATACTCCCATTTTGGAGTCATATTCCCACTGTGAAACCGCAAAGCAATTGTGGGAAACTCTTCAACGTAGTAGCACTAAAGTAGAATATCGAAGTCTGACTAAAGAGACTCAAGAGCTTCTTTGGTTGCAGAAACCTATCTCAGACTCCAAGATTACAGTCTCTACCACGGCAAAGTTGTTTTGCGATAGCAAGTAAGCTGTTTACATTTCTTCAAATTCCATCTTTCATGCACGGATAAGTGATAATTAATTCACGCATATATTATTTATCAGGCATATGTTACCATAAACGTCAAACTGTATATAAGAGAAACTATATTGTACATAGTTAATTCACGAGGAAGACTAACATTTTGTAACAATTGTTTGCTCTCTGACTTGTCTTTGACTCCTCTTCTTCGCCATTGCTTTCAAAACCTTGATAGAGATCAAAGGTTGGAATTTGAGAAGAGAAACCTGATGAGTATCAAAGAGTGTATGTTCGTAAGAAGAGGAATGGAGGGAAGGATAAGTCTCTAACTGAAGCAGAGGGTTAGGAAGAGAAGCTTTTAATTGGAGAGGAGGGTTTGGGAGAGAAGTATCTGAATCAAGTGGAGGGTTCAGTTATTAATGAAAAGTGAGAGAAGGAGCAAATACTCGAAGTCTAATAGAGGGTTTGCCGTTATAGCCGTTAGAGAGCTTTAAATAAGAGTGTTGCAGTGTATTGAGTCTTTTATGCTTGATGTTGTTGGTGATCTTAGACGTGATGAGTCTGAGCTCAAGTTCGTGATGAGAACTTGACATCGAGAATTTGTATTCAGATTTGTATTAGAGAAATACTAATCGAGTCTGTAAAACTTTCATCATTCAATACAAAAGAGTTCTTGAGTTTACAATATCAAAAATCTATCCGTGAAAAGTTCGAATCAATGCGACGACGATGTCGACGAGTGGATCTCCACAATCACGAAGTTCTGGTGTTAGTGATGATCACGATAAGAAGACGAAGGCAAATTGGAGTTTCTGATGGGAGCTTATACGCGTTTGAGGGATGCTAACGATACGACGAATGAGACGTAAGTTCGTTACAGAGAGATGTTTCACATTTAACAACGGAGATGAATGCTCTAACCAAGGCAATAGGAAAACAACCGATTTAACAACCGTTGGATCATTCTGAGTCTCCGTCTTCGGTTCAACAGGTAAGATATGATAACTGGGAACGAAATCGGGATTCCGCGCTAGGTTATCGATCTGACGATTTGAACTTGGCTAATAGAGATAGTATGTTGCAAAAAGTTGAAATGTCGTTGTTGGATGTTTCGTGTACGTATAAATGGTTGGTGGATGTAGAACATTTTTTCGCAATCAGAAGGTACAGTTATGAAGCAAAGATGGAGTTAATTCCATTATGTGTACAAGGTCCTGTGAAGAAATGGTTTGGCTGGGTGATTAAGAGAGACGGTTTCAGAAGTTGGGATGATTTCAAAGAGAGATTAGTTCTGCGTTTTTCTGAGTCAATTGATGATGAACCGGAGACAAGGTTGTTTGCTTTAAGGCAGACAGGTATGGTTGCTGCGTACATATCTGAGTTTGAAGATCTATCTTCTCAAGTACGAGATCTTGAAGATCATCATTTGGAGAGAATCTTCTATAACGGTTTATCTACAGAGATGAAAGAGGTGAGTTGGATGAAAGATCCACAAGGTTTACAGAATTATATTGCAGCAGTATTGAGAATAGAGACTAGTGCATTCTGTAAAGTGGTTAGTGGAGCTGTGACTACAGTTCCTGGAGCGTCTAAGTCCTGGTCGAGGCAAGGTGATAAATAGCAAAGTAAGAGTAGAGGTACTTCTGAGAATCAGAAAAGTTTGGTGTTGGATACTAAACGAAGAGAGAGGCAGCTACTGGTTTGAAAATGGGACAACGACCTCAGCAGAAGTAATATGATGCCGAGTTGGATAATATGAGAAGAGAAGGAGTGTGCTTCAAATGTGGAGCTAAATGGTCAAGAGCTCATGCGGCAGTTTGTCCTAACAGAGAGTTGCGAGTTATGACAGTCATGAATGGATTTGATGTGGAAGTTTTGGAGGATCCGGATTAAGAGATTTTGTGGACTGGTAGTGGTGTAAACCGGAGCTTAAAACATTATCTTTTAATGCGTTTATGGGGATTAATTCTCCTAAAACTACGAAGTTACTTGGTCAAATAGGTAACTGTGAGATGATAGTCTTGCTCGATTCTAGAGCATCCCACAATTTCATTTCCCCGGAAGTTGTGAAGAGGCTACACTTGAAAGTTTATGGAGATAGTAGCCTAGATGTACTTCTTGGTCATGGAGTTATTGTTAAGGGATTGGGCGTTTACCATTCAGTTTCTTTTCAACTTAACTCTACTACTTTTACATCAGACTTCATCTCACTTGAACTGGGATCAGTGGACGTTGTATTGGGCATACAGTGGCTTGAAACTCTTGGAAAATGTGAGGTGGACTGGAAGGAACAAGAACTTTCATTTGCCTACGAAGGAAAACGAGTCACCTTGTTTGGGGATCATAAACTACATGATGCTCTTTCTGTATTCAAGTCACTACCACCCTTCTTTGCTGCTAATCTTAAGGGAATTGAAGTGCTTTGGGCTAGTAGTGAAGCCTCGTCTACTGTGCCGGAGTATCCTGTTGAAGTGTCTCAGGTCCTCGAGGAGTTTGCTACAATCTTTGATCTTCCTACGCAACTTCCTCTTTTTAGGGGCATTGAGCACTCAATAGAACTTATTCCTGGAGTCTCTACGGTTTCAGTACGACCGTATAGATACCCACACACTACGAAGCTGGTCATTGAGAAGATGGCAAATGAGATGCTCAAAGCAGGGACTATACGTCCCAGTAAAAGTCCTTTCTCAAGTCCAGTACTCTTGGTTAAGAAGAAAGATGGCAGTTATAGTTTTTGTGTGGATTACCGGGCCTTCAACAGAGTCACCGTGACTAACAAGTTTCCCATTCCGGTTATTGATCAATTATTGGATGAGTTACATGGTGCGGTGGTATTCTCTAAGTTGGATTTACGCTGTGGATATCATCAAATTCGTATGGAAGAGAAAGATATCCAAAAGACAGATTTTAGGACTATTGAAGGGCATTATGAGTTCTTGGTGATACCATTTGGATTGACTAATGCATCTGCAATTTCAGGCTTTGATGAATCGTCTATTCAAGCCTTTTCTTAGAAAGTTTGTATTGGTGTTCTTTGATGATATCTTGATTTTCAGTCAATCTATGGATTTACATGTGGAGCATTTGAAGGCGGTTTTAAGTGTGTTTCACGAGAATACGTTGTTATCAAACAAGAAGAAGTCTGTGTTTGGATTGAAGGAAATGGATTATGTGGGAGTCGATTTCACCCTACTGTCAAATAAATCGTAAATAAGGAAACTTCGGGAAAACCCTAAGTTTCCAGAGGAACCGGTTATCTGCGAGAACCGCACAACGAAAATAAGAAAACGATTACTTAGAATTTAAATGAGAATAAACGAAAACAGAGAGCAAAGAGGTTCTTATTCCGAATCTGCGTAGAACTGGTACAAAAAGAATTGCCGAAAGCGTAAGAACTAGAAAACCCTAATTGAGACGCAGCTCGCTAACAGAAAAACGGAAATATTCCTAAATGCTAGTTTTTGGTGGTGAGAGCTCTGAATTTCGTGTATGTGCTTCTGCCCTAGACCTCCTCTTCATATACTCCTCGTCTTGGCTATCCGATCTTTCCATTTCGCTCAGATTTGACTAAATCGGGAATTTTCCATTCTTCTCGATCCTTCCTTTTCTTCTGCGGAAATCTTCTATTTCTCTTCAAACCTTCCTTTTATGTTTAAACTTGACTTTTATTTTCTTTCTGCGAGTAAACCGTCAAAACGTTATCAAATCTGCGGGTTAGATTCCGTTAAAATCGCGAGATGGGTTTTTATCGCGTTTT
>CAKOAT010392932.1:139360-220889 GCA_932364175.1 Eruca vesicaria subsp. sativa
CACCAAGCTCCAGAGATCGGCGTCGGAGGTCTCCGGGTTGATGAACATCGAGTACTGTTTCAGGAACTCCGAAGCCAGTCGACGGAAACTTCCGATCGAGTTTCGCCTAAGTTTGGCGAACCATTCGAGCGCGGCTCCTTCTAGGTTTTCGACGAAGAGGCGGCAGTAACCTGCGTCTTTTTCGTGGTCCTTGAGCTTGACTCGTCCCATGGTGATCTGGAACGCTTGCAGGTGCGCTTTGGGATCGGTTGTCCCGTCGTAAGTTGGCACCTTAAGCTTTCCGGGATCGGGCAGTTTAATCTCGGTGATGCGAGCCGTGAAGGCCGTTTTCCGAGACTCGTACAGCAGCCGATCGATCTCGGGTGCGGCGCTGGTCGCGTGGTGAATCTGAGATTTCACCGCTTTTACCGCTGCGGCCGTTTTGGTAATGTATTCGTGGAGATCGCGAATCTCGGTCTGATTGCCAGCAGTTTTCCGACCCTGTCGGCGTTTGCTGCGAGTGACCGGAGATCGCTCCTCGGCGGTTTTTGCGTATCGCGCGAAGTCGAGTTCTCCTTCGTCTCCAGTAAAGGAACGTTCGGGAGACGACTCCGGCTGAGGACTACGAGTTTTCCTTCTCCTAGGATGAACGTCGGCGTCTTCGTCTGTCGAGTCGGCCTGGTCACTCGTTTCCAGGTTGACCCTTTCGATGCCGTCGCCTTCGGTCTCCTGTTCGCGAGTAGGAGATTTTACCGATTCGTTCAGCGTCGTGTCAGGGTTTTCTTTTCCGGAATCCTTTTCCGGTACGTTTCCGTGATCGATTCTGGGACGATCCGTAGGAGCACCGAAATCGAGTCTCCTTCCGCGGATTTTGGTAGTTCCGCGGGGGCGAATTGCTTTGGTTCTCGCGGTTAGGGTTTCGAGCCGTTTTGCGAGTGAAACAATGAGCTTTTCCTGCTCTTCCGGTTTTTTGTTAAACTCGGAAATCATCTTTTCGACGGTCTCGGCGTTAGCGTTTTTCGCGTTGGCCGCATGCGCGTCTTTTGGTAGCGGTGTTTCAACGTTGTCGCGTTCGTTGCGAGTTTGGTTGTCACCAGTCATCGTTTCTTCGTTGTACATGTTGCGGTTACGGTGTAAGATAGATCCGACCTTCATCCGACGAGCATCGACCGATATGACACCTTGTCCATCGATCGATATGCCCTACCCCAGATCGCGCAAACGACGGTTCGAATCAACATACGACGAACACTACTACAAAACAGTCTATGTCCCACACGAACCACGAGACGGAGATTACTCGATTGGAAGCTGGGCCAGCGGTTATCACGAAAGTTTTGCAGTAGACACATCACCCCTACAAGCCGCGACTCAACCTGCAGATCCGGTATCACTCGATAAGGAGTACAAGCCATCGTCCGACAAACCTTACAAGCCATCGATCGACGAAGACATTTCTCCATTGATCGATATCAATCACAGACCTTTAACGGATCCTGCCACAACACCATCCGAGGTACAAACACCTAAATTTGATTTAAATTCACTAATTCCGGATGAGTTTGGTATTTTCAGGGATTCAGATGGTCATGCACGTGCTATGGATGGGAGAATCATTCCTATCTCCACAGAAGATGTTGCAGACTTACTCCAGATGGCCAATGGACCTATCATCGAAAACGACCCGAACCAGACAAAGCGACCATCGACCGATGCATGGATGCTAGCATCGATCGATACACACCGAGAGTATGGGAAGCGAGCCTTCCAAAACGGAGAAAGTCGTTTCTTTTGGGAAAACAAAGATGAATATGGAGTCTACAGAGATGAATCTGGCCATGCAAGAGCAGTAAACGGAGATATCATCCCTGTCACCAAAGCAGATATGGAAAACTTGTTGAAGAGAGCCTCACTATTTGGTCGCTCTTGTTTCTGTCTACCAGGATATGCTGATCAGTTTGCTAAAGGAGTTTCAGATGGCAAGCTCTACACAC
The DNA here is from genome assembly GCA_932364175.1 of Eruca vesicaria subsp. sativa. Classification (NCBI taxonomy): domain Eukaryota; kingdom Viridiplantae; phylum Streptophyta; class Magnoliopsida; order Brassicales; family Brassicaceae; genus Eruca; species Eruca vesicaria. Next base: position 141,334 of record CAKOAT010392932.1, read on the forward strand.
AGAACGAAGTCACCTACATGCTAGATGGCCTCACCAGCGATCACAACTGGAAGATAGCAGGCGCGAAACTTGACCTTGAGGATAAACTATCAAGACTTCGAGGTGAAATCGTATGGCAGACCAGCCACAATGACAAAGTACGAAAGAAACGAGATGCCCTACAAGAAGAAGTCAACACTTTGCGCGCACAACTGAAGTCTCAGCCACAGCCATCGACCGATACAGATCCCCCTGCATCGATCGATGCACCCGTCCTCAACCCGATCGAGCACCACTTTTAGAAGCTATCGATCGATGACCAACCCGGTCCATCGATCGATACCCGTGCTCAAGAATTCTGTACCAAGGAAGAATTTGAAGAAACCACAGCCGAGATCTACAAATCCATTGAAGCTTGTGAAAACGAAGATTACTATCTACTGGACAAGTATTGGCTCCCAGTGCAGAATGATGTTAACAGTTTGGAACTGAGAACGGCAGATATTCAGAAGGAGGTAGAAGATATCCAAAGACAGCTCGCCAGACGATCTGACCCATCCCCATCGATCGATGAAGCACCCAACGCATCGATCGATATGCAACCTCCAGCCTCCACCGACGATCCAACACACCACGACACCATGCAGCGCACAACATAACATATCTACAGCATGATTGGAAACCATCAGTACAGCCTTGCCAACTTAGAAGGGTGGTTAGAAAGGATCCAAGCAGAAGTTTATGGTTTGAAGACTAGCATGAACAGAAGTGAGAAGGCCACAAGAAGCTTTCTAACCTCTTGGTTTGATGAAACACAAGAAAAGGAGGACACTTGTCTACCAACAAGTACCTGCAACCTACCTCACTAGCAACCATACTTCCATAGTCAAGCTAGACTGACTTTAAACAAGCGCTGACTGGGAGGCAACCCACTGTTAGGTATTTTACTAACTTATTTTATTTTATTTTTACTTACTAGTTTCGTTTTTATTTGTTTTTAGGCAGATAGACACACGATCCATACCTATCGACCGATACGACCCAGTCGATATCGCTCGACACATACCAACACGCATCGATCGACGAGGGCGACTCACCATCAATCGATACCCATATCGGTCATGTATATCGTTTCAAATTTTCGATATCAGTTACACATATTTAATTTTTCTTATGCTCTAACTCCAACTAGTTATACACTGGGGACAGTGTATGATTTAAGTCTGGGGGGAGTTGATTACTGATGCTACTTTACCTCTTTTTGATCTTTTTGATAAAGTTTTCAAAAACTGGTTTTTTTGAGTCAAGAAAGGGAAAAATTTTCAAAGTCTTACTTTTTATCTTACCACTCTTTAGCACCATTCTTAGATTTATTGATTGCAGAAAGTACTATAGATGCTAAAGTGGATCACCGATCACCTATGTCAACACTTTCATGATTGTCTGGAAGAACCAAAGCTGATTTCCAACCTAACCTGACATCTATTGCTTGTCTTGNTTTTCAAAGTCTTACTTTTTATCTTACCACTCTTTAGCACCATTCTTAGATTTATTGATTGCAGAAAGTACTATAGATGCTAAAGTGGATCACCGATCACCTATGTCAACACTTTCATGATTGTCTGGAAGAACCAAAGCTGATTTCCAACCTAACCTGACATCTATTGCTTGTCTTGGGGCTTGGTATACAAGGGATCAGAATCCTCTAGCAAGTCTGGAAGGTAAAAATCTCAAAAATTTTGGTTTCCTTCTTTCCTTCCTTCGGCATCCCCAGAAAATAAAAGATTGAGATGATTTCCTAAGAGGCAGAGGGAGAGGTACATTACCCATGACCCCACTATTCTAAATCAAAGGAATGATCACACATTGTGGAAGCGAGGGAGAGGTAAATTACCTATGACCCCACTATTCGCCTACACTTTGCCAAAAGAGCTACAAAAAGTAGAACGATCAATAAAATGAACATTAGTTGTTCATTGGGATTGATATAAAAGAAAGAAAGAAATAATTTGGATTCAGAGAAGGGGATAAAGAAAAAAAGAGAACCAAGATGAGAATGCCTGAAAACTTGTTTAAGTTGAATCCAAGTGTTCCTTGATCGATACTCCCAAGGTAAAGCCTACACCTTTATTTTTATGCATAAATGAAATCAGTAGAGGGGATAGACAGACAAGGAATGTTTAAGTTGATTGGCTAGATGATTAGGTTGCTAAGCTAGGATATGGTATAATGTAGTTCTGTAGTTGATAGGAATAAGATGTGGTTTGCAACAAAGTAAGAGGTTATGATTTTCAAGTTAAGATTTTGATTGAGTCCCTGCTGTTTTTAAACTTCTTTTCAAGACTAACTTGATGTTTGCTTGAGGACAAGCAAAAGGTTAAGTCCGGGGGAGTTGATAGACCATGATTTTGACCCGCTTTTGGTCATATTTTCTATATGTTTTTATTATAATTATCTCTGTTTTGGAGTCTATTAGGTATGTTTTCAGGTTCAGGAGCATTTTGTGGTAAAGTGATGATTTAGGTGCCTTTTGGTGCTTAAAGAAGAGTTTTCCAAGATGACTACGAAGATCCGATATAAGAGATACATATCGATCGATACACACCCTGTATAATCGATCGATGATGCTTCCGTAGAAGTTGAAATCGAGATCCTCCATCGATCGATGTACGCAATGTACCATCGATCGATACTAAGCGTGATGAGCAAGATTTATTTGGCCAACTTGAAGCCCAAGTTCTCACCAAATTACAAGACTGCCCCTGACGAGTTTTTAAACTAATTGTACTCCCTATTTATAGCTATACCTATGAGTCTTAAGAGATATGAAGTTTTGAACCAAGTTTTGTATTCTATTCTATTTAGGAATAAAAGCATTTTCTTTTCTTCTTATTCTTTTGCTATGAATCTCTTGGCTATGTCTGAGTAGATTCATATGTTAGATTTGGGGTTCAAATAGTTATGAGGGATTAGCCCCAACTATGGATTGTTGAGTTGTTATAATGCTTACTCTAGATTTGCTACCTAGAGTATTGATTATGGAGTGACTAATCTAATAGTCATCTTCCTGAAATCATTTGGCTAAACCCAGACTCTATTAAGGCACGATGCGACAGCCGGTCTTATAGAAATTCTCGGGTGAACAAAGTTCGATCCAATCTGATACTTAATATCGATCGATGCTCTTCTAGAGTTATCGATCGACGACAGCTTATATCGATCGACACTGCGATAGCAACATCGATGCAGTCGGCAATCAGATCAATGGACGAGTCTAACTAGCGACAGCTATAGATTTGTCTAAGGATTGAAGTTCTCATATATTTGCAAGCAATTCGTTAAGACATCCATAGATTTATAATCCTGATTTTCTGAATAGTAACCTTGAATCTAACTATTTTCCTTCATTGTTTTCAAAACCCAAAACCTATTTTCTTTAGCAACTTACCATTGCTACCTATTTTAATTCATGTTTTAAACATTTTTCAACCTAGCTTATCACTTAGGATTATATCTTTTGTGTCTCTAGTTCCTTGTGGATTCGATCCCTAAGTACTACGATTGAACCTCTTATTTGAGAGAGTAAAATCACTCCTTAGGGTAATTTGAGTGATATCATCCATGCAATAGAGCTCCTTCTTTTCCTTGGTGGGAGAGTGTTCGAGAGAAGATTCGGGCTGAGGAATGTGATCTTTCCTCCTTCTTGGATGAACGTCAGCATCTTCCTACGACTGGTCGGATTGGTCGCTCGTTTCTAGATTAACCCTTTTGACACCGTCGTCCTCGGCCTTCTGTTCGCGAGAAGGATATTTTTCTGAGTTCTTTTATGTTGCGTCAGGGTTATCTTTTTCGGAGGTTTGCCCCGGTTGATTACCCTGCTCGGTTCTGGGATGATCCATAGGAGTCGCGAAATCGAGTCTTCTTCAGCGGATTCTGGTAGTTCCGCGGGGGCGGATAGCTTTGGTCTTCGCGGTTAGGGTTTCAACCTGTTTTGCGAGAGAGCCGATTAGCTTCTCCTGCTCGTCCGTCCTTTTCTGATAGGCGGAGAGTACCTCCTGCAGCGACTTAATGTTAGCCGCAGCGTTAACTGTGGTCGCGTCTGGAGTTAGTTTCAACGTTTTCATTTCACGAGCTGGTTGTTCTTCTTTCATCGTAATTGATTGAGCGTAATGTGGTCTGAGAGTTAGATAGATCCTTAAGCCCCCCTCCTTCTAGCGCCAAACTGTGGGAACCGAAATTCACACCGTCGATTTCCGTGAATAAAGGAACTTAGGGAAAACCCTAACTTCCCAGAGGTCCTGGCTATATGCTTATCCACACGCAAGCAATCAGAATACAATAACAAAAGTGAAAACAGTATAAAAATCAAGATAAAGAGCAAAGAGGTTTCTTATTCTGATTTTGCGTAAGAATGGTACAACGAGGTAAGCCTTGGATACAAGAGCTGACGGTGAGTTTCCTATTTCTAGCAACCTAAGACTAAAAACCCTAGTTGAGACGCAGCTCGATAACAAAAATGGATATTTGCCTAAATCCTATGTTTTTCCGTGTGATGAGAGCTCTGAAAATCGTCCTCCGCTTTTTTCCTCAACCTTCTGCTTATATATTTCTTCTCTAGGCGGTTGAGATTTCCTTTTCTGCTCCGATTTTCGCTTATCGGAAATCTTCCATTTTTCTCAATCTTTCCATTTTTCTTCAGAAAACTTCTATTTTATCTTCGAACTTGACATTTTCTCATTTTGCGAATAATGGGTAAACCGATATCATATCTTTGAGCTGGACCTTGTCTAAATTCATGAGTGGACTTTTATCGCGTTTTAAGTCTTTCCGAGCCGTTTTACGACTTTAGATGAGATCGCTTCCTGATACAATGTCGATTTTATAAAACATCTCGAGTTAATCGTGTAGTTTAGCAATGTTCTGTGTTTCGTTTAACCGTTGCCGTTTTGTACGATTTACTCGAGGTTTTCCGAGAAAACAAATCTTTAGTGGGTTTTTATTAAATATCTCGAGTTAATCTTATAATTTGGAAATGTTCGGTGTTTCGTTTAACCGTTGCCGTTTTATACGATTTAATCAAGGTTTTACGAGAAAACCATTTTTTTACGGTTTTTGTCATCAAAACTCCAACGGTAAGACAGATCGAGACGAAAGAAGAGATGTTGCGGTCACAGTTCAGAGTACGATCTTGTCGAGGAGAATGGATGGTATAGTTCAGCACGCCAACATGCAAGCTAGTCGAGCACCGTTCAGCTCGCCAATAGGCGATCTGGTTAGGGATGGCCAGCTTTCTTGTTGGCAAGCTGGACTGGGTGGTTCCGCTCACAAACATGTGAGCTGGTCAGGGCTTGGCCAGCTCGCATGTTGGCAAGTTGGACAGGACGGTTCAGCTTGCCAACAGGTGAGCTGGACTTGACAGTTCAGCTCGCCAACAGGCGAACTGGTCAGGGCTTGGTCAGCTCGCCTGTTGGCAAGCTGAACTGGACGGTTCAGCTCGCCAACATGCGAGGTTGTCAGGGATGGCCAGCTCGCCTGTTGGCGAGCTGGACTTGTTGGTTCAGCTCGCCAACAAGCAAGCTGGTCAAGCACGGCCAGCTCGCCTGTTGGCGAGCTGGTCGGTCGTTCGGTTTCGATCATTTCTCGTTTTCTCGACCCGAGATGTTCCCAGATAATATAAGGAGAAATAATCGTAGATGTTGATCTCATGGTTATATTTTTCGACCTTAATAACGGCTTAACCGTTCCGGTGAGTTTGGATGTTATGGCCGTGTTTTTATTCGTTGGGGTCAAAATCGGTATGCTGGAATCAACGGCCAAAACTCCCCGCAGAAATATAAAAAGAATTCGTTTTATAAAACTCAAAGAACCGTTTTATAAAACTCGAAGATTCGTTTTATATAACTCGAGGATCGTTTTATAAAACTCGAGAATCGTTTTATCTTCGAGCTGGACCTTGTCTAAATTCGTGAGTGGACTTTGATCGCGTTTTAAGTCTTTCCGAGCCGTTTTACGACTTTAGATGAGATCGTTTCCTGATACAATGTCGATTTTATAAAACATCTCGAGTTAATCGTGTAGTTTGGCAATGTTCTGTGTTTCGTTTAACCGTAGCCGTTTTGTACGATTTACTCGAGGTTTTCCGTGAAAACAAATCTCTAGTGGTTTTTTATAAAATATCCCGAGTTAATCTTATAATTTGGCAATGTTCGGTGTTTCGTTTAACCGTTCCCGTTTTATACGATTTACTCAAGGTTTTACAAGAAAACCGTTTTTTTACGGTTTTTGTCGTAAAAACTCCAACGGTAAGACAGATCGAGACGAAACAAGAGATGTTACGATCACAGTTCAGAGTACGATCACGTCGAGGAGAATGGATGGTTTAGTTCAGCTCGCAACCAGGCAAGCTAGTCGAGCACGGTTCAGCTCGCCAACAGGCGATCTGGTTAGGGATGGCCAGCTTTCTTGTTGGCACGCTGGACTGGGTGGATCCGCTCGCCAACATGTGAGCTGGTCAGGGGTTGGCCAGCTCGCATGTTGGCAAGTTGGACAGGACGGTTCAGCTTGCCAACAGGTGAGCTGGACTGGGAAGTTCAGCTCGCCAACAGTCGAACTGGTCAGGGCTTGGCCAGCTCGCCTGTTGGCAAGATGGACTGGACGGTTCAGCTCACCAACATGCAAGCTTGTCAGGGATGGCCAGCTCGCCTGTTGGCGAGCTGGACTTGTTGGTTCAGCTCGCCAACAGGCAAGCTGGTCAAGCATGGCCAGCTCGCCTGTTGGCGAGCTGGTCGGTCGTTTGCTTTCGATCGTTTCTCGTTTTCTCAACCCGAGATCCTCCCAGAGAATATAAGGAGAAATAATCGTAGATGTTGATATCGTGGTTATATTTTTCGACCTCAATAACGGCTTAACCGTTCCGGTGAGTTTGGACGTTACGGCCGTGTTTTTATTCATTGGGGTCAAAATCGGTACGACGGAATCAACGGCCAAAACTCCCCGCAGAAATATAAAAATAAATCGTTTTATAAAACTCAAAGAACCATTTTATAAAACTCAAAGAATCGTTTTATAAAACTCGAGGATCGTTTTATAAAACTCTAGAATCGTTTTATAAAACTCGAAGGATCGTTTTATAAAACTCGAAGAATCGTTTTATAAAACTCAAAGAACCGTTTTATAAAACTCGAAGAATCATTTTATAACACTCGAGGATCGTTTTATAAAACTCGAGAATCGTTTTATAAAACTCGAAGGATAGTTTAATAAATCTCGAAGAATCGTTTTATAAAACTCGAAGAATCGTTTTATAAAACTCGAAGAATTGTTTTATAAAACTCGAGAATTTTTTTATAAAACTCGAAGAATCGTTTTATAAAACTCGAAGAATCGTTTTACGAAACCGCGAAAAACCGAAACCGCCGTAAAACGCGAACAAGCCTCGTCCCGGAAAGTTCACCATTGGGCGACCTAGCCTCGTCCTGGCTAGTTCGCCCAACGTCGAACTAAGCCATGACCGGCTTAGTTTGCCGTTGGGCGAACTAGCCCAGTCCCGACTAGTTCGCTCAACGGCTAACTAGCCTCGTCCTGGCTAGTTCTCTGTTGGGCGAACTAAGAGCTTCCCGGACAGTTCGACCGGCGAGCTGGACCGGTCCGGCTCGGTTCGCCGTACGTCGAACCGACCATCCCGAGCCTCGACCTCCCGTATCTCCTATTTAATGCTTACGTCCTTCGACACGTTCGTGTTCCAAACCACGATCAAAATGTCTCCCGTTTTGTCTCGATCCGACCTATCATTCGAGTTTTACGATAGAAACCGTAAAACTTTGTTTTCTCGAAAAGAACTCTAGGAAATCGTATAAAAAGCAACGGTTAAACGAAACACCGAACATTTCCTAAACTATACGATTTATTCGAGATTTTTTGTTAAAATCATAAAAAACGCGTTTTGAATGAAAACATCGACAAAATCATAAAAAAATGGTAACGATTAACCGAGAAATGAAGGTAGCTAAACTTTACGATTAACTCAGGGAATTTACTAAAAACGGCATCGGATCAGGAAACGATCTCGTTAAAGTCGTAAAACGGATTTTATCGCAAGACGGCCCGAAAGGTCCTAAAATGCGATAAAAACCCATCTCTCGATATTAACGAAATCTAAGCCGAAGATACGATAACGTTTGATGGTTTACTTGCAGAAGGAAGATAAAATTCAAGTTTGAAGATAAATAGCGAGTTTGAAGATAAATGGAAGATTTCCGCGGGAAAAAAGGAAGGATCAAGAGAAATGGAAGATTCCCGATAAACTCGAATTCGGGCAAAATGGAAAGACTAAAACCGCCTAAGAGGGAGTATATAAGCAAGAGGCATAGGGCAGAAGCAATGGATGATTTTTAGAGATTTCACCACAAAACTTAGCATTTAGGAATATTTCTGTTTTCTATTAGCGAGCTGTGTCTCAACTAGGGTTTTCATTCTTAGACTTCTAGAGTTATGGCTACTCTCGTTGTAACAGTTCTTACGCATATTCGGAATAAGAACCTTTTTTCTCTCAATCTCGTTCATTCTATTTTTAATTTTAAGTTCATCGTTTTCTTAATCATCGTTGTGTGGTTCTGCAGATAGCCGGTTCCTCTGGAAACTTAGGGTTTTCCCGAAGTTTCCTTATTTACGATTTATTGACAGTTGGTGGATTTAGGTTCCCACGGTTTGGCGCTAGAAGGAGGGGGGGGTCGGATCTATCTTACACCGAAGCCGCAACATGTCCAACGAAGAAACGATGACTGCTGACAACCAAACTCGCAACGAACGCAACAACGTTGATAAAACACCACCACCACAAGATGCATCCGTGGCCAACGCTACAAACGCTAACGCTGAGACCATCGAAAAGATGCTTTCCGAGTTTAAGAAAAAATCGGAAGAGCAGGAAAAGCTCATTGGTTCGCTCGCAAAACGGGTTGAGACCTTAACTGCGACAACCAGAGCAATTCGCCCCCGCGGAACTACCAAGATCCGTGGAAGGAGGCTCGATTTCGGCGCTCCTACGGATCGTCCCAGAACCGAACAGGGTAACTTACCAGAGAAGGATTCCGGAAAAGATAACCCTGGCGTGACGCTGAACGAATCGGAAAAACCTCCTACTCACGAACAGGAGACCGAGGGGGACGGCATCGAAAGGGTCAACCTGGAAACAAGCGACAAGCCGACTCATCAGACGAAGACGCTGACGTCCATCCTAGGAGAAGAAAAACTCGCAGCCCTCCACCAGAGTCTTCCCCCGAGCGTTCTCTTACTGGAGACGAGGAGGAACTCGACTTTGCGCGATACGCAAAAACTGCCGAGGAGCGATCTCCGGTTACTCGCAGCAAACGCCGACGAGGTCAGAAAACTACTGGTAATCTGACCGAGATTCGCGATCTCCGCGAGTACATCACTAAAACGGCCGCAGCGGTAAAAGCGGTGAAATCTCAGATCCATCACGCTACCAGCGCCGCACCCGAGATCGATCGGCTACTGTACGAATCTCGGAAAACGCCCTTCACGCCTCGAATCACCGAGGTCAAGCTGCCCGATCCCGGGAAACTTAAGCTGCTAACTTACGATGGGACGTCTGATCCCAAAGCGCACCTGCAGGCCTTCCAGATCACCATGGGACGAGCCAAACTCAAGGATCATGAAAAGGACGCAGGCTACTGCCGTCTTTTCGTCGAAAACCTAGAAGGAGCAGCGCTCGAGTGGTTCGCTAAACTTAGGCGGAATTCGATCGGAAGTTTTCGCCAACTCGCTTCCGAATTCCTGAAGCAGTAATCGATGTTCATCAACTCGGAAACCTCCGACACCGACCTCTGGAGCTTGGCGCAAAAAGAGGACGAATCTCTCCGCGATTTCATGAGTAGATTCAAACTCGTCATGGCTAGGGTTAGTGGAATCAGCGACAAAGCCACCATCGACGCGTTAAGGAAATCGCTCTGGTTCAAATCAAAATTCCGCAAATGGATAACTCTCGAGAAACCGCGGACGATCCAGGACGCGCTCCATAAGGCTACCGATTACATAACCATCGAGGAGGAGACTAAGATCCTGTCCGAAAAGCTTAAGCCAACGAAAACATCCGCAAAGGATAACGGTCCGAGCAGAAGTAGAAAAAGAGGAACTCTCGTAACGACAAGTTCGTCCATCACGAGGGACAGGATCTCCAAGGGGCGCATAACAACACCATTAATTCCAGGTCAGAACAAGGAAGAACTACGGGTAACACGTGGACGAGGAATTCAAAATACGATGATAATACTTTCTGCGACCTCCACCAAACATGTGGACACTCTACCGTGAACTACAAAGTTCTCGGCGCCAGGCTTGCCGCAAAACTGATCGCGGGAGAACTCTCTGAGATATCCAGCGTCAAGGATCTCATCCGCGACTCAGACCGCCTCCCGAAAAACAACAGGAACTCGCGAGCGGAAACTCCGCCTCAGGGGAACCAGTCGGGCAAAAAACGCGGAAGAAGGCAAGATGAGAAGGGTAATGACGCTAACCGCCGAAAAATCAACATGAATATCTGTGAATCGCAATATTACAACGACACCGTCTCGTCAATCAAACCCTACCAACGTAAAGCCGAAACCGGTTCGAGTTGGAAGGTGCCGACGGATGACTCTCCGAAAGGGGTAATCTCATTCGACGACGCTGAAACCGGCGGAATCGACCAACCTCACGCCGATCCCCTTGTCATCGACTTAGTGATAAGCGATTTAGAAGTTGCTCGAATCCTGGTCGATACCGGAAGTACCGTCAACGTGATCTTCCGCAACACGCTAGCACGCATGGGAATTGATCTCTCGGAAGATGAACCAATTCCAATACCGTTGACCAATTTCTCCGGCGAGACATCCATGACCCTGGGATCGATCCGACTACCGGTCGCAGCGAATGAAGTGACAAAAATCGTCAACTTCGCGGTAGTCGATTTCCCGGCCATCTACAATGTGATCATGGGCACGCCTTGGATAAATTTCATGAAGGCGGTTCTATCGACGTATCATTTAGGCATCAAATTCCCGACTCCTACGAAAATCGTAGCAATTTGGGGATGCCAAAGACAATCGCGATCCTGCTTCCTGGCCGAACACAAGCTGCGGCAACTGGCGATCGCAATCGTGAAACCGAAACGGGCAAAGGTTATGCCACCGCCCGTGGAGGACGACCCAAAGCAAGCAACGGTTGAGAAACAACAAATTTCCGCGCCCATCGCTTCTACCCAACCGGAGAAGAAAAGCCCAGACAAAGACATCGATCCAACAACTGAAGTGATCGAAAAGTCTGCGACAGCCGAGTAAGCATACTCGCACAAAAAATCAGAACTACGAGATGGCTTGATTTCCGAAAGGAATACGTAGGAAGCTTTCCTAAAGACGAGTTCAGCTATCACCCCTTCCAAAATGAGGGGGGAGTGGGCGAGTATACGAGTATTCGTATACTCCCATATTTTTAAAACTTTCGCTTTGTAATCGAAAAATTTTCAAAATTTTTAATAAAGACAAAGTTAGAATATTATAAAATCTCCGCTACTTTCGAAAATGCAAAAAAATGAATTCAAAACATCTGGAAATCGCTTCCGCAGTAACAACTATTTAATCGTTTCTATGAAACCCGTACATCAAAATATTTTCGGAAAGAACCGGCGAGACGTCGCCTAGATTCTCAAGAAAAGTATTCCCCCAAGTCCGTCCGCGACTACAAAACACGAACGCTCGGCCATTGGCGCCGTCGAGCACGCTAGCCGTCCTAAACAAACGCATCGACCTATTGGTCCGCATACATCCGACTAGGATAAAATAGCGCGCTATAAAAGAAATCCAAATTTTTGGTCAGCACTTCCGGGCAACCTAGAAATTGTTCCCGGTGAGATGCTCGATTCCAACCATATGAATCGTATAAGCCGAGAACCTATCGCGGATTCTAAATTGGTATGGAGTCAGGTTAAAATCGCAACAGGCAAAACGAAAGCCGACTAGTCATCGCATAGCCTCAATCCGAAAGTAAACCTAGGTCTTGCCCTAAACCCAGCACACTGGTCGCTAACGTCTCAAGGCATGAATCGAGATCCTAAAGGCATGTCTCTTCGCCCACATCTAAACACTCGTGAAAATCGAAACCTTCCGAGTTAACGAATCGGACAATTTACACCAAGAGTTAGATGCAAAATGACAACTCGTATTCTTCCCTCTACATCTAAAAACGAAACGCAAATTTCATACTTAGAAAATATTTCTTAGAAAGTCTTCAAATATACACCGCCCAGCGGTAGGGATTCAAAGCCACCAACGGCCAGTCCCGGAAGTCGTCAAACGCGTACTGATCGACTTCGCCCTCTACATCCGAAATCCCAGGTCCGACCTCGACCGAATCCGGTGACACCACAATGGGGTTCCACTGATCCCACATGCGCGCCCTAAGATCAAAAAGTTCGGGCTGCATGTCTTTCTTCTGACCCACATGCCCCAATCGCGCCGAGTATTCCTCAGTAAACGAATACCCTTCGTTCTGAGTAAGGGACAACCCATGAACGACACCGCGACATTCGCGATAATCACCATGCACCCGTAGAGCAACTTCAGCATCCGAACAGCCAGTTGCAAACCGCTCACGACGGGCCTTCATCTCCGCAGCAACCTCTCTCTTGCCTGCATGACAAGCACGACGAATTCTTTGGTCGGAAAGCTCCTTGGCGCGGCAAGATCTAGCCGCATAGTCATCCCTCACGCGAGCTATTTCCATCTCAACCTTTTCTTCGGCTCGGTTAGCCTCAACCTCCGCCCGAAGACGAGCGACTTCTTTTCCGGCCATATCTGCTCAAAACTCGGCAAGACGAGCTTCAGCACTTCGGCTATCTAGGGCCCGGCTCATGACAAGGAAACCCTACCAAAGAGAAGAAGTAAGCAAACTCATCCGACGATAAAATCGTTCAAAGAAAAAAATAATAAACGCATGAACCTCTTTAGCTAGCTCAGACCCCCTCGCAAACTCTGGGACTTGATCATGATCAACTCCCGGAAAATGGGAGGTCGACGATCCGCCCGCATTCGTCCAGACACCTTCTTCCGCTTGACTATCAAGAAAGCCCTTAAGAATATTGTCCGGAGAGGCCGCACGTTCAGATTCGTCATCTTCAAAAACCGGATGTTTATCCCTTCGGAATCTCGACTTGCTTCTCCTCATTGAGGGAACGTACGGGATAAATTCTCCTATAAACGGATCCTCCTCATAAATCAGAGAATCCGCAAAAAGCCGAGATCGGAAGAGAGAAACGGCCCGGCGGACACGCTGCGGAGAAAAACTGCCCCAGCCAACTTCCCCGCGCTTAAGTAAGTCAGTGATATTCGGGAGATCTACCGGATGCGGAGGTAATGGATTGGTCTCTGCGGAAAACGAAAACGAATACAAAAAAAAGAGCAGCAGAAGAAGGAAATTTGTATGAACTCGAATCACGTACCTTTCCGACCCCACACGGTCGTGAAAAATGGGATGCAATCCTCCTCGACTGACGCACTGTCAATACGAACATAGAAGAATTTTTTCTTCCAAGAAGAAGAGTTCGACGAACTACCAGTGACGATTACTTCGCGAGGGCACAAAGTGATCCTTTGCGTCATCCCCGGGGGATTCAGTAGACCCTCGAGATGGTCAACGCTGAGGATGATTCCCTGCTCGTAGCTCAGCGTCAATAGACCGACGAGTTGTTTTAAACCTGGGGGAGTCAACTGACTGATCGATAATCCCAGCCTATGAAGATATCAAACAATGACCTCCGGGATCGGAAACCATAAGTGGCATTTCTGCAAAAATGCGTTGTAACACGTAAAAAAACCATCAGGCGCAGCCTTGTCGCTCTCCCCGGCAAGTGGGAGGCGAAACTCGACAGCTTCTGGAACTCGGCAAAATTCTCGCATGAACTCAATACTGTTAGGAGGAGCTGAGTTCGAACGTGCGGAAGCTTGATCAGCCTCCGACAGAGGTGGGACCCAAATCCCAGGCCTAGCGGATCCCGACTCGTCTCCCAATGCCCAAAAAGCCACACGGTCTACTGGATTGATTGACGGAAACGAGCACTCCTCTTAAGGAACTGAAACTTGAGGTTGCGAGCTCGATCCTTCGGAGTTACGAGAATCAGAGCTGGTTGAGGAACGAGTTCTTCTTTTTGAAAACATACTTGAAAACTTTGGGAGAAATAGATTCAAAGGAAATAGAGAGAAAGTTTCTTGGACAAGTTATGGAGAATGAAGTAAAGAATTCAAAAAATTTACTCCATATAATTATAAGAAAATTTTTACTATTCACCTTTGGACTTTTGGCCATTAAAGTTCCGTCTAATTCTACCAAACTCGCCAACCAAACTCGCCAAACAAGCTCGATCCGCTCGCAAATACTGAACGATCCTTACGAGCTGGGGGGCTAATTGTTGGGGTCAAAATCGATACGACAGAATCAACGGCCAAAACTCCCCGCAGAAATATAAAAAGAAATCGTTTTATAAACTCAAAGAACCGTTTTATAAAACTCGAAGAATCGTTTTATAAAACTCGAGGATCGTTTTATAATACTCGAGAATCGTTTTATAAAACTCGAAGGATCGTTTTATAAAACTCGAAGAATCGTTTTATAAAACTCAAAGAACCACTTTATAAAACTCGAAGAATCTTTTTATAAAACTCGAGGATCGTTTTATAAAAATCGAGAATCATTTTATAAAACTCGAGAGATCGTTTTATAAAACTCGAAGAATCATTTTATAAAACTCGAAGAATCGTTTTATAAAACTTGAAGAATCGTTTTATAAAACTCAAAGAATCGTTTTATAAAACTTGAGAATTGTTTTATAAAACTTGAAGAATCGTTTTATAAAACTCGAAGAATCGTTTTAGGAAACCGCGAAAAGCTGAAACCGCCGTAAAACGCGAACTAGCCTTGTCCCGGCTAGTTCGCCATTGGGCAAAGTAGGAGCTTCCCGGACAGTTCGACCGTTGAGCTGGACCGATCCGGCTCGGTTTGCCGTACGTCAAACCGATCATCCCGAGCCTGGATCTCCCGTATCTCCGATTCAATGCTTACGTCCTTCGAAATGGTCGTGTTCCGAACCACGATCAAAATGTCTCCCGTTTCGTCTCGATCCGACCTTACATTCGAGTTTTACGATAGAAACCGTAAAACTTTTTTTTCTCGGAAAGAACTCGAGGAAATCGTATAAAACGGCAACGGTTAAACGAAACACCGAACATTGCCTAAACTATACAATTTATTCGAGATTAGTCGTTAAGATCATAAAAACCCCGTTTTTAATGAAAACATCGAGAAAATCGTAAAAACGGTAACGATTAGCCTAGAAGTGAACGTAGCTAAAATTTACGATTAACACGGGGAATTTACGAAAAACGGCATCGGATCAGGAAACGATCTCGTTAAAGTCGTAAAAGGGGTTTTATCGTAAGACGGCCCGAAAGGTCCTAAAACGCGATAAAAACCCATCTCGCGATATTAACGATATCTAACCTGAAGATACGATAATGTTTTGGTGGTTTACTCGCAGAAGGAAGATAAAAGTCAAGTTTGAAGATAAATGGCAAGTTTGAAGATAAATGGCAAGTTTGAAGATAAATGGAAGATTTCCGCGGGAAAAAAGGAAGAATCAAGAGAAATGGAAGATTCCCGATAAACTCGAATTCGGGCGAAATGGAAAGACTAAAACTGCCTAAGAGGGAGTATATAAGCAAGAGGCATAGGGCAGAAGCAAAGGACGATTTTCAGAGCTTTCACCACAAAACTTAGCATTTAGGAATATTTTCGTTTTCTGTTAGCGAGCTGCGTCCTAACTATGGTTTTCATTCTTAGACTTCTAGAGTTAAGGCTACTCTCGTTGTAACAGTTCTTATGCAGATTCGGAAGAAGAACCTTTGTGCTCTCAATCTCGTTCATTCTCTTTTTAATTTTAAGTTCATCGTTTTCTTAATCATCGTTGTGCGGTTCTGCAGATAGCCAGTTCCTCTGAAAACTTAGGGATTTCCCGAAGTTTCCTTATTTACGATTTATTGACAGTAGGTGGATTTCGATTCCCACATTTACTCGAGGTTTTTGTGAAAACAAATCTTTAGTGGTTTTTATAAAATATCTCGAGTTAATCATATAATTTGGCAATGTTCGGTGTTTCGTTTAACCGTTGCCGTTTTATACGATTTACTCAAGGTTTTATGAGAAAACCGTTTTTTTTTACGGTTTTTGTCGTAAAAACTCCAATGGTAAGACAGATCGAGACGAAACAAGAGATGTTACAATCACAGTTCAGAGTACGATCTCGTCGAGGAGAATTGATGGTTTAGTTCAGCTCGCCAACAGGCAAGCTAGTCGAGCACGGTTCAGCTCGCCAACAAGCGATCTGGTTAGGGATGCCAGCTCGCATGTTGGCAAGTTGGACAGAACGGTTCAGCTTGCCAACAGGCGAGCTGGACTGGACAGTTCAGCTCGCCAACAGGCGAACTGGTCAGGGCTTGGCCAGCTCGCCTGTTGGCAAGCTGGACTGGACGGTTCAGCTCGCCAACATGCGAGCTTGTCAGGGATGGCCAGCTCGCCTGTTGGCGAGCTGGACTTGTTGGTTCAGCTCGCCAACAGACGAGCTGGTCAAGCACGGCCAGCTCGCCTGTTGGCGAGCTGGTCGGTCGTTCGGTTTTGATCGTTTCTTGTTTTCTCGACCCTAGATCCTCCTAGAGAATATAAGGAGAAATAATCGTAGATGTTGATCTCGTGGTTATATTTTCGACCTTAATAACGGCTTAACCGTTCCAGTGAGTTTGGACGTTACGGCCGGGTTTTGCTAATTTGGCCAATTTGGACAATCGCGGATTCTTTTATTTGATATTCTGATGATTTTAAATATAACGATTGTTAAGTTTATGGAATTCCTTCGTTCGGTCGTTGATTCTTGACTTGGTTGAAAGTTTTGGTCGTTGATTCTGTCGTAACCAATTTTGACCCTAACCGCCGGTTTCTTATAGGATTCACCAATAGGTGTAGGGTTAGTCAAGAATAGGTTTTAAGAAATACAAAAAAGCTTGCCAACATACGACGGCCTATCAGACCCAACGGCCCACATCACGTCATTCAACATCGCGATGCTGTGACACAACTTCTCCGACGAAGAACGAGACGCCAGCTACTGTCAGCTCTTCGTAGAAAGCCTTACCGGCGTGGCCCTAACCTGGTTTACAGGCCTCCCTAAGAACTCCGTTGACAGCTTTCGTGACTTATCGTCCGTGTTCTGGAAGAACTACATAATTGTAGGGGACGAACTTGAGTCCATCCCTCAAGGCCCGTCGAATAAGAAGCCTAAGCCCATTACTCAGTTCGATCGAGCGAGGAGAGCACTTGGCCGCAACGCGACAAAGGAGCTGAGCGAGCTTACGTCATTGTTCGTACCGAGTAAATGATCCGGCCCGCCTATGAGGCCCAAGAAGCAAGGAATACAGCCCATTAGGTTTTCCGTACAACAACCTATAAAAGTGAAGAGATGGCGAACTTTAGAGAGATTGGAATATAGACTGACTAAGCGGCGACTAAACTAGGGTTTTACTCACATCGTTGTTCTTAGGCCAGTCCGTACAATTCTGATAGCTCCCGAGCACCATTGTTCTCTTTGTAACCTTCACCCTTTAATCAATAAAAGTCATCCTTCGTTTCATTTGTTCGCTTATACCTTCGTAATAACCCACCGACGAGTTTCCGTCTATCATTTACTTGTTATCACCAAAATCGGATCAAACAGTTGGCGCCCACCGTCGGGCATAACGAAGCAGTGTCTCAGATCCATCACGCTACGAGTGCCGCACCTCAGATTGACCGCGTCCTGGCAGAGTCACTGCGCACCCCTTTCACAGCACGAATAAGTAACGTCAAGATCCGTCTGACCGAGAAACTCCGACTCCCCACCTACGCCGGTGAGAGTGATCCGATAGATCATGTGACAGCCTTCAATATCGTGATGGGCAGATCACGCTTCTCCGACAAAGAACGAGACGCAGGACTCTGTCAGCTCTTCATCGAAAGCCTTACCGGACCGGCACTGACGTGGTTTTCCCGACTGAAAGAAAACTCCATCGACAGCTTTCATGACTTATCCTCAGCATTCCTGAAACATTACATCATGTTCACTCGCCAGGGAGCCACAGCTTCCGACCTCTGGAAGATGTCTCAGACTTCCGGCCAAAGCCTTAAGGAGTTCATGGGAAAGTTCAAAACTTTGGCTTCCAAAGTGAACGCCCCGGATGGCATGGCTGTCGAGGCCCTCCAGAACGCACTTTACGTGCACTCGCCGTTTCGCCAGGATCTCTACCGCAGTCCGACCACTTCGCTGGAAGATGCTACAGCCCGCTCCCACAACTTTATCCGCATGGAGGAGGACACCCGCGCAATACTTAACAAGCGTAACTCGGACAAACCAGGGGCTACCAAGAGCCACGACTCCCGACAAGATTCGCGCACTCGTCAACATTCCTCCGGAGATCGTAACGATCGCAAGAAGGGATACATTTACCACGTTGACGGCGGCGAGTCTCCCCCATCCACCGTCGTAGTCCTGGGAAAAGGATGGAATCATTATTACCGCGAAGATGGCGATGCCAAATCACCGTCCGGCTCTCGATCCCCCAGACGAACTGAAACGAGCAAGTTCTGCAAGTATCACAATACCAAGAGCCACGATACAAAAGACTGCAGACATCTAGGCGAGCATCTTATCGCGAAATATGCAGCCGGATAGATAGAAGCCGAGCCTCCAAAACCGCGGACTAACTCCGATAAGAGCTGGAGCAAAAACAAGGACAAAAGGTCCAAGAAGACGAACAACAAGCCCCGGCGCGAAGGAGAAGCTCGCTCTGGTGCATCCGACGAAGAAAACGCGGCAGGACACCCCCGAGACGAGCAGGAAGCCGATGACGAGCAACCGAAAAATAGGAAACGAATCCAGGTGATCTTCTCGCACGGAGAACAATCCTCCGACAATGACGGCGGATCCTCTGGCCTTCGGACGTACCTTAACTCCCGACGTAATGAGAAACAATCTGACGACATTCGCGATCGGCTCAACTCCAAAAGGGCACGAAAGCAGGAAGATATAGACACCGTCGCAGCTAACCTTCCCAGGCACGTTACCACGGATCTACGCCACACGTTGGAAAAGGTAAAAACGCCAGACTTACGGCAGCTGCTCAATCGGAAGAGAATTCCCACCATTCAAGCGCGGGAAGAGGCAAAGCAGGAGACACGACTGAATGTCATCATGGGTGGCTCTCCCCCATGTGGAGACTCGGTCCGATCGGTTAAAGCCCATCAGCGCGAGCCCATCGCTTCCAAGAAATGGCCGTCTAAACCAGAGGATAGTCCACCGATAACCTTTACACCCGCAGACGCCGTCGGCGTGCATATGCCGCACAACGACCCTTTATTGATAGAGCTCGGGATCGGCGAGTGCGAAGTCGCGAGGGTCCTGATTGACATGGGAAGCTCTGTGGATCTTATTTTCCTAAACACGCTCGAAAAAATGGAGATCGACCTCAGACAGATGAAACCTTCCAATCAAACCCTCACGGGATTCAACGAAGTCTAAGAAGAAATGATCGGGACCATACGTCTCCCCGTATATGCAGGCGGTGTAACAAAAACCGTGAAATTCTCGGTGATAAATACTGTCGCACCTTATCATGTCATACTCGAAACGCTCTGGCTCCACGCAATGAAGGCAATCTCGTCTACTTTACACCAATGTGTAAAATTCCCGGGAAACGATGATCGGATCCGAACTCTACGTGGTGATCAACAAGCGGCGCGTGAACTACTGGTCGCAGCTGTAAAACTCCGACAGGAGAATTCGCACGTCAATGTTGTGACAAAGCCCGTACACAAAATCTACCCACAGAAAGAGGAGGTCGCCGAAGTTATCCTCGACGAAAGCGATCCGAGTAAAGTAGTCCGAATAGGCGCTTACTTACTAGATGACATGTGGGAGCGCATCGTCGCCTTCCTTCGACAAAACACTTCAACGTTCGCCTGGACAACCTCCGATATGATGGGGATAAACCCGGCTATCACCACTCATGAACTCCACGTGGACCCGACGTTCAAACCTATAAGACAGAAACGCCGCCACCTCGGCCCCGAACGAGTGAAGGCAGTCAACGACGAGATCGATCGTCTGTTAGACACCGGTTCAGTCGTTGAAGTACGGTACCCAGAATGGCTCGCTAACCCCGTTGTCGTCAAAAATAAGAATGGGAAATGGCGGGTATGCGTAGATTTCACCGATCTCAACAAAGCATGTCCGAAGGATAGCTCTCCGCTGCTGCACATCTATCGACTCGTGGAGGCGACAGCCGGAAACGAGCTCCTAACCTTCATGGATGCATTCTCCGGGTATAATCAAATCATGATGCATCCCGATGACAGGGAGAAAACTTCTTTCATCACCGATCGCGGGACATATTGCTACAAAGTCATGCCATTCGGGCTAAAGAATGCCAGTGCTACCTATCAGCGGCTTGTTAACAAGATGTTCGCTGACAAGCTCGGACGAACGATGGAGGTATACATCGACGATATGCTCGTCAAGTCCCTTCGCGCTGACGACCACCTCCTTCACCTTCGGGAATGCTTCGGTATACTGAACGCATATGGGATGAAGTTGAACCCGGCGAAATGCACGTTCGGGGTAACGTCCGGGGAATTCCTCGGATACATCGTCACGCAACGAGGGATCGAAGCGAACCCTAAGCAAATCTCAGCGATTCTAGACCTCCCAAGTCCTAAAAACTCTCGCGAAGTCCAAAGGCTGACCAGTCGCATAGCAGCCCTAAATCAGTTCATCTCGCGATCAACGGCTAAATGTCTACCGTTCTACGAGCTCCTCCGCGGCAATAAGCGCTTCATATGGTATGACAAGTGCGAGGAGGCGTTCACACAGCTCAAGTAGTATTTGACGACGCCACCGGTCCTCGCCACACCGGACAGCGGAGATATCCTATCTTTGTACATTGCGGTATCGTCGAAGGCGGTCAGTAGCGTCCTGATAAAGGATGACCGAGGAGAACAGAAGCCGATCTTCTACATGAGCAAGCGTATGACAGATCCCGAGACGCGCTACCCAACACCGGAAAAAATGGCGCTCGCTGTTATCACCTCCGCTAGAAAACTACGCCCTTACTTCCAGTCACACGCGATCGAGATCCTAACGGATCAACCGCTGCGGACGGTGATGCACAATACCAATCAGTCCGGCAGGCTGTCCAAATGGGCAATCGAACTTAGCGAATACGATATAATTTACAAGAATCGCATCACGTTGAAATCTCAAGTCCTCGCCGATTTTATGATTGAACTCGACCCCGACCTTGAACAGCTACTGGTCATACCCGACCAAAACTGGATATTGCACGTCGATGGCTCGTCCAATAGCAATGGATGAGGCGCAGGTGTGCAGCTTCAATCCCCAACCGGCGAGCTCATCAGACAGTCTTTCACCTTCGGCTTCAACGCTTCGAATAACGAGGCCGAATACGAGTCGCTAATCGCCGGCCTTAGATTATCAAAGGCAGTACGCGCAAAACGCTTGAGCGCTTACTGTGACTCGCAACTCGTCGTCAGTCAATACCATGGGGACTATGACGTCCACAACGAGCGAATGGACGCCTACCTCAAACTCGTCCAAGACCTCGCCAAAGGTTTCGATTTTTTCGAGATAACGAAGGTTCCACGAAGGGATAATGTATGCGCAGACGCTCTCGCCGCTCTCGGTAGTAAGCTCCAGGATCAAGTGAAGCGAACTATCCCAATACACAAGATCGACAATCCAAGTATAACAGCCGCTGCGAAACCTAATCTGTCCGTAGCCTCCGTTTTTGAATCAATGGACATCGATGATAACCCAGACGAAGGAGGGGGATATGAACCCGACCAAGTTCCGCGTATTGACAAACCCGAGCAAGAGTTTCCTGACCGGCGAATACCGATCATTAGTTACCTAGCTGATAGTACGCTACCCCCCCCGAGAAGTGGTTAGCTCGACGCATTAAGACCAAGAGTACGAATTACGTGTTCACCGACGGAATCCTCTACCGCTGGACATCCAACAAAGTCTTGCTACGCTGCCTGCACCGTGAAGAAGCACGTCTCGTCATGGCAGAAACCCACGAAGGAGCAGCAGGAAATCACTCGGGCGGACGAGCACTGGCACTTAAAGTAAAGAACTTGGGTTTCTTCTGGCCATCGATGGTGGCCGACTGCGAAACCTACGCCCGTCGTTGCGATAAATGCTAGCGGCATGCGCACATAATCCATCGGCCTACCGAGCTCCTCCAGACGACTACCGCACCATACCCATTCATGCGTTGGGCGATGGACATCATCGGACCCATGCCGAGCTCCAGACAACGGCGCCACGTCACCGACAATGAAGTACAAGGATTCGTGTGGAAGAATATCATCTGTCGCCACGGTCTACCCTACGAAATCGTAACAGATAACGGATCGCAGTTCATCTCAAATAAATTATGAGGTTTCTGCGACCGATGGAGAATACGGCTGAGCACTTCGACTCCGAGGCATCCACAGGGGAATGGCTAAGCAGAAGCTACGAACAAGACGATCCTAGACGGTCTCAAAAAACCTTTGGACCTCAAAAATGGATGTTGGGCTGATGAATTGAATGGCGTCCTCTGGTCACACAGAACAACGCCGTGAGGCGCAACCAAAGTCACGCCTTTCTCCCTCGCCTACAGCATCGAAGCAATGGCACCCGCGGAAGTCAACGTGACGAGCTTACGTCGTGCCAGGCTCCCGCAAAACGAGGACGTTAACGAGGAAATGATGTTTACTGGTTTAGATGAACTCGAAGAACGTCGCGACCAGGCACTGCTCCGAATCCAAAATTACCAGAACCAAATCCAGAATTATTACAACAAAAAGGTTCATTCTCGACCGCTTGAGCTAGCTCGGAGACCTCGTGCTTCGAAAGGTGTTCGAAAATACGAAGGAATGGAAGGCCGGTAAGCTCGGAGCCAACTGGGAGGGTCCTTACAGAATAACTAAGGTTGTAAAACCGGGAGTGTACCGACTCGAAACATCGTCGGGAGAGCCGATCCCACGGTCATGGAATTCCCTAAACCTAAAGCGTTATTACCCATAACATTCTCGTTTCTTCAAAAAAAAAAAATATATATATATATATATATATATATATATATATATATATATATATATATATATACATACTCGCCGAGCAAATGCGTCCCCTGACCACTTTTGCCGAAGAGTAGCACTCGCATCACAACCGAGTAAATGCGTTTCTACCACTATTACTCAACCGAACAAATGTGCTGTCATAGCCACTTTTGTTCGGACAAAAACGAACTACGAATGACTTGATCCTCTAGCGAGGTACGTAGGCAGCCCCACCAAGGGTCCAGTCATACCCCAACCAAAATCTATAAATCTGGTTTACTCGAAACCGATACGAAATCAGTCGCACTCGTGTATCCAATAACGATCACGACGGCCAACTCATGCTCGGAAGAAGGTCCACCCTTCACCGACGAGTCCTTCTCGCGAAGACCGACGAACCCCACCGAAGGAATCCCCTTTTTATGCTCATGCAGCATTCAAACGCGCGGATACCTCTATGGAAACCGAGGACGAGAAACGATTAACAGATTGGACACCTTCACTTTACACACCTAATCGGTTGATTGTAATGAAGTTCCATTAATAGAAGTCTCCTCCGATAAGCCTTCTCTCTTCCTTTCTGTCCTATTTCCCACTGAACCTAATCAAACATCTACGTTCTGTGCGTATGATCGAAATGTTACGCGGAATATTCGCTGGCAGATACATCTTAAAGGATCCTTAACAGGACCATTCAGGGTTATATCTCCAACAAAGGATTTTGATAAAAGACAAGGAAAGAGATAAACCTTCATCAAAACGACTTAGGTAATGAACTTCATACAACATGAGCCTAACGGCGGTTAACATAACAAGAGTTTAGCCGGAAATTATACATTACACAAAAAGAAGAAAAAAGGGAAGTCCTACACGAGATTACACATGATAAACGGGAAACGTCCCCAAGCTCAGGTCTCAACGTCAACTTCCTCGTCCTAAGGATCAGCTTCTTCCGCGGTCTCCGGATTGGCATTCGACGCGGTGGCTCCCGGATTTCCCGAGTCATCAGCAAGAGTAGACGTATCCTCCCCCGTCTGATCAGCCGTGGATGCAGGGGCAGCCTGCGACGTTGCATCAATGATGTGCGACCCCGAACCGACAACTTGTTCTCCCGCCTTGGTGGGGACTTCCTCAACTCGATCATCCATGGGAATCGGATCCGTTGGCAGCGTCACGGCGACGATTTCGGAGTCGTTCACTGGAAGCGTCGGAAGGTCACCTTGTGGGCTGCGGAGACCTCGCGCAATCGTCGAATCAATTAGCCCCGAGTTAGAGCCGAAGGGGTCAATTCCGGACAATAGGAGATCGTCCACGAACAGAGACGGAAGCACCAAGGGAGAAAAGGTCATGCAGCTCTCGGGAAGATCCCCCACCTCCACGCTATCCATCTCCTCCTTATACTTTGAGGCTTTCGTCTCAAAGGTTTTCACAATGTTGCTCGGGATAGGATGACCCTTCATGCCGATCATCTCGAGGCAGCTTTGGACTCCGGAAGCTTGACCGTATAGTTGACGTTTCTCCTCGTAGACGTCGCGACGAGTCAAGTAATCCCGAACGTTCTGGAAACAGCACTGAAATTTGGCCACATACGTTGTTTGGACGCGGACTCTCTCTAGAGTGACCTCGTGAGCACGAGATCGGCGCAACCTCTTAAGCTCTTGATCCTTCTCCTCGATGGTCGCAGCCATCGCAGCCTTCTCATGCTCCGCTTCGGACAATGCCACACGAGCGGTCCTGGCTTCTTCTTCTCGAGCATCAGCTCTCTTCTTATAGTCGAGGTTACGAGCGCGTGCTCTGTCCCTTTCGTCCAAGATCTTCTTGGTGACCTCGAGCATCTCGGCTTTCTTCTTCTCTAAAAGAGCGCCTCTCCCCGCGACTCTCCTCTCAGCCTTCTGACATTTCTCCATCGACTGGCGGAGAGTTCGATCGTATTTGTTCACCAGATGATTCCGTCGAGCCATGGCCTGCGCAGCGGAGGAAAAGAAAATCGTTACAAGGGATCACAGCATCAATCAAGATCAAGACGAAGGAAAGTAAGACTTACGATGATATCCGCGCTAGCAGAATCGGTGAACTCATCCCCGAACACCAAGTCCGAAACGGGAGGAAGTTCCCTAGGATCGCCCCGAATCTGGCGGACCAAGTCAGCGCACTTGTTCGGCAACGTGCATAGCGGGGCCACATCCTCGTGGTGGAAATCCACCTTGTCGTTGAAGCCCTTCGAGACGCGACAAGGGAGAGTGACCCCCCCTTTCTCGGCAGCCAGCCGCGCGGCCCTAGGAATTGGAGCATCCACAAAAGGAGGGGAAGAAGCCGATACAGAACCATTAGGGGCCCGAGGTCCTCGAGAAGATCCGCCGACCTCAGACGATTTTGATTTGTGGGAGGAAGGAGCCGGCGTGGGGTTCATGGGAACACGGTCCTTTGTGGCAGGCTCACCTGTTCCGGAAGGCTTTGAACCCCCCTTCTTCTTCTTCTTGCCCCAAGGAGCCCCATCTTCCGCTTCCATCGAATGCTCCCCGCCTCCGACGGTAACATCCGGGCCCAATGGAGGGTTGTGGTCATTTCCCGACCCGCCTTCTTGCGTCTTGTCTTTCCTCGGGCCAGGGGAAGAAGTCGGGATCTCAATGGCCGAACTCGGCTCCGCGACCACCGGAGCACGATCATTTCCTTCATCAGCAATTCGGGAGTCCTCAGGGGCCGGTAAACTTTCTGGAACGTCAGAGCTTACTCTCTTCCTCTTCCTCGTTAAGGGCTCGGCCCCCTCCTCCGTCGGCGTTTCCTCGTCTTCACCCCGAGCAAGAGCATCACCTGTCGTCCTGCCAGAGGGGTTCGCCCCAACGATCGGAGCGTCGTCGTGGGCTTGGGAGGGCTCGGCTTCCTCAATCTCATCCTCCATGAGATCGCAAAGGTTCACAACGTCTTTCATGTATTTCTTAGCCCTTTTCCTCGGAGGAGAAGAATGCTCTTTGGGAAAGATAGGTAGATGGCTACGGCCTCGGACCTCGGCTCGTAAATCGGATCTCCAATCAACTGCGAAAAATGACGAAGAATAAGGAATGTAGGAATGCAATAATTAAAGAATCGAATGAAGGAGAAGGAGGCCGAACCAACGAATACCTCGAGAAATTCGGTCAAGCGAACGTCGAATACGCGAGAGCAAGACGTCGGACTAAGAGAGAGGAACAGCGCGGGCGAGCTTCTGAACTACGCGGAGAAAATCCTCGGGATATTCCTTCGTGTTGGAGTGCGAAACTGCAAAAACAAAGCCAATAACAAGGAAAATGAGTTAGATCCAGAACAAATGGTGACGTATTCGGCTAGGTACTCTACCAAAGTTCGGGCTCCAAAGAACCCGGAAGTCCTCGCTCGGCGGCTCTTCGAATGCACTCTTATCCGACCTCACGTAAAAATACCAACGCTGCCAATCGTCGGTCTTGTTCGGAGGACTCTGTAATATGCCCAGGCTTGGTCGCATCTTCACAGAGAAGTAACCGTTCTTCATGTTCGAGGCCGTAGTTAACTCTTCAAAAGCCCGAACTCTTAGCGGTAGGTCTTTCTCGGCAGCCATGACCATAAGACCGACCGCCACTCGGAAAGAGCCGTATATGAAATGGGAGATCACCGCATCCCGGCGAAAACAATAAGAGGTAATTAGTCGGGGAATTGGGAACCACAAGCGAGTATCCTTCTGAAAATATGATTCGTAGACGCATTGGTACCCGACCGGCGGCGTCCAAGGCCTCTGATTCTCATTCGGAATGATGAACGTCTCGCCTTGTCCTCCCCGTTCCCTCAGGATTGTCTTCACGGTTTCCATAGTCGATCTGGTCTTGAGAACGTTTTCCCAATCCTGCCCTTCCACCTTCGTTGGGCGAGAAAATTCGGGATGAAATGCCGGCAATCCCCCTGAAAAAAAATGGACGGGGATCATCGGCTCGTCCTCCGAGAAAAGAGAGTTTCCAGGAGCCTCCCTAACTCGAGAACCACTCGAATCTCCTCCCGATCCTGAAGAAGCTCGCGTTCTAGCAACCTCTTCCTCCCGCCTGAGTCTTTCGGAATCAACCATCACGAGTAATCGTTGAGACAGATCTATTCCTTCCTGATCGCGTAGAGCCTCTTGATGCGCTAGCTCGGATTCAATTATCTGACGACAGATGGATGCTCGATCCTCGGGGAGACAGGAATTGTCTGATATCCCTTTACCTTTCTCAATCGGCGTCAGACGTCTCTCAGAAGACATATATCGGCTAAGGATAATAGAGAGAGAAAGGAAAAGAAGTAAGAGAGAGAAAGTACCTGAGAAGAGCAAAGAAGATGTATAAATGAAGCGAGAGGGAGGCTATTTAAAGAAAAGGAGGCAAACGCGTGTTCCAACGCGCATTAATTAGGTCTACGCAGCCTATTGGGCCCACGATGCACCTAGGGACACGCACATCAGCCCGAGACTCTTCACCTTCCAATAGAACCAGCCCATAAATCGAGGCGAACCATTCCGGTCAAGCTAAATTGATTCCGGTTCATATCGAGCAACTTATTGTCCCGACCACCGTAATTCCATTTCACTAAGCCCGAGCCCCGATCATAGTGAACTGGGGGGGGACTTATTGTAGGGGACGAACTCGGGTCCATCCCTCAAGGCCCGTCGAATAAGAAGTCCAAGCCCATTACTCGGTTCTATCGAGCGAGGAGAGCACTTGGCCGCAACGCGACAAAGGAACTGAGCGAGCTTACGTCATCGTCCGTACCGAGTAAATGATCCGGCCTGCCTATGAGGCCCAAGAAGCAAGGAATACGGCCCATTAGGTTTTCTGTACAACAACCTATAAAAGTGAAGAGATGGCGAAATTTAGAGGGATCGGAAAATAGACTGACTAAGCGGCGACTAAACTAGGGTTTTACTCACATCGTTGTTCTTAGGTCGGTCCGTACAATTCTGATAGCTCCCGAGCACCATTGTTCTCTTTGTAACCTTCACCCTTTAATCAATAAAAGTCATCCTTCGTTTCATTTTTCGCTTATACCTTTGTAATAACCCACCGACGAGTTTCCGTCGATCATTTACTTGTTATCACCAAACTCGGATCAAACAATAATGTTCACACGCGAGGAAGCTACCGCATCAGATCTTTGGAACCTTTCCCAGGCGCAGGGGCAAAGCCTTCGTAGCTTCATGGAAAAATTCAAAGGGATTGTGTCCAAGGTCAAAATTCCGGATAGTATCGCTGTCAACGCCCTGATGAACACACTGTATGTACACTCCAAGTTCCGAGACGACCTCTATCGTCACCCAACCAAATCTCTCTCTGATGCCATTGCCCGCTCCAACAACTTCATCCGCATGGAAGAAGACACCAAAGCAATCATCAATTAGCAGAACGCTACAAAGCAAGCGTCCTCGAAGAGTGACGATACCCATCCTGAGCCGCGTCAGCACACCCCAACCGACAAAGCGAATCCTAAGAAGAGCTTTGTCTACCTGGTCGATGAAGATAACCTCCCGGGATCGACGGTGGTAGTCCGAGCAAAGGGATGGAACCACTGGGACAGGACAGATGATGAGCCAAAGCCGGAAGGCGCGTCCGAAGCCTCAGGATCTAAACCCGACGAACCAGAAAAGTATTGTTACTATCACGGGAGCAAGAAACACAACACTAAGGACTGTAAGGTTCTGTACGAGCACTTCCTCTCCTCAGTCGCCAGTGGCAAATTCGAAGTTGAACAACCCAAGACCAAACCGAAGGAAAACAGCTGGAGCAAAAACAAAGATAAGAAGGGTCGAAAGTCTCAGCCTAAGAATGCGCGACCCAAGCAAAAGAAGGACGTCGAGGAAAAGGCTCCCAAAGAACAAGAAAAAGAAGATTCATCTGCCGACGAGGAGCAGCCGAGAAATCGGCGAAGAGTCGAAGTTAACCTCGCACGCCCGAGCTCAACAATGAGCAGTAAGTCCGAGCTCACGCAGGGAGATCTGCGTACGTACCTCAGCAAACGGACTAAAGAACAGGGCGGTCTAAACTCAGTCGAGTTACGACATAAACTAAAGCGAAGAAACGTCACAGCCGAGACAACGCCATCCGAACCCATTGAACCGGAAGACGAGTTCGCTGCTCCAGTCGTACCCGGATCGTCCCCTATCATGACAGATCTAAGAAGCCATCTGAACTCGAAGGTCCCCGACCTCCGCTCCAAGCTCGCAAACAAGAAACACAGGATCTGCGACAGAAGCTCGATGCGAACAGAGACTACCGAACAAAGACCGAGCTAACGACCATCGATCACTCGTCTTACGATCTACGAACTCAACTTGAGAGTAAACGATCTAACGTCATCATGGGAGGTTCACCCCCATGTGGCGACTCAGTCAGGTCAATCAAAGCTCACCAGCTTCAAGCCAAAACTTCGCAGAAATGGCCATCCGTGCCAAAGAACGAGTCCATATGCCGCACAACGATCCCTTACTCGTCGAGCTGGGAATCGGAGACTGCGAAGTAACTAAGGTACTAATTGACACCGGAAGCTCAGTGGACCTCATCTTCATCAGGACACTAGAGAAGATGGGAATCGATCTACATCTCATGAAACCATCCAACCACACCTTTACCGGATTCATTGGAGTCTCGGAAGAAATGATCGGCACCATTAGACTTCCGGTCTATGCTGTCGGAGTGACCCGAATGGTTAAGTTCTCTGTTATCGCCACCGAAGCGCCTTACCACGTCATACTCAGCACGCCGTGGCTTCACTCCATGAAAGCTATTTTGTCGACGTACCATCAGTGCGTCAAGTTCCGAGGTAACGACGGACGAATCAAAACGCTACGGGGAGATCAACAGGAGGCACGAGATCTCCTCATTGCCAATGTCAAACCTCAACAGCCGACCCCCCGAGTGAATGCCGTCGCGAAACCGATTCAAAAGATCTACCCCCAGAAGGACGAAGTCCTCGAGGTGCAGATAGACGATAAAGATCCCGCGAAGATCGTCCGAATAGGAGCGTACATCTCCGACGAGATGCAGGAAACGATCCTCGCCTTCCTCAAAGAGAACGTGTCGACCTTCGCATGGACTACCTCGGACATGAAAGGGATTGACCCAAAGATCACATCCCACGAGCTTAACGTCGATCCGGCTTTCAAACCAATCCGACAGAAACGTCGGAAGTTTGGTCCGGAACGATCTAAAGCCAGTAACGAATAAGTCGAGCGACTACTCGCCACGGATCGATCACGGAGGTGAAGTATCCCGAGTGGCTAGCAAACCCTGTGGTGGTTAAAAACAAGAATGGGAAGTGGCGTGTCTGCGTCGACTTCACGGACCTGAACAAAGCTTGTCCCAAAGATAGCTTCCCCCTTTCACACATTGATCGTTTGGTCGAGTCAACGGCAGGGAACGAGCTCCTCAGTTTCATGGACGCCTTCTCCGGGTACAACCAAATTACTATGCATCACAGCGACCGAGAGAAGACTGCGTTCATTACTGATAGAGGAACGTACTGCTACAAAGTCAAGCCATTTGGGTTGAAGAACGCCGGCGCGACGTACCAGCGTCTGGCAAACAAGTTCTTCGTCGACAAACTCGGTAAGACGATAGAAGTCTACATCGATGACATGCTGGTCAAATCATTCTGGGCTGCCGACCACCCTACCCACCTGCGTGAATTCTTTAAAACCTTAAACGAGTATGGAATGAAGTTGAACCCCGTGAAGTGTACTTTTGGCGTCACCTCGGGAGAGTTCCTCGGCTACATAGTTACACAGCGAGGAATAGAAGCGAATCCCAAGCAGATTTCCGCGATCCTAGATCTCCTTAGCCCAAAGAATAGTCGGGAAGTTCAAGGACTGACAGGACGAATCGCCGCCCTAAACCGTTTCATCTTGCGATCAACCGATATGTGCATCCCATTCTACGAGCTGTTGCGTGGTAATAAACGCTTCATTTGGGATGAGAGATGTGAAGAAGCCTTCGGTTAGCTGAAGACTTATCTCACCACTCCTCCCGTCTTAGCTAAGCCCGAGCCCGGGGACACACTCTATCTCTACATCGCCGTCTCGACAATCGCGGTCAGCAGCCTAATTGTTCAAGACGACCGAGGCGAGCAAAAGCCAATATTCTACATGAGCAAACGCATGACAGACCCCGAGACGCGTTATCCAACACTCGAGAAGATGGCCTTAGCAGTCATCACAGCCGCGAGGAAGTTAAGACCATACTTCCAATCGCATACGATTGAGGTTCTCACCGATCTCCCTCTCCGTACCATCATGCAGAACACCAATCAGTCATGGCGTTTATCCAAATGGGCAATCGAGCTCAGCGAACATGACATCGTCTTCCGAAACCGGACAACACTCAAGTCACAAGTCTTGGCCGACTTCATGGTCGAATTACCACCGGAACTCGCGCAAGATCTAGCATTGCCAAATAACAACTGGATTCTGCCCGTCCACGGCTCATCAACAAACAAGGGATCCGGAGCAGGGGTCCAACTGCAATCCCCAACTGGCGAGCTGATCAAGCAGTCATTCCGGCTCGGTTTCGCCGCCTCGAATAACAAAGCCGAGTACGAATCGCTCATTGCCGGGCTACGCCTCGCACAGGCTGTCAAAGCGAAACGTCTAAGCGCCTACTGCGATTCTCAGCTCGTCACTAACCAATTTAGTGGAGATTACGAGACCTGAAATGAACAAATGGACGCTTACCTGAAGATAGTTCGTGATCTCGTCAAAGGGTTTGAGTTTTTCGAACTCGTGAAAGTCCCACGCGGGGAAAACGTCTGTGCAGACGCTCTCGCAGCTTTAGGAAGTAAACTCAGGGACCAAGTCCAAAGAACAATCCTGATCCATCAGATCGACAGGCCGAGCATTGATCTCGCTGAAGAACCAGAGGCCGAGGCGACGCACGTTCTCGCAGTCACACAGTCTAACGAAGCAGACTGGAGGACCGAGTTAATCGACTTCTTAGAACACGATAAGCTCCCTGAAGAGAAGTGGAAGGCCCGACGACTTAAGGCGCGAAGTACGAACTACGTCGTCACCGACGGCATACTTCACAGATGGACGGCCGACAAGGTACTACTCCAATGTATCCATGGTAAGGAGACATACCTCGTCATGGCCGAGACACATGAAGGGGCCGGAGGAAACCATGCCGGTGGACGAGTTCTCGCCTTGAAGGTAAAAACCTAGGCTTTTATTGGCCGACTATGATCACCGACTGTGAAGCGTTCGCGCGGCAGTGCGACAAGTGTCAGAGAAACGCCTCAACGATCCATTGCCCTACCTAAGCCTTACGAACAATGACAGCCCCGTATCCGTTCATGCGATGGGCGATGGACATCATCGGACCAATGCCTCCATCTCGGCAAAAGCGCTACATCTTGGTTCTTACAGATTACTTGACCAAGTGGATAGAGGCCGAGTCTTACGCATCGATCACCGAACGGGAGGTCCAAAGGTTTGTATGGAAGAACATCATCTGCTGCCACGGTTGCTGTCATGCCTGAAATGGTGTTGGTTGCTTGACTGAGAAAGAGGGCTTGGGCTCAGTCTTGTTGGTGTTAGCATCTAATCTCTTAGTGGTTGGCTATGGCTCCGTGCAGGACTAGCTAGAGGAAGCTGACGATCCATCCAGTTCCACCATAGAGGGAGCCCGCCTAAACATGTCCACACCTCGTTACCCGCAAAGCAACGGCCAGGCCGAATCCTCGAACAAGACAATCATCGACGGGATCAAGAAGAGGCTCGATCTAAAGAAGGGACTGTTGGCAGACGGATTAGACGGAGTCCTTTGGTCGCACAGAACGACGCCTCGAGGCGCAACCAAAGTGACACCTTTCTCTCTTGCTTACGGAGTCGAAGCCATGGCACCAGCGGAGGTAAACGTCACTAGCTTACGACGCTCGTGAATGCCTCAGCACGTCGAACTCAATAGCGAGATGTTGCTGGACGCCCTCGACACTATCTAGAAAGGCGAGATCAAGCCTTGCTTCGTATTCAGAACTACCAAAATCAGATCGAAAACTACTATAACAAGAAAGTTCGATCCCGACCTTTGGCAATGGGGGACTTAGTCTTACGCATATTCTTCGACAACAGGAAGGAACTAAACACAGGAAAGCTCGGTGCCAATTGGGAGGGTCCTTATAAGATCATAAAGGTAGTTAAGCCGGGGGTATACCATTTAGAAACTTCGACAGGCGAGCTGGTGCCGAGAGCTTGGAACTCGATGCACCTCCGAAGATATCACACAACGTAAGTAAGCGAGCTAGCGCCTATAAAAAAAACGAGCTAGCGACTCCCAGTCACTTTAGCTCTCCGAGTAGACAACCTAACAGTCGTTTACTCGGAAAATCGAACTACGTCTGGCTTGATCCTCTCCCGAGGTACGTAGGCAGCCTTAACAGGTCCATCCACAATCCAAAAAAAAATCCTAAGTAAATGCGCTCTTCAGCCACTTTTACTCGCCGAGCAGATGAACTAGCAACGTTCACTTCAGCTCGAGAAAACCGAACTACGGACGGATTGATCCTCTCCCAAGGTACGTAGGCAGCCTTGACCGATTCAGCTGTAACCCCGAAAAAAACCTATCGCGATGCCCACGTCCTGGTCTTCCCTTACATGTAGAGACCACGGGTCACGCACCGGCACTCGCGCGAATTCGCCGAATGCGCCCTGATCAGGCATGTGTTCGACGAGCACCGCCAGTTACGGCCAGTACCGACTAGCTGGCAAAGAGACGACAAGTTTGGTCTAACGATAACTCCTAGAGTAGGGATCGGCCGACCTAAACTCTACGGACTTACTTCGTGACGATCTGAAGCCCTTGTCGGCCTAATTAAAAGTTTGTAGAACATTAGACATCGCTAAGCGAATCAAGGCTTCGCCCAAACAATGTTCTAAGCGAAGTCCGTCGAATCCGGGACAAGAATCACATTGGAGAATAATGAAACTCTAATGAATCTTCCGAATTTAAGAACAA
Source organism: Eruca vesicaria subsp. sativa (assembly GCA_932364175.1). Lineage (NCBI taxonomy): Eukaryota > Viridiplantae > Streptophyta > Magnoliopsida > Brassicales > Brassicaceae > Eruca > Eruca vesicaria. Next base: position 175,542 of record CAKOAT010392932.1, read on the forward strand.
GATGAACATTTGCCGATCTAAAACTCTAAATCCAACGAAAATCACGCCAAGGAAAATTTTCTGACGAGATCAAGGTCTTTGAATTTAAAACAAGGGTTATTTCGGAGGCTAACGAACTCTGGCCACCCCCAACTAAATTCAATAGCTCCAAAACGAGTTTTCGCTTCCGAGCGTTGAACTAGATTCGAAGAATTTTTGACAGAAAATATAATAAGGCAAAACGAGTCTGAAACAAACATAAAACTGCAAGGCCTTGTCCGGCAACGACTCCACACACGGAGTAAAACACAAAAGGAAAATTACGTCAATAAACTACTCCTTAGCTGTCGCAGTGTCATGGACCTCGGTACGTCGAGCTCGGGAAGCGTTGGTCGACGAGTGGGAACGAGATGCGACATGTCGGCTCGTGCCTTGACCTTCATCCATCTCAACCGGGTCGGCCCTCGCCTTATCATCCTCAAAAGGCTTCTCCCTGCTGCCGACGGTGCCATCGATTTCCGAGATGTCAAACTCATCAGCGGAACCGCGGGCGTGCCAGTCGCCGCTTGAATGAACGGGAGAACGGAGCCAAGCAGCTATCTTGGGAGTCAGCTCTATCACATTCGAACCCGTTGGGTCGAACCCATCGATCGAGTTCCTATCGTAGCCGGCCATCATGAACATAAGGACCGTTTCCTCAACATACTTGGAGGGGAGTACCAATGGAGAAAGGCAGTAGACTTCCTCGTCCAGTGACCCGGGATATAGCCGATCAGCTTCTGCCTTGTAAGTCTTTTCCTCCTCTCGGACGTCGTCGATCTTTGCCTGCGGGATGGCTTCTCCCTTCCTTTGGAGCATCTCCAGACACTTTCGGGTTCCAAAGGCTTGACTCCAAAGACTCCTCGCGTCGTCGTGCGCGTCCATCTCCGCGTCGCGAGCCTTGAGTCGTTCAAAATGAGCATTCACTTTCTTGGCCATCTCGAACTGGGTCCTCGCTCGTTCGCGGGTAACCTCGAGTCCCCGAATCCTCCTCCACTGAGCAATCTCATAGTCCGCATCCTTTATCAGTTTAGCCATCTTCGACCCGATTCTGGCATATTTGCGCTCAAGTTCGGCGGACGCGGCCTTAACAGCCTTAACTCCTTGAAGGTTTCTTCAAGCTCCTTCGCCTTGTCGTCAGCCCGACGAATAGCCTCAGCTCTTGATGCTTCCGAGTCTGCGAGTGAGGCCTCGAGAGTGACCGAACGCTTCCGTTCGATATCGGTTTTCTCCTGAGCCTCCCCGAGACTGACATACGTTGCCTTGAGCTCACCATCATACTTCTCCACCAAAGCGTTGATCCCATCATCCGCCTGAAAATGAACAACTCAGCTATAAGTACAGCGAGGTAGAATCTAAACATAGAAAGGAAGAAGTGAAGGTAACTCACCGCTTCCTTAAGCCGAGCCACCTTCAGGTAGGCCTCTTTGAAGACCAGCTGATCAGAACATCGAAGAATTCTGGGGTCAGGACCGCAAGATTTGTCGGTCGAAGAACCGGTTCCCGCATCGGGACCAATTGCCTCCTTCGATGACTTCTTCTTCTTCTTCTTACCCGACTTCTTTGCCGGCTCCTCGAGATCGTCGAGAGGGGGCGCCTCCTGCTCCCGTGGGGGGTTCTCGTTCGTTGGGTTCACAACAACGACCTGACGATCTTCCGCGCCTTTTTCTTCAGGAAGGGTCCCATCATCCTCGCGGTCGCAGACACTCGAGGCGTCTTTAGAAGCCGACCCATCCCCTATCGATTTGGACTTCTTCTTCTTCCTCTTCTTCTTAGCTGGAGAACCAGCCGGAGGATCTTCTTGAGCTGCTTCAGGATCAGCAACCCGGCCTTCCGTCTCCTCAACCCGCGGTCTTTTGGGGGCTCCAGCCGATAAGCCCGGCGAGTTGGCGACCGAGCCCCCGACTGTAGGAAGAGTCGGATTATCGTAGGATGTTCCCCCTCCGAGATCGAAGGGAGAAGCCATCCCGCAGGCGCCGCCTCTTTTCTTCTGAATAACTTGAGAGAGATCTGGGAGTTATTTCCTCATGAGCGCTTGCATGATGACCTTCTGCTCTGCTGGCGAGAAGAGATTCGACCTTTTCTTTATGGGCCTAGCTTCGTACTGAAACACCTCGTCCCAATCACCAGTGCGAATCACGACTTGAGAAAAAGTACTACATCAGAAGTGCGAGAAGTCGAATGCGTTCTCTCTTACCCTGGTTAATACGATCTAGCGCGCGTTGGATCCTTTCCTTGCTAATATCGGGCCACTTGCTATGGCCTAACTCCACCAAAGCACAAGCTTCGGAGAGAAATGACGGTGGAAGGGCAGCGTCAGCCAAGAAGAAGTTGGGATGAGGATCTACATACAAAAAAAAAATAACAAATCAGCTCGAGTGTATACGAACGGTGATTGGGGCGAGCTAACTACCAACTATGCCATTCCAGTAAACCCGGAACTTTTCATCCGGAGGATCGATAAAAGCATGCTGATCCGACTTGGCATAGAAGTAACGACGCTTCCAGTGTGGTGTCTTATCGGGATGACCGGTAATAACGTTGTAGTTCTGCCTCATCCTAACCGAGAAGAGCCCTCGACCAAAGCGAGATATTGTCGTTAACTGCTCAAATGCGTATACACATAAACTTATCCCGATCTCAGCCGCCATCACCATAAGCGCAACCATGATGCGGAATGACCCGTTCACCATCTGACTAATCGCCACACCTCGACGGGAGACATAAGAAGTCAATATGCGGGGAATCGGAAACCAAAGCCTAGTATGGCTCCCAAAGTAAGACTCATATACACATTGATAGCCGAATGGTGGCGACCACGGGCGCTGGTCAGGACTTGGAATCAGATAAGTAACCCCCACGGCATTCCGAGCTATCAGAAGATTCTCGACGGTCTCCACCGTCGACTCCGTTTCGAACGTGTTCGGCCAATCCTAACCGACAACTTTAGCGGGACGCAGCAACTCTTGCGGGAGTACGGCCCCCCTCTCGAGGTTCGTCTCCCCCGCGTAGCGAGTCGGAGCCGGAGGAAGCTTCTCCCTCTCGATTTGCCTCGCGTTGTCCGACACTTACCAAACTGGTCCCGGTCACTCAGGAACTGCCGATTGGGACCGGCCAGAGCTCGTTTGCCGAGATCTATTCGGGCTTCCCCTTCGAGGTCGGCTAGGGTTCGCTCTCGAAGACCCGAGTTGCAGCGCTCGAGGTCGCTCTATTCGGGGATCGCCCATCATGTGCGCTGCGGCATCCCCCGCCTCGTCGCCTCTAAGTTCTCTCTCAATGTCGACGATCAGGAGTCGCTGAGAGAGACTGAGGCCGTCTACATCCATCAGCGCGTTTCCATGCTCTAAACTGAAACTCTCCAAGTGTTCGTTAGTCGTCTCATCCCTAGCCGGACTCGACGGAGTTGCGATATTCTTTCCTTTCTCTTCGCATGTCAACCTTACCCGCTGGCACATCTTACCGACAGCGGACGTATATATCTTACAGTAATCTAGAGAGAGAAACTAGAGAGAAGGGAGAGAAGAAGTACCTGTGGAAACGGAGAAGTGATGAGAATGAAGAGGGGAAGCATATTTATAGGCAAGGAAGAGGGACGCGATTCTCAAAGGCATTAATTAGGTCTACTCGAACCTAGTTGGGTCTAAAAGCCGCCCGCAACTGTTCATATTCCGAGTTTAATGGGCTTTAATTCCCGAGAAACTTCTGGATCCCGCAACTGTTCACATTCTCTTTGAGCTCCGAGCTAACGGCCACGAACGCTCTTGTAACGAACTCGAGATCGGCATTAACAGATGGGATGGACCTTAAGCCGACGACCCGCGCTCGCGAAAGCAACCGTATCCGAGTCCGCGAGTCGAAAGGCCGCTATTTGGGAAGATGACACAATGCATTAACTGACCCGGTTATTTTATGAGCTAACTTGACGAAATCCGCTCCGATTAAGATCATAACTCGGCAGCGGATCTGGGGGACTTACTGTAGGTGGTGGGATGTACTTCCTCACCAAGCTCATACAATAACGAGCCCAGCCCAAGCGAGTTCAGGCCCAACAAAAGAACCCTCCGGTAATCAGCAGTAAATTGAGCTTAGCTCGGCTAATCCCCGCGATTAATCGAGTTAAGAGTGTTTAAACAAGGCGCTTGAGTTAGCAGGCCGACCAAGGCCCATTTGGCGAAAGCGCGCAAGAGTCACGATGAGTCCGCTAGGTCAAGGTGTAACCGTTATAAAAGGGAGAGAGGAGCTAACAAGAAGGGGATCCGAAATCACTCTCACTTACAAGGTGGCTAGAACTAGGGTTTTCACTCCTTTACTTCTTTTCTGACTTGTACGGCACGGCCGAGCTCCCCGCAAGACTCTGCCTCGCCTCTCATTTCTCTATTTGTAACCGAACTCTCTTATCAATACAAACACATCCTTGACTCTAAATAGTAATAAAACGCCTTTGAAATAATCCACCGACGAGTCCTGTCACTCATTCACTGAACAGACCAAACTCGGTTCAAACAAGACTCAAAGTCAAACTGAAAGCGGTGGTTCCCCAGGTCCAGACCACGCACTCTCCCCTCCACGTCCCAAATGTTTGGTCGTGAGAGCAGGGAGATTAGTTCTTCAACATTTCGTCGGTCGCGGTTGAAGAGCCTCCCCACTAGGCTGAGCTTAAACTGAGCAATGAGTTCAGAGTTGTCAACATTGGGTAAAATAACCAAATCTTCATCTTTTTCTTCATGAACCTGGTTAGGTCTTTGCGTAATGTTGTTGGTATTGTTTGTCATGACTGGGGTCTTATGAATCAGCTTATGGTGATAGATGTTGGGCTTTGCAGAAGGTACGAGATCTACGGTGTGTACTAGCAAGCGTTTGCAACAGGGGAGCCGCCTTCCTTTGTAGGAGCTGGGACCTAAGCAAAGGCGGAGAGGTAAGATAAGTAGAGAAAGAAATGATACTCAGTTTTATAACAGAAACCAAAACACTGACAAAGAGTGTAGGTCATAGATTCCATTCTTTGTATGTATTTCAGAAGCATCCCAGGTCTCGTGTAGAAGGTAGTCATGGCTGTTGAAGATATTGAGCTCATTTTAGAAGCAGGGACTGAGCGTGGAGCATGGAACCGCCACCAGAGAATGGGCTAAGGGAAGATTTGACCGGACATCCCCTCACAGGAGAGGGCTGGGAGCGTCGGATTCCGGCAAACTTTCATGGTTCCGGCGGGGTCAATCCAATAAACCAGTGGATAAAGATGGAAGTGGTAAGAATTCAAAAAAAAGATAAGGGTTGCAGGTTTTTTTTCTGGTAGGAAGAGGTAAGAAATGTTGGATAAAGGGGTGTTTGGGGTGAAAAGTCAGCGGTTAAGAACCTTCATTTTAATTTTCTCTTTCGTGGTCTTCTTTTGTAAAAGAGGTCCCTACTGAAAAAAAAAAAAGAATTTATAAAACGTTGCATTTGAAAAAAAAAAAAAAAAAAAAACTTCGCAAAATTTCTACGTATGATGAAGAAGGAAACAGAGGAGATTACAAGTTTATGAACCTCAGAATCAGAAGCATCAGTGTTTGGGCTTTGACCATGTACATGTGAGAATTAAAAGAAGCTGAAGCAGACTTAAGCACGTGAAGCTTCCATATAAGTGTGTCCTTAGGCAAGATCTTATTTAAAGTCTGTAAATGATATTTTCTTTTGTGAGTTCTATCACATGACAGATAGCGAATGTATGGAGAAAGTAAAATCGAAACAAAAATGAAGAAGAAACATGAGAACACGGCATATCACTTGTTGTCTGAAAATAGTATTACAGGGAGATTAGCTGAAGTTGCAAAGAAGTCTTCGAATATCCCTCCGCCAATCTGCGTATTATCAGCTCCATTCAGTATAGTCTCGAAGATTGCCGCCAGCGGGTAACCTATGTCTAAAAAATAAATTAGCCACGACTTTGTAACACAACCGGACACTTTAACCCATCTTCAGACATAAATTTTAGACCATTTTTTGTACTTATAATGATTTTGTTTTCGGATCAGGTGCAAGAAAAAAAAAAGGGAGTTGCCATGTTTAAACCCAAAGTTTTCGTCTATCAAGATGGGAACTTCGTTAGACAGGATTCCCGTAGACCGAATAAAGGTTGCAAAATAAAGTTGTTGAAACGTGTGACTACATCAAAAATCATGACACCATTTCTAACTGTACTCTGATCTAACCGTTCGCTCAATGAGCTTCACAATGTCTGAAATCAGAAAGAGTTGAATCAAATTGGTTAAGCAAGAGTAATTATAACATCAGAGAGTGTTTGACAAAGAAACACCTCGAGAAGGGGTACGATCACTAACTGGAAAGTGAAGGCACAATATGTTAAATATCCTATTGTCAAAAGACAATGAGATGAGAAAACAGAGACTTATTCTGTTAAATATTTTTTTTCAAGAAAAAGAAGCATTTGAACAAATGTCAGGAAATAAAGAAAAAGAACCATCCATCCCTGCAGTTTTGGACAAAATATAGATCAAGTTGACATCGATTTCCATATATTTAAAAAACAAACCAGGTACATAGGGCGTTGGGAATATCCTAAAATCATTTGTATTTAGTCTAGTTAAGGTCGTATAATATTAGGTGGTTATAATGTTTTGATAGAAATCATTTATAATCTATGAATTATGAATTCATCACTAATATTATATGATCCTATAGGGTCACACACCTAAACAATCTAAATCAAATTATAATCAAGTTTAATTAGATTAAACTAATGTTAGAGTTAGTGGTGGGTTTTATATTTTCCTATTTATAAGATAAATAGAAACAACGTATATTGTATATGGATTTGGAATTTGGAATTTGGAATCCATCACGTAACATACCAAATGGCCCATTAAATAAGGATTATTAGGGTTAGGATATGTGTCATGTGTGCATATATATAAAGATACATATGATTTGGGAAATCAATATAACAACAGCTACCGTATAAAACCCTAATATAAATAGACAACATGTTTGTCAAGTTTCTGAGATATGATCTTGACAGCACTAGCATTCCGTTTCAATCTAGTTTGTGTGCGTGTGGATACCGATAGAGACATAACGTTTGGAGTGCTAGGAATCTCGACTTGTTTATTCATCTTTCCACTGCGAATAACAAGGTATATTCAAAACCCTAAGATCTAGATTTAATTCAGTATTTTCATAAGATTCTAGGCATATGAATTCATAGATTGATTTATAAATTGTTATAAACCGGTATGAATTTCTTTCAGTGCTATCAGATCCTACTTGCATAATTTTGAAACTGAATTTAGATGAATATAGTTTGTGTATGTATTTGATACATTTGTAGATTCATATTAATTGTTTCAAAAACAACTAGAACATACGCTTTTATATATAGATATATAAGGTTACGGTTCCTGCAACTTTTTAAGTCGATATGTTTGTGTTCATAATAGAATCATTGATGTGATCGTATGAATTATTATAATAGATAGATTAAATGTAATCGATTAATAATTTACACCACATGTTTTTGCCCCCAAACTTGAATGTTCCGTACTTTTAGTTAGTGCGAATATTATTTACATTTATACATGCATTATAGTAAAGTTTACTTTTAATATGAATTGATAAAAGTATATATATCAAATCGTTGATATGTATGTGCATGTGTTCGTAAATAATTGGAAGTTTGATGATATACATAATATTGCATAAATCTGTAACGACCCAAATTTTTGATTACAGGATTTGTTAGTTTGCTAAGACTAATTCCTTTCCTCTATAAATTCCATCCAGCTCAAGCCATCAGTTATTGTTTCCAAAGCAATTAGAGAGAGAGAGCAAAGAGAGAGAGAGAGAGAGAGTCCAAAGAGAGGAATGGAGGATCTTGCCAGAAGTGGAGCACCAGAGCTCGTCACACGACCACCACACCTCGTGACCATGCCAGTCTCTTCCCCACCGTTCGCAGCAGCTTGTAATCGCTGAAAACCACCGCATCTACGAGCTTTGTTTTGTCTGTTCAGTAAATCATAGATATCTCCCTAACCATAGAGAATCTCGCGCATGCAAAGTCACCATCATGTTCTACTCGTCGAGCCGAATCCGTAGCCACCGACCACGTCTCAATCGGAGCTCAGACGAAGGCGTATCCGCCTCCGGAAATTTGGCTGTGCACAAGTGTGCATTACATGCGCCGCCGCTGGAAATCGTTGCCGCCGCCATACCACCGCAAGACCACCGTCTCCGCTGGTAAGGTGCCGCCGCCCTCCATCGTCGCCGCCGGTGACTGCCGCCGGCGACTCAGCCCACTCGGTCAATTCAACTCGGTGAATCAACTCGGTTGATTCGGTCAACGGTTGGTTTGACCGGTTTAATTTATTTCCGTTTGGTTAGGGTAAACTTGTCGGTTAAAATCAATTAGATTTCGGTTAGGGTAAACCGGTTAATTAAATTGATTTAGTTTTGGTTAGTGTGAACCAGTTGGTTCATATGAATTCAAAATCGGTTAAGGAAAACTGATTGGTTAAGTCAAATTGATTTCTGGTCAAGAGTTGATCGGTTTGGGTCAGAGTTGCTGAGTTGACCTTTAACCAGCGAGTTGATTTTTCCGTAGACATCTGTTTTGGGCCGTTTGAAAGCCTTTCTAACTTGGAATTTCAATATGATTTCAGATTTGGAGTCTATTTGAGCATCAGGAGTTCATAGGCATCACTTTTCCACATTGCTAAGGTGAGGGCTACTCCGTTAAATCCCGAACTAGTTTTAGTACTACCATTATGGAAAGTTTAGTTTCAAAACATGACCCGTCTCTGTGAATCGAGTCTGCTTGAGAGTCTTGCTTGTTCATTATTGTTATTGATTGTTAAACCGGAATTAGGATAATAGAGGATTCAAAAATTGTGTGAAATGATTGATGTTAAGAATGGTTATATATATGTATCTATATACAAGTCAATGTGTGAGATTTGCGGGGGTAGAGAGACGTCTGTACTTACGACGCTTATGTTTGAGGAGATTGTGGGGGCACATAGCATATGTGATTACGACACCATTGTTTGAGGAGATTTGCGGGGGTACAAAGACGTTTGTACTTACGACGCCTTAGTGTTGGTGGGGGTACAGTGTGGACCACTATACTTACGACGCCTTTGTGTTTGCGGGGGTACAGATTGGACTACTATACTTACGACGCTTGTGGAGTTATATACGTATATCCTTATGAGGAAGTGCGATAGGTTATCATCGCATTGGTTGTAGTATGTTTAGTGCACTAGCCATATGTTGATTATTTTGTGTAGTATAATAGACACCGTGTTTGTTTCATACTAGAGCTAGGTCTACATAGTTGTAGTGCTATGTACTGAGTCAGTGGTTTACGGTTTAGCATTCCCTACCTCACTGAGAGACTCCTATGTTGCTCACCCTTCCTTCTTTCCCCCTTTCAGCTGAGACCGATGAGCATGAGTGATTATATCGGACCGGTGCTATTGGGCTTTGCGTTTTGTATATTTTGGATTTCAGAAGTTTGGAATGTTGGGCTTTTATCGCCATCGGGAATTTACCGCTATTGAGATTTTATCACGTGTATTTAAATCGAATTTTAGAAATTATTTTAATTACTGGAATTCTGACGTGGACTTTGACATTTCAGTATTTTGTTATGAAGACATATGTTATTACTATATTATTATTTTAATATTATCGGTTTCAAAGTGACGGGCGTCACATTTTTGGTATCGTAGTGTGGTTCCGTCCCGGCTCCGACCCGGGATGGCGATTTGTGAAGACTCGGATTTTAATTCGGATTTTTAATTTGGTTTTAAATCGGGTTTACATGAGTTTCTAAATATTTTGGGGATTTGGGAATTTAAAAAAAATGAAAACCAATAGCACCCTACTGCTCGTCTAATCCAATTGTCTTTTATGTCGATGAACAAAATCATCGTCAACCGTTCTCCAGCTAACAGGTTTCCAGCCAGAAGTTCAAGTTACGGATGGATGATGTCAGATTTGTCAGATTTCTGAGGCGTTTATCAGTTTCGTCGGTCGTGTTCAGGGATTGTCTACGAGCGGACATGTGACGTTTTCAACACCCAACTTCAAGCTATTATTCCACGAGTTTTGTTCCAGGAGTTTATGTTATATGAGATAGGAGATATAAGCCATTGGTTGGCATGTGTTATGTTGTGTATGAGTATATGGCTTATTTGGAGTTATGTTTGGTTTGTAAATTTGTGGGGATCACTTTTGAAGTAGGGGTGCGAAAGCTTTCCTTGTGTTGATATTGGAGTTTCGCTTGATGTCGTTTGCCAGTTTTTGGGTTGTACTGATCGTTTCAGAGATGCGTCAGTTTGGACAACTGACATATGACTTTTGGGAGCTGTTTGTATTTATTGAGTTGTACCAGTTATGCTTGGAAAGTTGAGTTAGTTATTCAGAGATTAGTAAGAGATGGAGTTGACCTTCTGAAATGTTATTCTTGGAATGCATTGGTTATCACGACATCAATTAGTATCAGATTGTCTGTATTTCTGGAGCAGAAGAGATTTTTATAGCCGCCATTCTCACGTTGAGGAATTTTTGGATGTAAGATCATATGGATATTTGAGACCATTTTTATGGTGAAAGACGATGGAAAGTATGAGCTGCAGGACCTTCCAGTTATAGAATATGAGGATGTATTAGAGACCTTCAGAAGGGTCATCACCAAGCATAGGAAACACTTTTTCGATTGAAATGGAACGGAGGACACCACCGGTTTCACGAGTGCAATACTAATTAGCACCAACAGCGATGGCCGAGCTGATGAACCAGATGGAAGATTTATTAGACAGAGATTTTATTAGATTAAGTACTTCACCATGGAGGCCACTAGTGTTGTTGTGACGACAAAGAGATGGGAGTTTCAGACTTGGTATCGACTTCACAGATTTGAACAAGGTGACCAACAAGAAACAAGAAAAAGCATCCGCTTCTGCGTATTGGTGAATGGTTGGATTAGCTGCTGGGAGGTTCATTGTTTTCGAGGATTGTCTTGGCATCATAATACCACAAGATTATTGTATCTGAGGGAGATGTGCGGAAGACGGCCTTTCGTACACATAATGGTCATTATGAGTTCGTGGTGATGCCATTTGGATTGACGAACGCACCTGTTAGCATTCATGAAGGTTATGAATGAATTCTTTCGTGAGCACTTGGAGAAGGTGTGGTTGTACTCATCGAGTACACATCTTATTTATTCTTGGAGTATAGAGGAGAAAAATGATAATTTGCGGATTAGGTACTGATACATGAACACTAGGTTATTGCATATAGATGGCGCCAGTTGAGACCTACCGAGACCCATTACCCTACTCATGGTTCAGAGTGTCTGCAGTGGTATTTGAGATAATATTTCGGTGATCGTAATTGTTCAGAGAGGAAGTTCAGATTTTCTAGGATTGTCAGAGTGAATTTTATCATCATTCATTAAACAAAACTTGTATTTGAGGCAGTGCAATTGGATTGAGTTGGGAGCGGACAACAGTTTGGATATCACGCGTCATTTGGTAAGGTCAACCAGATGAAAATTCCTTGTGTAGGAGCGACGTTTCGGGAACCAAAGAGGATTAAGAATTTGCTGGAACACTTATTAGTCTCAAATTGTGTGCGGTTGTTGTAGAAGAAGAGGCAACATGCCTTGAGGCTTTGGAGCAGGTAGATTTTCTATGGAGGATCAGCCGAGTACGGAAAAGCAATACGATTTTGGTTATCAAACAGTTTGGAGCAGGATGTACGCGAACCAAAAATCAAGTTTGTGTGTCGGACGATAAGTTGTTAAGAAAAGGGATCTTACAGCAAGCACCTCATTCACGTTTCTTTATCCACCATGGAAACACCAAGGTATACAAAAATATGAAGTGTCACTATCATTGGTCTAGTATGAGGTTTTAGCTACATTGCATCACAGTATAGACCTGTCGGATGGTTGTCTGAGGATCATATACCTTTCCGATTATCGTTGAGCTTGCTTTTGTAAGAGTGGAAATGAGGCACGCAGATTGTGTAAATTTTTACTGGATTTTTGTTCACCACGGGTGGAAAGGATACCACATGGGTAGTAATGGATAAACATACCAAGTCGGTTCATTTCCTAGAAGTTAAGAACACAGAAATCGCTGATCAGTTGGCGCAGTTTTCCATCAACTTAATGGTGAGGTTTCATGGAGTTCTTGTCAGCATTGTAATGGATTAGGATGTCAGTTCACGTCTACATTTTGAGAATCTTTCAGAAAGATCTTGAGACAAAGGTCCATATGAGTACTACTTATCATCCGCAGACAGACAGCCAGTCAGGGAAGACCATTCCGACTTTTGAGAATATGATCGAGGGTTTTGTTTTATAGTTGGAGGGGAGTTAGAGAAGCATCTACCTTTAGTGCAGTTTGTGTACATTGACAACTATTATTCGAGTATGGAGAAGTCACAATATGAGACTCTTTTCGGGTAGGCATCATCGTACCCCATTTTGTTGGACAAAAGTGGGGGAGCAGCAAGTTATAGAACCGTGAATAATTCCAGAGATGGTAGAGCAAGTGGACATGCTAAAAGTTGGCTTGGGAAGGCCATGATTGTCATAGGATTTATGCATATAAGCGCTGTACGGATTTGGAGGCTCAGACAGGAGATTGCGTAAACCTGAAAATGAGGACATTTCAGAGAGAAAATAAGATTCGAAAGTTAAAGAAGTGTAAATCGAAATATATGGGACCATATTCTATTGTGGAGCGGATTATAGCAGTTGCTTACATATTGCTTTTACCAATAGAGATATCAGATATCCAAGTGTTTGTTTAGACGATAGTCATAAGAGAGTCAGAGCTCATTTTGCAGCAGCCACCAGATGACCTCAGTGAGAATGTATGCATCTTGTTAGCCAGTGGTGATTATGAATCGTCAAATGAAAGCATTTTTGGAAACGTCGACCGTGTCTGTCAAAGTTCATGGGAGAAAGATGGGGTTCAGCAGGAGCCCTCAGAGTCTGAGCTTATTGTTTATTCAGATATTTTCTACGATGATATTGAATAGTCAACGGATGACTCGAATTCGAGGACGAATTCTTTATTAATGGGGGAAAATTGTAACGACCCAAAATTTGATTTCAGGATTTGTTAGCTTGCAAAGACTAATTCCTTTCCTCTATAAATACCATCCAGCCCCAGCCATCAGTTATTGTTAGCAAAACAATTAAAGGGAGAGAGAGAGAGAGAGAGAGAGAGAGAGAGAGAGAGAGAGTTCAAAGAGAAGAATGGAGAATCTTGCCAGAGTGGAGCACCAGAGTTCGCCACACGACCACCGCACCTCGTGACCATGCCAGTCTCATCCCCACCGTTCGCAGCCGCTTGTAATCAACGGACACCGCCGCATCTACGAGGTTTTTTTTGTCCTTTCAGTAAATCGATGATATCTCCCTAACCATTGAGAATCTCGCGTATGAAGGCCACCATCGTGTTCTACTCGTCGAGACGAAGCTGTAGCCACCGACCACGCCTCAATCGGAGCTCAGACGAAGCCGTACCCGCCTCCGGAAGTTTGGCCGTGCACACCGCCGCCCTCCGTCTTCGCCGCTGGTGACCGCCGCCGGTGACTCGCCGGCGACTCCGCCAACTCGGTCGAGTCGACTCGGTCAACGGTTGGTTTGACCCGTTTAATTGATTTTGGTTTGGTTAAGGTAAACCAGTCGGTTAAAATCAATTAGATTTCGGTTAGGGTAAACTAGTTAATTAAATTGTTTTAGTTTCGGTTAGTATGATCCGACTGGTTTAATTGAATTCGAAATCGGTTAAGAAAAACCGATTGGTTAAGTCAAACTGATTTCTGGTCAAGAGTTGACCGGCTTGGGTCAGAGTTGACCGGATTTGGTTAGAGTTGACCGGCTTGGGTCAGAGTTAATCGGATAGACCTTTGACCAGCGAGTTGACTTTTCTGTAGACGCCCGTTTTGGGCCGTTCGAAAGCCATTCTGACTTGGAATTTTGATCTGATTTCAGCTTTGGAGTCTATTTGAGCATCAGGAGTTCATAGACATCACTTTTTCACAATACTAAGGTGAGGGCTACTCCGTTAAATCACAAACTAGTTTTGTACTACCATTATGGAAAGTTTAGTTTCAAAACATGATCTGTCTCTGTGAATCGAGTCTACTTGAGAGTCTTCCCTGTTCATTATTGTTATTGATTGTTAAAACGGAAATAGGATAATAGAGGATTCAACGATTGTGTGAAATGATTGATGTCAAAGAATGGTTACATATATATATGTATATATATATACGAGTTCATGTGTGAGATTTGTGGGGGTACAGAGACGTATGTACTTACGACGCTTATGTTTGAGGAGATTGCGGGGGCACAGGACGTATGTTCTTACGACGCCTATGTTTGAGGAGATTTACGGGGGTACAAAGATGTTTGTACTTACGACGCCTTAGTGTTGGTGGAGGTACAGTGTGGACCACTGTACCTACGTCGCCTTCATGTTTGCGTGGGTACAGAGTCGACTACTATACTTACGATGCTTGTGGAGTTATATACCTATATCCTTATGAGGAAGTGCGATAGGTTATCATCGCATTGGTTTTAGCATGTCTAGTTCACTAGACATATGTTGATTGTTATGTGTGATGTAATAGACACCGTGTTTGTTTCATGCTAGAGCTAGGCCTACATAGTCGTAGTGCTATGTATTGAGTCTATGGTTTACGATTTAGCATTCCATACCTCACTGAGCGACTCCCCTGTTGCTCACCCCTCCTTCTTTTCCCCTTTAAGGTGAGACCGATGAGCAGGAGTGTTTATACCGGACCGGTGCTATTGAACTTTTGGGCTTTTTCGTTTCGTATATTTCGGATTTCAGAAGTTTGGAATTTTGGGCTTTTATCGCTATTCGGATTTTACCGCTATTGAGATTTTATCACGTGTATTTAAATCAAATTTTAGAAGTTATTTTAATTACTCAAATTCTGACTTGGACTTTGAATTTTTAGTATTTTATTATGAAGACTTATGTTATTATTATATTATTATTTTATTATTATCGGTTTCAAAGTGATGGGTGTCACAAAATATTTTGAGAAGTCAACTAGATTTAGTATGCGTTTGATTTTGATAAATAATCGTAGTTTTCTAAATCTCGTATCGAAACTATACGTTTTGGTTTATGTTGAAACCAATCCTTTGGTTTCTAACAAGAATCATGTGTACTTCTTAAGTTTCAGATTTTTAGATGGCTTTATTTTTAATTTTATTTTAAATCCTAGTTTGATTAAGATTTAGTATATCAAAATTAATTATAAGTAAACAATTAATAATTTAATTAGATTAAATTAATTAACTATTTATAATTCAATTAAAATACATATAAGTTATATTTATTTTTATATTAGATATAAATTTAATATAAATTAAGATTGAATTAAAATTTGTTCTTCAATGAATTTCAAGTACTTTTGATGTCTACCCAATCTTATCAATTATCAAGACTCATTTCGTTGTAAGATGGGCTTGAAAAAACAAGGTGTCTGCAATTACATGAGTGAGGTGGATGGTAACGGTTACCATATATAACAAGATTGGTTTATTTGACTAGGCTATCAAAACGGTTTTGGGCTTAGAGACATATGTTGGATAAGACATAAGATGTCGTCTGACAACCAAGAATTATAGTTTATATAATTAGCAAAGAGTTGCTTACCTAAATAACTAGAATTTAGGAGATGAGCCTAAGCTCACTTAGATTTTAGTGAAATATGGATCTTGGATTATTATATTCATTAGAGGAAAATGTTTTGAATATAATATGAGTTTTTTTACTTGTTGAGATTTCTCAAATTAATGAACATCATATTAACTTTACCCATTTTTCTATGTCAGAAATGTCAACTCCCCACTGCTCGTTCCCATTGCGATATGTCCTTGAAAAGGACAAACTGAATGGTTTGAATTTTCTTGAATGGTATCGAAACTTGAGAATTGTTATCAAACAAAAGAAAAAGGATTATTTCCTAGAAAAGGTTCTTCCTGAAAAACCTAAAACCAATGTCCAGCATGCTGAAAAAAATTCTTATGAGAAGCATGTCAGTGATAGGGTCGACGTGTGTTGTCTTATCTTGGCAACCATGAACTCGGATTTGAAGAAGCAATATGAGAATATGGATTCACCAATTGACATGATCACTAGCCTGAAAGGTATGTTTCAGGAGCAAGCTCGAACTGAGAGATACCAAACGGCTAAATCTCTCATTGAGTGCAAGCTACCAATAGATGGTCCAGTTAGCCTGCATGTCATAAAGATGATGGGTTATATTGATAACTTGGCTAAGCTGGATTGTCCTATCAGCCAAGAGTTAGCGACTGATCTCATTCTACAGTCATCGCCGTCAAGCTATGATCAGTTTGTTATGAACTACAACATGAACAACTTGACAAAGACTTTGACTGAGCTGCATGGGATGCTTAAAACAGCTGATCCCAACATAAAGAAGGATACCCCAAATGTTCTTATGGTACAAGGGGGTAACAAGTTTAAGAAACAAGGTAAGAACAAAGGAAATGGTAAGTCAGGCTGGATTGCGAATCCAAGCAAGCTTGATCATTCTTCTAAGTTTAAGCATGGTCCTTCTATTGTTAACAAGTGCCATTATTGTAATTGTTCTGGACATTGGAAAAGAAACTGTGAGAAATATTTGGAGGATCTAAAAAAGAAGAAGATTTCTGAAACGTCATTTTTAGGTACTTATGTTATAACGTAAATGTTACTATTTCTGATCCTACTTCTTTGGTAGTTGATGCCGGTTGTGGTGCTCATATTTGTAGAAATATGCAGGGCCTAAAGATCAGTAGAATCTTGGAGAAAGGACAAGTGAACCTTCGCGTGGAAAATGAAGCAAGAGTTTCTACATTAGCTGTAGGAATATTTCATTTGTGTTTTTCTTCTTGCATGGTTTTGGAAATTAAGAATTGCTACTATGTACCTACTATAAGCAGAAATATTATTCAATTGTTTGGATTTGGAAGGATTTCATTTTTGATTAAAAGACAAGTGTGGTTTATTTGATCATTGTGATATCTTTTATAGTTGAGGTCTATTAGAGAATGGACTTTATATTCTAAACCAAAGCATGCATGTTTATAACATTAGTACCAAAACATTTGAGTCTTATGACACGAATCAATTTTTTCTTTAACATTGTTGTTTGGGCCACATAAGTGAGAAGCACATAAAAAGCTTCATTGTGATGGACTTTTGAGCTCATTTGATTACGAATCATGAGAAATGTGAATCTTGCTTAGGGTAAAATGAATAAGGCTTCTCTTAATGGACATAGTGAAAGAGATAAAAGACTTGTTGAAATTATACATACTAATGTATGTGGACCAATGAGTATAAATGTTAGAGGAAACTATCAGTACTTCATGGTTATGTTTATCTAGAAACATAAGTCAGAATCTTTTAAAAATTTCAAATATTTTAAGAATAAAGTACAAAAAAAGCTTGATAATAAAGGTGGAAATATTTAAGTCAAAACGTTTAATGATCATCTGAGAAAATGTGAAATTGTTTCACAACTCACTCCTCTGGAAACACCACAGTTGAATGGTGTATCTATAAGGAGAAACTGAATTTTATTAGATATGGTTAGGTCAATGATGAGTCATGTGGATATTCCATTATTCTTTGGGGGATACTCACTAGAAACGTCTACTTTTACGCTAATTAAGTAGACTTTCATCAAAATCAGTTGAGAAAACACCATATAAGATGTGACTTGGAAATATTCTAAATTTGTCTTTTCTAAAAATTTGGGATTCTGATGTGTGTATCAAACAAACGTATGTTTACTGATAAGCTTGGATCCAAAATCTGATGAATGCTACTTTATTGGTTGTCTTAAAGAAACCAATAGTTTTTACTTTTACAATCCCACTAAGAACAAAGTGGTTTTCATTCATAATGATGATTTCTAGAAGGAGAATTTATTTCTAAGAAAAACAGTGGGAGCAAAGTACAGCTCGAAGAAGTTCGAGAAACGTAGAAAGTTATTTCTTGGAATAAGAATCTATATAGATTAAATAAGACCATTGGATTATGTCAAGATACTTATGTCGATAAGATATTGCATATATCAAAATGCATGATTCCAAGAAAGAATTTTTACTAATGTCTCATGGCATAACTCAGTAAGACTAAGTTGCTTGCGTTTTGAGCATGACAGTCGGTACCATTCTGATCAAGGTGAAATTCACTAGAAAATAGTCTAGACTATCCTCGAGTATTTCAGAAATACTAAGGATAAGTTTAATCTGTGGAGGAAGTGATGAACTTGTTGAACGGTGAGTTGGAAGAGTTCCAAGCAAGGTACCCTAACAGAGTCTCATAGGATGCAAAAGTTGTTGATCCATTGATCAAGCCTCTTCTACGGCATAAGCATGAAAGTCATACTGCAGCCGTAGGCATTGAGTATATAAGATGTGATCTTAATTTTAGTGGAAGTTTTATGTTCATGATATGATGTTCACATTGACATACATTTTGTTATGTATTCGAAACTTATGAAATTGTTTCAGATTTATTTTAATATTATATAATTAAAATAAATGTCCCAAAATAATTTTCATCATCCTTATAGGTTATCAAGTACGTGACTTGAACATGAAACCTTATAAGTGAAAGATGGTATAACTTATTGAGGTCCCTAGTCAAAGTCATTAACATGGGACATTAATAACCGCGAATGGCTAGTATGTGAGGTGATTAATGACTAAGTTTCATGAAGTCATTCAATATGTGGTATTGAAGTCAATCAAATGGATATGTGTTAAAGAACACATGATCGGACTTACCCACTAATGAGAACTCTGCAAGATTGTTATATGAGTGTCATAAGAGTTTCTCATTACGACTATAGAGTATAGTCCTTAGACATGAGTTCGTCATGATTCTTTACTTGTGGATTAGTTCACTTTGACCTTGTCAAACGTCGGCCGTAACTGGTGATTATAAAGGCATTGATTAGGTGTTCTATGAATTTTCTAAAGCACAAGGATGGAACAAGATGGGATTTTTCCCATGGGCCTTTCGAAGATTTGATACTGAAAAATGCATGGACATGCTCAAACGAGGTGAAATTCAGTCGTTTGTTTAATCATATAAATCAGAGTTCGATAAACATGATCTAGCTTAATAAGGATAACACTAGTTCTTGCCTTATGCTGAGATCAAGATATAGAGATAAAAGGATTATGAGAATATATGATTCTAGTACAAGTGGGAGATTGTTGGGAATGTCCTAAAACTATTTGTACTTACTCTAGTTAAAGCTGTAACGTCGAAGTTCGACAATCGTATAATAGATGGTTATAATGTTTTGCTAGAAACCGTTTATAATCTATGAATTATGAATTCATTACTAATATTATATGATCTTTTGGGCCCCCCCCCCCCTAAACAAACTATATCAAGTTATAATCAAGTTTAATTAGATTAAACTAATGTTAGAGTTAGTGGTGGATTTTATATTTTCCTATTTATAAGATAAATAGAAACAATGTATATTGTATATGGATTTGGAATCCATCACGTAACATACCAAAAGGCCCATTACTAATAATGATTATTAGGGTTAGGATATGTGTCGTATGTGCATATATATAAAGATACATATGATTTGGGTAATCAATATAACAACAGCCACCATATAAAACCCTAATATAAATAGACAACATGTTTGTCAAGTTTCTGAGATTTGATCTTGACGGCACTGGCATCCCGTTTGATCTAGTTTGTGTGCGTGTGGATATCGATAGAGGCACGACGTTTGGAGTGCTAGGAATCTCAACTTGGTTTATTCACCTTTCCACTGCGAATAACAAGGTATATTCAAAACCCTAAGATCTAGATTTAATTCAGTATTTGCATGAGATTCTAGGCATATGAATTCATAGGTTGATTTATAAATTGTTATAAACCGGTATGAATTTCTTACAGAGAAGGAGGGGATATCCGGGAGCTCTTGCACCACATTCTAACAGAGAGAACCACCATGGCAGACCTCCATCTGAATTTATGAAGTCTACAGCTTCCACAAAAAAATCTTTCAAACTCTTCTGCTCTTCGGCTGTGCTGCCTCCTTGTATGAATAGGGATTCACAATGGTCGTCACCTTTCCTCTGGCTTTTGGACGATACTACCAAGGTCTATCGTTGAATTGAATTCTGGTAGAAAAAATCTGAGATTGTAAGCTCTTGTCAAAACTGAGGATATGATGGGACACATTGTTGAAACCACAAGGACGAATATTTTAATTCAGGAACTAGAATGAAACACACAAACTTGCTGATACACTCTCTGACGAACTCGACGACGTAAGTAAGAAAGTTGAGTTTGTAGAATACTGGAGATAGGAAGAAGTATGCGGAAAAGAGTTAGAAGAAAGGACACAAGAAATTGTTTACCCAGTGGTTCACCTAGAATGGTTACGTCCACTGGAGCCTGGCAAGAGGCAATCCACTATAATCTTAAGTACAAAGAATATAGAACCTCTCTTTCTCTCACAACCAAAGCTTACAAACCAAGCTAGGTCTTTTCTTAGACAAGAGAGAAAGATACACACGAGCTCCTCTTATATAGAAGAGTCCATTAGGTTAACCTAGTTGGATTAGGGCATTCGCCCCTTTCCATAAACTTATTAGGAAATATTCCAAAATACTTGCAACTTCCAAATCTCCATGAAATTAATATTTCCAGGATCCTACAGACTTCCATATCTCCAGAAAAGTAACATTTCCTTTTTCTTAACATGACGTCCTTGTCTTGGTTAAAGTTACTCAATCTTGTTTGATTTCAATCACCAAATCCTGACGAAGTCTCTGATAGATTCTCTGGCGTAGTCACTGATGAATCCCAACAAACTCCACCTTGATGACAATCAAACATGATCCACTACTTAGGCTAATCAAACTCGTGTTTTTTCCAGGCGATGCCGAATGCTCCTTAGTGTTTGGACATCCCAAGGAAGTCCACCGCTTCCTCAAACTTCTTAACCGGAACAACCTTGGTTAATATATCAGCATGATTCTTAGAAGTACATATCTTCTTCACATTTACATCACCTTGAGCGATAATATCCCTGATGAAGTCAATCTTTCTGCTGATGTGCTTCGTCCTCTCATGATACACAATGTTCTTTGCTAGACACAATGCACTTTGAGAGTCACACAATATATCCACCGTGTCTTGCTTGAATCCAAGCTCCTCTGCTAAGCCCCTTAACCACATTCCTTCTTTGATCGCTTCAACCAGTGCCATATACTCTGTTTCAGTCGTTTACAGAGCCACTACACTTTGTAGACTTGATCTCCAGCTGATTGTATTCCCACCAGCCATAAAAATCATAACCTGAGATCGACCTTCTCTTGTCCAGATCTGAAGCTAAATCAGAATTACAGAAACCTTCAACCTTAAACACCTCATTCTTCCTGAGCATAGTTTCAGATCTTGTGTTCCCTTTAGGTACCTTGATATCCACTTAACCACAGCCCAATGAACCATCCCAGGTTTGCTCATAAACCTGCTAACCAACCCTAATGCATATCCCAGATCGCACCTCGTGCCTATCATAGCATACATTATGCTTCCGATAGCATTAGCATATGGAATATCCTCCATACTTGTCTCTGCTTCAGCATCATCTACGGCAGACAATTTGAAATGTGCACCAACAGGCGTTGACACACTCTTTGACTCATCCATGTCGAATACCTTGAGAACCTTGCTGATATATCCAGATTGAGATAGTGTCAGAATACCCCTTTCACGATCTCTCTCAATATCCATTCCCAAAATTCGTCTTGCTGAACCCAAGTCCTTCATCTCAAATCTACTGCTGAGTAGCTGCTTCACTTTCTTGATCTCTGCCGCATCCCTTGACGGAACCAACATATCATCCACATATAACAGTAGATAGATGTACTTACCATGGTTAACTCCTTGATGTAGACACAGTGATCATATTCACTCTTCATAAATCCATGACTAACCACAAACTGATCAAAATACTTGTTCCATTGTCTTGGTGCCTGCTTTAGTCCATAAAGAGCCTTCTGAAGTAGACAAACGTGATCCTCTTTCCCTTTAACCTGAAATCCCTCTGTTGCTCCATGTAAATCTCTTCTTCAAGTGTAACATGAAGAAACGCAGTATTTACATCAAGTTTCTCAAGCTCCAAATCCTGATTCACTGTTATTGACAACATGAACCTTATGGACACATGTTTCATGATGGATGAAAACACACCTTGATAGTCAATACCCTCTCTGTGAGAGTAACGCTTAGCAACTAATCGAGCCTTGACTCTAGGCTTCTCAACACCAGGTATACCAGACTTCAACTTAAAGACCCACTTGCAGCCTATCACCTTACGCTTACTAGGCCTTCTCACAAGCTTCCAGGTTTGGTTCTTATCTAGTGAAGTCATGTCTTCACCACATGCTTCATCCCACTGCCTTATTTCTTTGTTGTTTATCGCTCCATGATAGTCTTAAGGTTCCTCGGCACATACATTATCAGCTAATTATATTGCAAACACTGCTATATCCTCCGAGTCATAGTACCCTGCAGGTGGCAATATTCTTCTCCAAACTCTATCTCTTGCTAGCTGATATGATATCCTTCAAGACTTTCACCTTGTTTGTCATATGTGTCAACAGCTACTTCAGCTGATTCGTCAACAGCTCCACCCGAAGGTTCAACTTCCAGTTCTAACGCATATCCTGTTGTTTCTCCCAGCACATCCTGATTTCTTAGCTCTTATGTACCATCTTCTTTAACCTCGCAGACACTCAAATCCTTGTAGACTTTGTCTTCTGCAAATACCACATTTCTGCTTATAACATACTTTTTCTCTTCAAGAAGCCAAACTTTGTATCCTTTCACACCTGATGGATAGCTGAAGAAGATTTCCCTTTTAGCTCTAGCCTTGACCTTTCCTTGATCCGCGTGGACGTAAACCACATATTCAAATCTTCTTAGGTGCAGATAACCGGGCTTCTTTCCCAACCAAAGTTCCTCCGGAATGTTCCCATCTATTGCAGAAGATGGACTCATGTTTGTAACATATGCTGACATAGACACTGCTTCAGCCCAGAATTGTTCCTCTAGACCTGACTCAGCCAGAAAGCATCTCACCTTCTCCATCAGAGTCATGTTCATACGTTCAGCTACACCGTTCTGCTGTGGTGTATATGCACAGTCCTATGTCTCTTGATTCCATGTTGCTTGCAGAAGTATTCAAATTGTATGTTACAGAATTCAAGTCCATTGTCTGTTCTAAGACAACACACTGTCTTCATGACTTGATTCTCCACCAATTTCTTCCATTAACAAAATTTACTAAAGGCTTCTCCTGTAGCAGCTAAGAAATATACCTATACCTTCCTTGTGTAATCATCGATAATAGACAGGAAATACTGCTTCCCTAACAGACTTGGTGTCACATTTGGAGATCCCATAAATTAGCATGTACGTACCTGTATCATGTCTCCCGATGTTGAAGCTTAACCTCTTCTGCTTCCCCATTACACAGCTCTCACGGAACTCCAAAACTCCAATCTTCCGCTTATCGATCACCCCTCTCCGGGCAAGAATCTGTAGATTCTTCATACTCATATGCCCAAGACGTCTATGCCACAAGACTGTCTCATCCATAGATGGTTTCTTTCTGACACTGCTATTAACTTCACCTGACACAGTCTTATCATCTAACAGGTACAAGACCCATACAAGGTTCCCTGAAGAGCTAGTTTACCATGCTTATAAAACCTAGTCTTTTCATGTCCACCACTATGAACAAAGCCTAATACGTCCAAAGTTCTAGTAGATATCAAGTTCCTTCTTAATTCTGGAATATACTTGACATTCGTGAACATCTTGACAGAACCGCCATAAGCTTTGATGTTGATTGTACCAATCCCTTGCACTCCAACCGCGCAATCATTACCAAAAAGAACCAGTCCTGAAGCCAACTCTTCAAACGTGTGAAACCAATCTCTCATACACGTCATGTGGTAGGAGCATCCAAAGTCAATCACCCACTTATCATGATGCCACATATCTACTACCGACAGTGCATCATCTGCTGACTCACAATCTATAACAACGGCTGGTTCAGCTTTGTCTTCTCCTCTGCCATACTTCTTCTTGTAGGCATGGCACTCCCTCTTGGTGTGCCCCTGCTTATTGCATAACCAGCAAGTTATCCTAGACCCTGAGATCGATCTAGACTTGCCCTTGTCATTTTTCACAGGATTCCTCTTTCCAGTCCTTCCTCTAGCATAATATCCTTCACAACTATCATGTGAAGCTGTAGAGGACTTCAGATCCTGATTTTTAGACCTTGCTGCACTTGTCACCTCTTCCAACGACAATGTATCGTTGCGGTACTTAAGCATTTTCTTGAGAGAGTTGAACCGTGAAGGAAGCGAGTTCAGGAGCAGAATTACTTGTACCTCCTCTGATATAGTTACATCCCCGCTTGACAGGTGAGAAACAATCTTCACGAAGTCATCGATATTCTCATCCATACTCCGAGTATCGACCATCTTGAAGGTATAGAACATGTGCTTCAAGTGAATTCTATTCGGTAGAGTCTTCAAGAGATATAACCTCTCCAGTGTAGACCATGTAGAAGCAGCTGACGTACACAACTCGATCTACCTTAACATGTGATCTCCAACATTGAGAATGATCAGATTCATCGCCTTCTCTGATCTTTCAAGCCTTTCGGCTTCCTCTTTCACCAACCTCTCCCTGAATACATCTTCGTCTTCATCCTTCCTCATCTCTGCCGCAGGAGCCGACGTAGACTCTTCTAACACATCCTTTAAACCAAGGACAGACAGATGCGCAAGCATCCTTTTCTTCCACAATGAGAAGTCACTGTTCCCATCAAACCGCTCCAACTTAATTCTTGCATTCGCCATTGACAACGACACCAACCAAGGATCTGATACGAATTTGTTGAAACCACAACGACGAATTAGTTTAATTCAGGAACTAGAATCAAACACACAAAATCGCTAATACACTCTTTGACACTCGACGACGTAAGTAAGAAAGTTGAGCTTGTAGAATAATGGAGACAAGAAGAAGAATGCGGAAAAGAGTTAGAAGAAAGGACACAAGAAATTGTTTACTCACTGGTTCACCTAGAATGCTTACGTCCACTGGAGCTTGGCAAGAGGAAATCCACTATAATCTTAAGTACAAAGAATATAGAATTTCTCTTTCTCTCACTACCAAATCTTACAAACCAAGCTAGGTCTTTTCTTTACTCAATCTTGTTTGATTTCCATCACCAAATCCTGACGAAGTCTCTGATGGATTCTCTGGCGTAGTCACTGATGAATCCCAACACACATCATGTCAGTAATAGCCATTGAACAGAAACCTCCACATAAATGGTTTTCTAGGTAAAACAACATTTTTGTTCTCCAACTTCATCCTCAAACTATCAAACACGACAAGCTCTAGCTCACAAGAAAATAGTGTCGGAACCAAAATTTGCACTGTTGAATTTCGTAAAATAAGGAAACTTAGGAAAACCCTAATTTTTCAGAGGACCCGAATCTCTGAGAGAGTCAACGACAAGTAACCAAATAAATGCGGAAAATATGAAAACATGATAAAAAGAATTTATAAAGAAAGAATATCTTATTTCGAATTCGCCTAAGAGCGTTGCGATTATTACAAGAGATTATAAAGGCTTTGGCCGCAGGGTCTGTCAGCGAGTTACCTAGTTCTAGCAAGATAAAACCCTAAACCTAGTTGAGTCGCAGCTCGATAACAAAAGACGAAAAAGATAAGAAAAAAGGTTTTGATTGATTACAGACTGAACCTTATAAAAGGCTACCTACGTATCCCTTTCGAGGATCAAGCCAAATATATTTCAATTGATAGATCTGGAAAAGAGATTGAACTGCCTGGGCAAGTTCGTCTAGTAATTGAGCGCCAGTCATAGAAACCGAACTTGTCGAGACAAAAGCCTAAGTTTCTAAGTGTAGAGATCTCTAAGTCTAGAAAAGTTGTAAAAATTTCTTCTCCTCATGACTTTGACCTTGAACTTATATACTCCTCCTCTAGGCGGCTAGTCTTTCTTTTTCCGCCCCAATTCACGTTTATCGGAAATTTTCCATTTATCTCGATCTTCCCAACCTTCCTTGGAAAACTTCTATTTTGTCTTTAAACTTGACATTTATCCTTTCCTGCGAATAATGATTAAACCATCATCATATCTTTGGGCTGGATCTTGTGTAAAGTCGTTATCGCGTTTTAAGACTTTCCGAGCCATTTTTGCGACTTAGCCGTTTTACGATTTTAGACGGGATCGTTCCATGATATGATACCCGTTTTTATAAAATATCTCGAATCAATCATATAGATTTGGCAATGTCCGGTGTTTCGTCTAACCTTGCCGTTTTATACGATTTTCTCGGGATTTTATGAGAAAATAATCCTTTAGAGGTTTTTATCGTAAAACTCCAACGGTAAGTCGGATCGAGACGAGACGAAAGATGTTCCGATCACAGTTCAGAGTACGATAGAGTCGAGGGACCTGGACGGTTTGGTTCAGCTCGACAAGACGGCGAAATGGTTTGGGATAACAAGCTTGCCGTCAGGGTGAGCTGGACGGGACGGTTCAACTCGCCCAGCGGGCGAGCTAGTCAAGCACGGCCGTTGTCAGCTCGCCAAACCGGCGAGCTGGGCTGATCCATCCAGTTCGTCGCTTGGCGAGCTGGTCGATTTTTCGTTTTCGGTCATCTCTTCGCTTCCCGACTGGAGATCCTTTCGGACAATATAAGGAGAAGTAATCTTAGATGTTGATTTCGAGATTACCAATTTTTTTCCCTAACAAACAATGAGGTTTTTTTTTATTATTTCATACTTTGATACGAGTTTTCCGTAACTTCGTATCTCCGTAGAAAGTCTACAGTTTTCTTGTATAATTTTTCCGGGACTTTTAGCCATTGATTCCGTCGTGACCGATTTTGACCCCAACAGTTAGCCCCCCAGCTCGCTAGAACCTTGAGCTTCTAGCGTGAGGTTCCAGCGAGTGGTTAGACAATTTTAGGCAAGTTAGGCGGAATTTATGGTTGAAAAGTTATGTTGAAAGTGGTCTTCCCACTCTCATTGGAATGAAAAGCGGCAGGATTGGCGCTGCTCCTAGTGAAGGCTGCCTACGTACCCTTTTGAAGGGATCAAGCCTTTCGTAGTTTGTCTTAGAGTTAAGGTTCGTATGATGTGTTCTCTATTACTGCTACTTGTGTTTTCGATGGTTCTTTGTCGCAACTATTTTTGATATTATTTCGTGACTCACTTGGTTTAACGTAAAATGAGAGCAATGCTTTGATGCCTAAAGATTTCTCGTATATTTTTTTGATTCTTATATGAAACTTGCTTTATCAAGTTGGAAAAGATCTTTATGACGTTGGCAAATCATCGAGTTTCATTCTGATGTTTGGCAGAGGTTATCTAAACGCAGATTACGATTAGAGATGCTATAAAGTCCTCAAGATTATTTCCAAGATGGTCTGGATCAGTTCTTAGCATTTAGACAAATCTTAGATCGTCGTTTGCTTTTGGGATGATTTTGCCAAGGCATCGCATTGTCCGAATATTTTTCCTCCTATTTTTTTGAGAGTTTTCTTTATAGAAAGCGTTTTCTTGATGCGAGGAAAAATGTTTTTTGAAATATGGGAATATATGAGTATAGTATACGCACGTACTCCCTCCCTTTTTTTTAGACGAAAGAAAACAGATGAATTTCTTTTAAAGGATTGGGATGATCGACAATCTGGGTCGATTAAAGACCATGGTGGATTGATGATGACTTGGAGTATGTCTGTTTTACAAAAATTTCTAGGAACGAGTCGGTTTTAAGACGACGCCAGTGTCTCTAGTTCCTTCTTTATTTAGGGAATTAGGTGAGTACGCTCGAATGCGTGGCGATCGTTTCTCGGTTGTACGAGAGATTGGATCGGTTTGCGAGTTATGCATGAACAGTGATAGAACAATAGATCGAGATAGACAAAAATTGCCTACGACTTAGAATGCTAGACCATCCCCCTAAATTCTAAGTTCCCTAGGTTTTATGGCAGTTTACAAGACGTTTTCATTCCTTACCTACGAGAAATTAGAAGTCTAATAAAATTTTTAAATCAGACATACCTTAGTTTCATCGATGATTTGGGACTGCCTCTTCTTCGTTCTTCGTCTTTTGACTTATTTTCGTATGGATCGGTGTTCGGCAAAAGAGCAACAAGAATATCGGAGTGGGGAAGGGATTTCAACATCGAAGTTTATGTTCTTGTTTCTTCGTACTGCTGGTTTTACTTAACTGACTAGGTGTGCTTCATATATTGTTGAAAAATCCATCAAACGTTTATGATTAGATATTTTCGACTTAACGTGGCAGAATTTCGTAAAACTAGATTGCGTTTAGAGAGTTTAAATCTCTCGTATAGTTTAGGAAACTTTGGTGTTGATTCAACCGTTTCCGTTTTAGACAATCGGTTTAAACTTATATGAGAAAGCAAGTTTTTGCGTTTTTTTATCGTAAAGTTCCAACGGTTACTCTGATACGAAACAAAATCGTTTCGATAGAGATTTGAGATAGAAACGTTTCGATCCGTCGAGCTCGTCCAACTTGCCCACTGGCGAGTCAGGGAGTACAGTCCCGATTCGTCAAGCCGATTTGTTTTCGTCGTAAAATCTCTACGAAAACTCCGATTGAAACATAATGAAAAGCAGTGCGACTATCGTTTTGGAGTACGATCAGACTCACCATGGTTGTGAGTTGGATGGTGCGGACCTTTGGGGCAAAATCAATTCATTGAGAGCGAGGTGAAAGGCCGAATAGCTCGTCGGCTTGGCAAGCTGGATGGTAATGACACTCGGGGAAAATTCAGTGCCTCGAGGGCCATGTGAAAGGCCGACCAGCTCGCCGGCTTGGCGAGCTTGATGGTACGGTCCAGCTCGCCAAGACAGCAAGCTATTTGAGCTCGGCCAACTCGCCGGCTTGTCAAGCTGGATAGTAGGGACCCTCGGGGCAAAGTCAGTGCCTTGAGGGCCAGGTGAAAGGCCGACTAGTTCGCCAAGATGACGAGCTGGATGGAACAGTCCAACTCGCCAAGACGGCGAGCTGGTTGAGCTCACCAGCCCACGGCTTGTCGAACTGGACGGCACAGTCCAGCTCGCCAAGACGGCGAGCTGGTTTGGCACGGCCAGCTCGCCGGCTTGGCGAGCTGGACGGTACGGTCAACTCCACGAGTAGCCTAGGTTTTTTTCCGTGAGTAACCTAAGATTTTTCCACGAGTAACCTAGGGTTTATTCCGCGAGTTGCCTAAGATTTTTACGCAGTTTCTGGGAGAGCAAGTTTTATTTTTCCGAAAAGTTCTTGGAAAACGTCTTTTGGTCAACCCTTAAGTAGCAAGATTTTTCCAACACGGAAATAAGAGAAACATTACGGGGTTTGATAGATTTTATCGTTTCCCTTTGTGTTCAGAGAGAGAAATCCCGAGCTTGTTTTGTTGCTCCTCCCGTGGCGAGAGAGAAACACTTTTCTCAAAGCCATTCATCTCTTTTTCATTTGCTTTTCTGCGGAGATTTTTGGGAATCTTCTGCTTCCTTATCGAGTGTTTTACTGTTTCCTTGTCAGCCATCATGGGTTGTGAAGTGTCTGTGTTCTGCTCAGAAGTATATGTGGTCGGATTTCTAATCAGCAAGCTTGCATTGATTCTCGGTAAGTTAATAGGTTCTGCTGCAGGTTCTGTTTGATGCTTCTGTTCTTGTGTCGATTGATGTTGGAAGATTCAGATGAAGCCACTGACCCTGTAGGTTTTGTCGATTGATGCTCATCACTGGGTGTCGATGGACACCAATGCAAACTCCGAAAGACATAGCACTTTCTACACAGAAACCTCTTTGGAGCCTTTCTCTCTTCGCCTCCTGCCAAATATCATCATCAATCAGTGCATTGACGTGATGCTCGTGTCCAGCTTCTTCCTTCCTCTTAACAATGGCCTCATGTTTCCTAATGGCCTCACTTGGCTGGAAAATCTGATTATCCAACCTCTTCACATGGGTGTTGAGGTTCAAAAAATTGGTGTTTAGGTTGAGATACAGAGCATCTATCTTTCCATTGAAGTCTATTGTCATCTGCTACCATCCCTCAAGTACTCTGTCAACCATTGCTTCCAACTTGCTCTCCTGAGTCTCTGGAGGTGGTCTCTAGTAGTATGAAGATCCATAGTTCATGTTTTGTTGTTGCTGTAGGGCCTATGTTGCTATGAATCCTGGTTGTAGTTACCCTTCTGACTATTTCTATAGGAGTTTCTTCTATAGCCTTGATTCCCAGATCTTTGGAAAGCGTTTCCACCAATGTAATTCACATCCTCTTCTTCACTTTCAGCTTCTATAGCTTTTACTTCCTCCACAAAACTGACTTGCTTCTTGAGAAGTTTGTGAACACTATCCAGCCTTGCCCTAACTTCATCAATCTTCTCCATGCTGAGTGTTGGGGCCGATTTCTTCTTCTCATAATCAGTGTTCTTGGTGCTGTTGCTGGATGCCAGATTCTTAATAAGTCTTGTAGCCTCTTCTGGACTTCTGGTGCTGAAACTACCTTCACTAGCTGTGTCTAGGATCATCTGGTACTGCAGATCAATACCACTGAAAAAAGTGCTAAGCAGCTGCACTTCATTAAAGCTGTGGTGTGGACAGTCGTGCTGGTAAGATTTGAATCTGGTCCAGGAGCTCTTGAAAGACTCTGCAGGCTCCTGAGTGAAAGTAGAAATTCTACTCCTCAAATCCTCAGCTCGCGCACCATCAAGAAAATTGCGCATGAAGGCATTTTTGATGTCAATCCAGGATGTAAGAGATTCTGGTGGTACTACTTAAGCCAATGAGAAGCTTCTCTCGCAAGTGAGTAGTTGAAGAGCTTGCAAAACAGATAGTCCTGAGGGACTCCATTAGCTTTAATAGTAGATACTAGATCCTCAAACCTCTATAGATGATGCATAGGATGCTCATGTCACGCCCCATGGTAAGGTGTTTGGCCACAAGTGGAAAGAAAGAAAGCTTGATCTCAAAATCATGCCTCTAAAAAGCTTGAGGGCGTTGATGCTTGATGCTCATGTCAAGCCCCATGGCGGATATGTTGGCATAGTACAAGTTAGGACAGTTGTAGTCTGCCAATGTCTTTTCCTGAGCAGTTTGGGCATTAGCTTCAAGTTGAGATATTGC
Source organism: Eruca vesicaria subsp. sativa (assembly GCA_932364175.1). Classification (NCBI taxonomy): domain Eukaryota; kingdom Viridiplantae; phylum Streptophyta; class Magnoliopsida; order Brassicales; family Brassicaceae; genus Eruca; species Eruca vesicaria. The sequence goes on from CAKOAT010392932.1 coordinate 206,876, forward strand.
AGCATCTACTTCTACTTCAGGTTCAGAGATTACAGCCCCATGATCATCTATCTTCGAACCTGCTGCATTACACAGGTGACCTTCAAGATCACACAGGTCATGATTCTCATCCCTTATCAATACAGTTAGAGCAACCATTGGAACTCACGGCTCACTGTTGATCGATGGTATGTATGTACTGTCAATCGATGTGGAAAGAGAACTGTCGGTCGATGAACTGTCATGAGCGTCGATCGTTGCTAGTCGCTTCTCCTTGCAGATTGAACGTTCGGTTGCTACTGGATCTGAAAAGGTCATTCTTGCTCCTTGTTGCTTCTGGTACTGCTGGGCATGCACCTGTAAAGCAAGAAAGAAGAATTATCAGTACTGTAACAATAAAAAGAAACCTAGACAAAACCTAGATAACAAATCTAATGGTGAACGTTTCTCTGCGGCAACAGCGCCAAATTTGACAGGGCGTTTCAGGGTTTTATAATTCCTAATCCACTCTATCGAATTACCCTATCAAAATCAACTTATAACTACTCTTGCCAAGAGAGATCAACTGAAGAACTTAGTGATCGAATCCACAGAGAGCAAAGGCACATGATAGATTTGTAAGATCCTAATGGTTAAGTTAGGTGAAATTATTATACAGGTTTTTAGGTTTAAGTAAAAAAGAAAAAAGATTGAATTTAAGTTAATGAAAATATGGAAAACAGCTATATCTATGGTTAAGGCACGTGGATTATAATAGATGCGGTGCAACAAAAGCTAATACACAAGAAATCAATCGCCTAAAAATATGATTGTCGATCGATGGTGGCACACCAATATCGATCGATGGTGGCACACCAATATCGATCAACGGTTATGGCGAGTTGATAATCCACAAAAATTGGTCGACCAGTCGTCGCATGTGTCTAACAATCCTAACTCAATCAGAATATGATTCAGGCAAATAACCTACTGTTGTAGTTGTCTATGTCCTCTTTTTCGGGATTTAGTTAGCTACTCTATATAACATGCATTAAGAATACGCTAATAAATAGATTTCAGTTCTTGTAGCAATCCTAGTTTTGGGCTAATCCATCAATATTGAACCCTGAATCTACCAGAATGAAACTACTAAGACATTATCAAGCAATCAAGAACAAAGAGACGAATAGAATGCATAGATAATAAACTGGGTTCCAATACAAAGCTATGGACGAAGTTTTGATCGTCTCCCCAAAACAATTAGAAATTGTGGAAAAACAAAAGTGCGGTTCTCTGCCTAACAATGGCAAAAACCTCTATAAACTAGGTAAAGACTCGTCAAAGGCAATCTTGTAATTATGTGTAGACTTGGTACTTTAAATCGGTTCTGATCAAAGTTTGGTTTGTGCGCCGTGACCATCAATCGGCGCTAGTGTGTGTTTGTCGATCGATGTCTAGGGGTTTCATCCAAAATGCACCATGTACTCCATATAACTCCAAAATGTACCTAAACCCGTATATACTTTAAAACATAGCCTAGACACACATAATAGACTCCAAACAGGTCCATAACATGGTCTAAAACAGATAAATAATAAGGTATATCAACGAGCTACTAAGGCATTAACCCCTGATGACTACAATTTAGAGTTTTACTTAACACTTGTCCTTTCTCGTCAAATTGTACTTTTCATGCTAACTCCGACGAGTGTCGGCTTATTTCCCTTTATGTTCGCACTCATTGCAATCTCATTTACCACTGCAGTCAAATAACCTTTTACCCCTCATTAACAATAAATCTATTAGAGCATGACTAACCCGGGGTTTTTAGAATGAGATTCTTAGTGTAAGTTAAGAAACTGTTTCTTAGCTTTTAACTAAAAAATCTAAGAACCGGTTCTTAAATAAAAACTTTAAAAATCGGTTCTTAATTTTTTTAATTAAAAATTAAGAAACAATTTCTTAATTTCCGTTAAGAACTCTATCATAATAATCTGGGTTAACCATGGTCTTACGTTTAGACATAACTTCTTTATTAGAAAAAAATACAAGGATGGTCACAATTTGACTTTACAGTTACACGACACTCACTTTGTGTTTGTGGATCACTTTCTCATGAATAAGTACCTAATATGCCCTTTTAAGTTAGAATCTCATTTATCAAACGAAACATTTCTTTGTTGTTGATCGTAACTCCTCTTCTCTTCTTCTTTTCACTTGCTCCTTGGAATCTGAAAGTATCTCTCTCGTTAGATTCCTAGATCGGTAGGATGACATCCGCTTTCTTCTTATATATCATTAAGATCAAATCTTTTACACCTCTATTCTTTATTATTTTTAGTTTTTGTTACAAGAACTCTGATGGTTATCAGAATAATTTTGGAGATCGAAAATCCTTTTTTTTTTACCTGAATTATTCGTTATTGATTGATCTCTGATACCCTTGAAGCGTTGATGGTGAGCACCGGAGCCGGGACCAAGCCTTGTTGACAATGCTGAATCCACTTAGCCCGACATAATAGAAAATGTTGATTTTTCTGTTATGGAGAAGTGGAGCCATCACGCCTTCGGCGCCAATTTGTACCGAGTGGAAATCAAGACTCGCCCATTTCCTCGAGTCACGGCCAACGAGGTAATAAGAGAAAGACTTCGCTTTGATCTGACTAGTCATTGACAAAGCTCCACCGTCTAAACCGAGTAAACCATTTGCTTTGGTGAATGTTTGAGGTGAAAATGGTTTAGAACAATATAAAGAGAGAGATGAGGACGAACAAAGACGTTTTTATTAGATCTGAACAAGGAGTTACAAAGAGGAGAGTAAAGAGGCGGACTAGCCGGAAATACAAGATGGTGAGTAAACGGTGAAGGTGAGTAAACCCTAGATCTAACCACCTAGTCGTTAAGAAACCCTAGATCTAGCCGCCAAGTAAGTATGTCGAATTCCGGATCCCCTTTTCCCTTTGCTGCCTCTCTCCTTTTATAGACCCTGTCTTCGTGTTCGCCTTAGTTTACGTGAGCCTTGTTGGGCTTGATTGTTATTAGGCCCGTTTAGTAGTCCGGGTAAGTCGTACTTCAGCCGACTCTCTTAGTCGCGCTACTAAACGCGTCTCATGCTGAGTCGTTTTGATGTTACCTGGTGGGCCGCGATTCTCTTAGTCGCGCTACTAAACGCGTCTCATGCTGAGTCGTTTTGATGTTACCTGGTGGGCCGAATACGTTATCGTGTTGGGCTAAGTTTCTCCATTTGATGGGCCTTGCGGAGGGGTATAACCCATCTCCTACAATAAGTCCCCCCAGTTCACTTATGAGTTCATAGGACTCTAAGTGAATTTGTGGGTCAGGTTTGATCAAATGGGGAATCTAGCATGGGTGCACGTTTAGGCGACACCTCGGGCGTATCTAGTCTCGCGGCTAGAACGTCGATCACGGGCACGTTTAGGCGACACCTCGGACGTGTCTAGTCTCGCGGCTAGAACGTCGATCGTGAGCACGTTTAGGCGACACCTCGGGCGTGTCTAGTCTCGCGGCTAGAACGTCGATCACGAGCACGTTTAGGCGACACCTCGAGCGTGTCTAGTCTCGCGGTTGACGCGGCGATCACGAACACGTTTAGGCGACACCTCGAGCGTGTCTAGTCTCGCGGCTAGCACGTCGACCACGAGCGCGTTCAGGCGTCACCTTGAGCTCGTCTGATAACACGATTGAGTCGATGCCTGTGAAAGCACGTTTAGGCGACACCTCGAGCATGTCTAGTCTCGCGACTAGGATGTCTTCTATTGTCGCGTAAATGCGTCAGTTTGGCCCGTCTAGTAGCACGACTGAATCGATGCCTGTGAGAGCAGGTTTAGGCGATCACCTCGAGCGCATCTAGTCTCTCGACTAGGATGTCTTCTATTGTCGCGTAAAGGCGTCATCTTGAGCTTATCTAGTAGCATGACTGAATCGATGCCTGTGAGAGTGTGTTTAGGCGATGCCTTGGGCATGTCTAGTCTCGTGACTAGGATGTTATGTTCGAGCGCGTGAAGGCGTCACATTCAACTCGTCTAGTAGATTAACTAAGTCGTTACTCGTGGAGTAACACTTAGTTCGAGTGGATCAACCGAGCTGATCGCTTTTCGACTTAGTCGATCTAGGCGACCTGTTGAGATGCACGTTCAGCTTCTAACCGCCTTCTGGTTCAATCTCAGTTGCTTCTCGGTTTAGCTCCGGTTTAATCTCGGTTGGAGTAAACCGGTTTTAAGGGCTAACCAAGCTGAATTAGGTTAAGGGTTAATAGATCTCGAATAATCTTCTGGGTTTCTGCGGTTAATGGGCTTATTTAGGCCCGTTTAAGTGCATTAATTGCACTTAGAGAATTATGCCTTAGGACTTTGCTATAAATAGGTAGATTCTCTCCTTCTTTCATTATTCTTCTCTGCAAGCTCAGGTACTTTCTTCTCTCCCTTCTCTCTACTTTTAGCTTTCTCTCTCTAAGTATTCTGCTTTGGGTTATGGCTTCGTCGGGGCGGTTATCTCGTGAGGAAAAAGGCAAAGGGATTGCTTGTGCGACGGGTCAGACCGATGATGTTACAGCGAATGGAAGTCCAATAGAAGACTTCAACTTAATTCATCGCGACGCTTTGCGTGGGGAGAGGCTCGAGCCGCATAAAGACTCAGCCGCGGAATTAGAGAGTGAGGAAGGCGATTCTAGTCGCGCAGGTAGCGGGTCTGAGCGAGAGGAGGATGACTTAGCCGCCGAAAAAGAGAGCGAAGAGGGCAATTCTAGTCGCTCGGGTAGCGAGTCCGATCAGGAGGGTTCCGAAGTTTCCGGCTCCGATGAAGAGGTTGAGGATGCAGCGTCTCCGGATCAGAGCCCTCGAACGTTGTGGTTAAGGCATCGAATCGCTAGGTTCGATTTGATTGAGTGCAGGCCGTCCATTTATCGTCTCGATGGCACCTTCGAGGAGTTAAATGCTCTTCCTCCGGATTCATTGCGAGATCTCTGGGCTGAAGGCCAATGTTGGGAGAATGTTTTCGGGACCCGATCTAGCCACGGAACCGTGAGAAGCATTCTGGAACACGCTAGAGGAGCGGGTGTAACTTACGTGATTCTTTCCCAGGAGCAGAGGCCTTGGTTCCCTCCAGCCGGCTTCCAGTGTCTGTATGAGTCGTACTTCGAGGATGATTCGAAGCTTTGGTTTCCAATTCCACGTTTGATCTCAGCGTACGCGCGGAGGCGGGGAGTAGCAATCAGCCAGCTGAAGATAGGCTCGATTCGGAACGCTGTTATGTTGATGGTGATGGCTGCGGAGATAGATGTTCCCATGAGCGTGAGAGTGTTCGAAGAGTTGACTTCTACGAAGGCAGAAAGGGGGGGCTTATTCTCTGTGAAGATGCATCCGAGTTATAACGTCTTAACTAGTCAGCCCCGCAAGACAACGAACTGGCAGCGTTCTTACTTCTATGTCAAAGCCGATAAGTACGCATTCGCAGAAGCCATTGAAGATGACTTTCCGGTGTTATGGAACAAAGAAATTGGTAGAAAACGAGCATCGTGTTGTCTGCTATGTTCGTCGGTTGTCTAACCTCGCCTTTTATTTTTGCAGGTCGTCATCCGAATACAATCGCGTACCCAGAAAATTTCTTCGAGATCGCACAGGCTATTGCGACCCAAAGCCATCTGAATTGGCCGGACCTGAGCCGTGAGTGGATTCGTCGACAACAGGCTCGCATAGAGAGGTAAAATTTTATCCAACTTTCTAATCTGGCTGACAGACTAACGGTTATTGTTTTTGCAGTTGACTGGGAATCAAGACAGCCGCTGATCGTCTCGGCACGCAAGTCTCGCTTGTCCCTATTTACCAGGAAGCAACAGAAGCTACTTAAACAGGCGAGAAGAATGTCAGGAAGACCAGATTTAAGTGCTCTGCTCAAGGGGAAGCTCCAAATGCTGAAGAAGACGACTTCTAGGGTCGTACCGGCTAGGGATAACGATGCTGAAGTTTCTCAGCAACCCGATCCAAACCAAACCGGTCAGTCTGCTGAAGTTGATCCTCCGGCTCCTGAAGCAAAGAAGAAGAAGAAGAAAAAGCGGAAGAGCCCCGTGACCAAGGAAGTAAGATCATCGGCTGAGGCTAATCCTTCAGAGGGGCATTCGGATGGTCTGGAAGTAGGGGAGAAGGAGAAGAGAAAAGGATCACGTGACGATTCTGCCGGTGGTGATCCCGAAGAGAAAGGTTCGGAGGGAAGTCCGAAGAAAAAGAGGAGGAAGGTTGCTAAGGAGGTTTCACAATCTCTAAGTTCCAAATCTCGTCCTGCAGACGCTAAGGGGACGATGAGTGCTGATGGTGATGAGACTGAAGCGCGCAACCGGTCGGTTGATCCTTCTCCAACTGATATCCCTCAGAAGAGGAAGTCTCCCTCTCGGATGAGCCTATCGGAAGGTTCGCTTGGCAAGAGACCCCGAGTTGAGTTCGCGGATCGCGTGAGCTTCTCGTATGATGAAAGGACTCCACTGATTCATAACCCAGGTCGGTGCGCGGAGCTTACTCGTCAGATTTGAGGCGGACCGGTTGATCTGCCTCCGGTCGGAGATCTTTTCTTTAAAGATGTATACGCGGAAGCTGCTCTTCAACACAGACGGGTATGTATTTTGATTGATGCTTGGGTAGTCGTAGTAGCATCTCTTTCTCCCTCAAAACTGATGTCTTTACATTTGTTTGTTCGCTTTCAGGCTGATGGGAGTATGAACGTACTCGTCGAGAAGTACGACAGGACTTTGAGGCAAACGATGGTTCTTCTCGGAAATGCGGAAAAACTTGCCCGCACAAGACTCGGCACTATCGAGCAGATCAAGGCCGAAAACAAGAAGGAGAAGGAGATCCTCCGTGAGAAGTTTGTAGGGTTCGAGAAGATACTCAAAGCCGACCATGCAGCGAAGAAGTTGCTTGCGCGGGAGAAAGCGAGTCTCGAGAAAGCCAACGCTGCTCTGGAGCAGGAGAAGGCTGAGCTTCAAGCGGAAAGGGATGCCGTGACGCAGAAGCTGACCGATGAAAGAAAACGCCTGCGGGAATCTCGAAGTTAGGAGGTTACGCGCGAGAGGGTGCGTGTTGAGGCGGCTATGACCGACAAAGCTAACTGTTGCATTGATCGTGTTCGGGCTTACCTCGAACGTCGCAGCCTTTTCGATCAGGAGCAAAGTCTGTTGGATCAGGCTTCCGGGACAAAGAAATGTCTCGAGATGATCCAGGAAGAAAAGGTGGGTATCACGCAGGAGCTGATTGATGTGTTCGGCGCTCAAGAGATGGAGCATGAAGCCAACGTTGCTAAATTGAAAGTGACTCCTTTATCCGATGCTGATCTCGTCCTTTCGCCACTGATTCTCCCTTCTAGGTTCGTGAATGAGGAGTTTGCGGCTATGTTTGATCCATACGGGTCGAATGATGACTTGGTTAGATCAGAGACGGCATCGCAACTCCGGACATCATGCGAAGCTCTTGGAAACGAATCAACCGGTCAGTCGCAAGAGGTTCCACCCGATGTGATTCCATCTCGAAAGGAAGGGGAGGATAGGACGGAAGAGCCGTCGAAAAGGCATGAGGAGTCGAACCTCGTTGAGAAGCCTGCTTCTCCGACTCAGGTGGAGCGTAAGGAGTTACCTGAAGATGGAGAAGTGCCGTCGAAAGGGGAGGAGGAGTCGGGTCTTGTTGAGAAGCTTGCTTCTCCAACTCAGGTTGATCACAAGGAGTTGCCTGAAGAGGCTGATGGAGAAGAGCCGGCGTCATTGGTTGACTTTGTAGAGAGTCTTGCTGCCGTTGGAGATGGCGAAGTCGTGAAGGGATCGGAAAGCGAGCTGGTTGCTACCGTCACTGAGGATCCTTCCGGCTCGAAGGAGAACGCGATTTGATCGCCTCTTGTAACCAACTTGTTGTATTTGCTATTTACCTTTAGGATTTTTTTTGTATTTTAAGGCCCCGCTGGGGTCCTTCCTTCTCCTTGTAAGACTTTTGTTTTAAATGATAAAATGCGGTTAAGTGTTTGAGAGTTATCCCAAATTTACCGTTTATTTACACATACATTCCTGAAAGAAAGGTTCCAGACCGGCTAGTCGGTGACTTAACGAATTTAGTCGGCCAAAACGTTCATTCGTTTACTCAGATAGCGGTCCGGATTTCTTTCGCATGTCGATCCTGGTGGGATGCGACTTTGGATCCCTCAACCAAGTGTCTGATCAGGACATGACTGATTCGTGGGTGCGAGTATCTGTGTCCTCATCTGCAGACGAGAATGTGGATATCGCCTTGACCGCGTTTGGTCATTACAAAGTTTGGACTTTGGTGTTGTTACGGCTGCGCGTGATTAGGGCTGCCTACGTACCTCGAAAGAGGATCAAGCCATTCGTAGTTCGGTTTACCCGAGCAAAAGTGGTTGTTTTAAGGCTCATTTACTCGGGCGAGTAGAAGTGACAACTAGGGTGCATCTACTCGTTTGTTTTTGGTTGTTGTTACAGCTGGACCGATTAAGGCTACCTACGTACTTCCAAAGAGGATCAAGCCGTTCGTATTTCAGTTTACCTGAGCAAAAGTGGCTCTCTTAAGGCTCATTTACTCGGGCGAGTAGAAGTGACAACTGGGGTGCATCTACTCGATTTTTTTTTTTTTTTTTTTTAAATAGAAGGAGGGGATTAGCCGACTGGCTTATGAATAGTAGCGGCGAAGATGCGTGGAGTTCCATGCCCTTGGGACGTCTTCACCGTGTAAAGTTTGAAGTCGGTAGACGCCTAGTTTGATGACCTTGATGATTTTGTATGGTCCTTCCCATCGTGTGCCTAGCTTGCCAGCGTTGAGCTCCTTGGTGTTCTCGAATACCTTGCGGAGTACAAGGTCTCCGAGCGCGAGTGGTCTTGCCTTGACTCGCTTGTTGTAATAGCTTTCAATCTGATGTTGGTAGTTCTGGATTCGGAGCAACGCTTGATCGCGACGTTCCTCCAGTTCGTCAAGCGCATTGAGGAGCATGTCTTCATTGAGCTCGATGTGTTACGGCATTTGAGAACGCCGGAGGCTAGAAACGTTCACTTCAGCTGGAGCCATGGCTTCGACTCCGTATGCAAGAGAAAAGGGGGTTGATTTAGTCGCTCCCCTTGGTGTCGTACGATGGCTCAATAGGACACTGTCTAGTTCGTCGGCCCAGTGTCCTTTCTTGAGGTCCAGACGCTTTTTGATGCCATCGACGATGAGCTTGTTAGAGGACTCGGCTTGACCGTTCCCTTGCGGATATCTGGGTGTGGAGGGGCTCAGGCGAATGTTCCATTTGCCGCAAAAGTCTTTGAAATTCTCAGACATGAACTGCGAACCGTTGTCGATTACGATTTTATACGGGAGACCGTAACGGCAGATGATGTTCTTCCAGACGAAACCGCGTACTTCCTTGTCAGTCACCTGAGGGAAAGCTTCAGCCTCGATCCACTTGGTGAAATAGTCTGTAAGGACTAAGACAAAGCGGCGCTGACGGGAAGAAACCATGGGGCCAATAATATCCATAGCCCAGCGCATGAACGGATAAGGAGCGGTANAGGACTAAGACAAAGCGGCGCTGACGGGAAGAAACCATGGGGCCAATAATATCCATAGCCCAGCGCATGAACGGATAAGGAGCGGTAGAAGTTTGTAACACTTCCGTTGGGCAATGTATAACAGGGGCATGTCTCTGGCATTTGTCACATTGACGAGAATAGGATTCACAATCTGTGTTCATAGTCGGCCAAAAGAGTCCTGCGTTTCTGATCTTTAAGGCTGAGGCCCGTCCTCCGGAATGGTTTCCTCCAGAGCCGTCGTGGGTTTCGGCCATCGCACGTCGAATCTCATCGCCGTGAATGCATTTGAGGAGGACCCCGCATGCGTTGTATCTGAAAAGTTCGTCATCCATGACGGCATAATGCGCGCTGCGCCGTTTTAGTCGTCTAGCCTCCCACTTCTCGGTTGGCAGTGTGTTGTGCGAGAGGTAGTTGATAAACTCCAAACGCCAGTCGACGGTCTGCTGATCGGTCTCAGTCATCGCTGTGTCGTTGATGGGGGCAACGAGGGTAGCCGTCTCATTAGAAACGTTGATGCTCGGTTCGTCGATGCGATGTATCGGGATGGTTCGCTCGATTTGGTCGCGTAATTTGCTTCCAAGGGCGGCGAGTTCATCTGCACAAGCGTTTTCACCGCGGGGTACCTTGGTGAGCTCGAAAAATTCGAACTCTTTTGCTAGCTCTTGAACGATACGGAGGTAGGCATCCATTCGATCGTTGCGGGTGTCATAATCTCCATTGTACTGACCGGCGACGAGCTGAGAGTCACAATACGCACTTACTTGCTTTGCTTTGACTGCCTTGGCCAAACGTAGGCCGGCTATCAATGACTCGTACTCAGCTTCGTTGTTTGACGCTGGGAAGTCGAAGCTGAACGATTGTCGTATCAGTTCGCCAGTTGGGGATTGGAGTTGAACACCCGCGCCTAAATCTTTGTTCGTCGAGGAACCGTCCACATGTAATATCCAATTCTGACTCGGGAGCTGGGTGTCCTGTTCTAGTTCGGGTGCTAACTCGACAATGAAGTCAGCCAAGACCTGAGCTTTGAGGGCTGTGCGATTTTTATACGTTATGTCGAGCTCCCCGAGTTCTACGGCCCACTTGGTTAGTCGACCGGCGCGATTCGTATTCTGCAGGACAGTTCGGAGGGGCTGATCAGTCAGCACCTCAACCGAGTGTGATTGAAAGTAGGGTCGGAGCTTCCTGGCTGCTTCTACCACAGCGAGAGCCATCTTCTCGAGAGCTGGATACCGAGTTTCCGGACCAGTCATGCACCTGCTTGTGTAGAAGATTGGCTTCTGTTCGCCTCTGTCCTCCTTGATGAGGACGCTACTAACCGCTGCGCTAGAGACGGCGATGTAGAGTGAGAGGACGTCTCCTTCGTCTGGCTTTGCGAGGACTGGAGGGGTGGTGAGGTACCTCTTGAGTTGGGAGAAGGCTTCCTCGCACTTATCGTCCCAAACGAATTTCTTGTTTCCACGGAGAAGGTCATAGAAAGGGAGACATTTATCGGTTGATCTAGAAATGAAACGGTTAAGAGCGGCGATGCGACCAGTTAGCCGCTGGACTTCGCGGCTGTTCTTAGGACTTGGGAGATCGAGCACAGCTGATATTTGCTTNTTCCACGGAGAAGGTCATAGAAAGGGAGACATTTATCGGTTGATCTAGAAATGAAACGGTTAAGAGCGGCGATGCGACCAGTTAGCCGCTGGACTTCGCGGCTGTTCTTAGGACTTGGGAGATCGAGCACAGCTGATATTTGCTTCGGGTTGGCTTCAATCCCTCGTTGGGTAACGATGTAGCCTAGAAACTCGCCGGAAGAGACTCCAAACGTACACTTCGCTGGGTTCAGCTTCATCCCATACTTGTTTAGCGTTTCGAAGCAGTCGCGTAAGTGGTTAAGGTGATCTTTGGCATGAAGCGACTTGACGAGCATATCGTCGATATAAACTTCCATGGTGCTACCGAGTTTATCGGCGAACATACGGTTGACGAGTCGCTGGTAGGTAGCACCGGCATTCTTCAACCCGAATGGCATGACTTTATAACAGTATGTTCCTCGGTCTGTGATGAACGCTGTCTTCTTGCGATCATCGGGGTGCATCATGATCTGGTTGTAGCCCGAGAACGCATCCATGAAGGTGAGCATCTCGTTTCCTGCGGTTGATTCTACAAGACGGTCGATGCTGGGTAATGGGTAACTATCCTTCGGGCAAGCTTTGTTAAGATCGGTGAAGTCGACGCAGACGCGCCATTCCCCGTTCTTTTTCTTGACTACCACAGGATTCGCTAGCCATTCCGGGTAACGGACTTCTGTGATTGAGCCAGCTCCGAGTAGTCGTTCGACTTCCTCGTTTACTGCTTTCGCTCTTTCCGGGCCCAGCTTACGTCTTTTCTGGCGGATAGGCTTGAAAGTGGGGTCGACGTTGAGCGTGGGTAGTTATTGCTGGATCGATTCCTTTCATGTCCGTCATAGACCAAGCGAAGGTGAACACATTTTCCTTCAGGAATGTGAGCAATGCTCGCTGCATATCGTCGGCTAGATGTGCACCGACGCGCACCGTCTTACTTGGATCGGAATCGTCTATAGGCATCTCCAGAACCTCGTCTTTTTGAGGGAAAGTTCGAGCGATCGGATGAGAGACAGAGTTGACTAGGGATGATGAACGTTGCAGCTTGACTGTGGCGATTAGCAGGTCTCGAGCGGCTTGCTGATCTCCACGGACGGTCTTGATTGTTCCGTCTACCCCAGGGAACTTGATGCATTGGTGGTAGGTTGACGGAACTGCCTGCATCGAATGTATCCATGGGGTTCCGAGAATGACATGATAAGGGGCTTTAGTGTTTACCACAGCGAATTTAACCGTTCGAGTAACTCCGCATGCGCGGACTGGGAGACGGATCGTCCCTAGGATGGTTTCCGATGAGCCGTTGAAGCCGGTCAAGGTTCGTGAGGATGATTTGACGTCGTCGAAATCTACCCCCATCTTCTCAAGCGTATCACGAAAGATGAGGTCAACTGAGTTTCATGTGTCGACTAGTACTTTGGTTACATCGTACTTACCGATCTCAAGGACGACTAGCAGAGGATCGTTGTGGGGCAAGTAGACTCCGTTCAAATCATCGGGGGGAAAGCTGATTGGCGTGTGGCTCGGTGGCTTCGTAGGCCAGCGTCTCGAAGACGCGGCTTGGCGCCGGTAGTCTTTGACGGAGCGGACAGAGTCGCCACAAGGAGGTGATCCACCCATGATGACGTTCAGCCGTGGTTTCGCGACTACTCGTTTGGTATCTAAGAATGTACGAAGATCTGCAAGGACATTCTCGTCGCTCGGCTTTGACGAGTCCATGGTATGGGACGAAGTTGAATTCTCTAGCCGTTGATTTATCGATTTGGAACGGTTTAGTCGCGCGCGTAAATCGGTCAGGTTAGCGTTGAGTTTGTCGCGTAGATCGGTGACAGGCTTGTCGACCGACAAGGGAGGCTCTTCGGTTTCCAGGCGCCGCGACTTGTTGGCTTGGAGCATGAGGTGGAGGTCTTTGCTGTTGACGTCATTGCAAGTAGTCACCTTTCGCTTGAGGAAGCTCCGAAGGTCGCTTGATACTGGTGAGTTATCGTCCTCATCATCGGACGACAAAGGTTGCTGAGATCGTATTACCTCAATACGTTGACGGCTTGCTGGTTGCCCCTCGTCTCCGGAAGAGGCTTCGTTGTCCGCGGCATCCGAAGTTTTGTCGTCTGGACGGCGTTGCTCTCCGTTTTTACCACCGGACTTTCGCTGCGCGCGTTTATCTTTGTTCTTAGACCAACTCTTGCCGGATTTTGGTTTTTGCTTTGGGGGCTGAATCTTGAAGTCGCCTTTTCAACCGATGAGAGGAATTCAGCGTACATCGTTCTACACTCGGTTGTATCGTGTCCTTTGACGTCATGGTACTTACAGTGTTTGGTGAGGTCGACTCCTTTAGAAGATCCGGCTCCTGAGGTAGCCGGCGAAGCTGGTTGAGCCGGTCCGGCAGGACTAGCCTGTTAGAATTAGAGATTAAGAAAGTATTGTTGCTGGAGAATGAAGAACAAATAATAGAGAGAGAGAGACTTTCGTGAGTTAAGAAGAATAGAAGGAGGAAATATTTTCCTTAATTAAATCACTGTGCATTACAGCAAGATAAGTAGGCAAGAGGCCTGAAATAAAAAATAATTAAAATAATACAAGTTGGTACACAACGGTCAAATGCACGTGGGGAAGAGCAGAAGAAGAGATTTTGAATTTGCCCATATGGTCACCTTCCATCGTGGTCAAGCTTTGCACCCGTGGTCATCGTATTTGAGGTTGACCATTTGGTCAAGCTCCTCATGGTCACGCTTTGCACCCATGGTCATCGTATTTGAGGTTGACCATTTGGTCAAGCTCCTCATGGTCACGCTTGCACGAATGGTCATTTTATTTGTAGTTGACCATATGGTCAAGCTCTTCATGGTCACGCTTGCACCAATGGTCATCTTATTTGTAG
>CAKOAT010392932.1:224709-248641 GCA_932364175.1 Eruca vesicaria subsp. sativa
CCATTTGGTCAAGCTCCTCATGGTCACGCTTGCACGAATGGTCATTTTATTTGTAGTTGACCATATGGTCAAGCTCTTCATGGTCACGCTTGCACCAATGGTCATCTTATTTGTAGTTGACCATATGGTCAAGCTCTTCATGGTCACGCTCGTACCAATGGTCATCTCTTCTTATCTTAGTATTTCCTTCATGTCAACATAGCCAAACATTTCAGAGCCGCCGTCTCTCGGTTGTACACGTTCCATGGCTCGCCGCGTACTGAGAAACTTGCGACTGGTGTGTTATTCTCGTCGACGACAAACAGAAGCCCGCTCTTTTGTTGTTTCTTGTCGCCGGAAGCGTGTTGACGCGGCTCCGGCTTCGTGACAGAGGTCTTGGGCGTTGCCGGCTTTTCTGCGCTATGTTTGCCCATGATTGCTTTCGTGTCTTCCTCCATGCGGATGAAATTTTGTGAACGAGCTATGGCATCCTGGAGCGTTGTGGAGGTGCTTCGGTACAGGTCCTCTCGGAATTTGGAATCGAGATGGAGGGTGTTCATAAGAGCGTCGACGGCTATGTGGTCAGGGATGTCGATCTTTGAGACGATCGACTTGAAGCGCTCTATAAAGTCTCGGAGACTTTGGTCTTTAGTCTGCTATAGGTTCCACAAGCTGGAGGCTGTCGATTCGCGCTTAGTGAACATGATGTAGGTTTTGAGGAAAGCCGACGAAAGCTCTCTGAAGCTGCTGATGGAGTTCTCCTTGAGTCCTGAGAACCAGGTTAAGGCTTGGTCGTGGAGTGTCTCCACGAACAGCTGACAGTATGCGGCGTCCTTTTCGTCGTCGGGTAGCCGCGCTCGGGCCATCGCGATGTTGAAAGCAGTCATATGTTCTACAGGGTCACCGCCGGGTTTGTATTGCGGAACGCGCAGCTTCTCGGTCTTGCGGAAGTTTACGCTAGTCAACGTACTGGTGAATGGGGTACGCTCGGTTGAAGCGAGGACACTCTCGATCTGTGGAGCGGCGCTAGTAACCTTGTGAATCGTGGAGCTCATCTGTTGGAGGTTTAGTTTGAGCTCGGCGATTTCACGGACAGTCGTGTGATCTGGGCCGACTTGAGCTGTTTCTGCAGTGTGCGGCTCGGCGGGTTCCGACTCTTCGGAGGTATGGTCGGCTACCGGCGCCGTCGGGTTAGTGTTGAAGAGATGACGTCGGAACGGTTGAGAGTTACTCGTCTGCCCGGCGGGAGCTGCTGTTAGCGCTGCTACGAGTGCGGCGAGTTGAGTTTGAGTCTCCTTTTGGATTTCGTCTTGTCTAGCGAAACGCGCCATGACGGAGCTCATGAAGTCGGGCGGAAGGGGTGTTTCGGGTACCGGAGTCTGAGTCGGCTCCTCCCCGGCTGTTCCGGAGACGGTTCCGTCGTCTGGCATGTCTAGATCTGATAACGTTGCTTTGTTCAGAGCCCCACGGTGGGCGCCAAATTGTTTGAGGTGAAAATGGTTTAGAACAATATAAAGAGAGAGATGAGGACGAACAAAGACGTTTTTATTAGATCTGAACAAGGAGTTACAAAGAGGAGAGTAAAGAGGCGGACTAGCCGGAAATACAAGATGGTGAGTAAACGGTGAAGGTGAGTAAACCCTAGATCTAACCACCTAGTCGCTAAGAAACCCTAGATCTAGCCGCCAAGTAAGTATGTCGAATTCCGGATCCCCTTTTCCCTTTGCTGCCTCTCTCCTTTTATAGACCATGTCTTCGTGTTCGCCCTAGTTTACGTGAGCCTTGTTGGGCTTGATTGTTATTAGGCCCGTTTAGTAGTCCGGGTAAGTCGTACTTCAGCCGACTCTCTTAGTCGCGCTACTAAACGCGTCTCATGCTGAGTCGTTTTGATGTTACCTGGTGGCCCGCGACTCTCTTAGTCGCGCTACTAAACGCGTCTCATGCTGAGTCGTTTTGATGTTACCTGGTGGGCCGAATACGTTATCGTGTTGGGTTAAGTTTCTCCATTTGATGGGCCTTGCGGAGGGGTATAACCCATCTCCTACAGTGAAGATACTTATGTTATGACAACCACACATTTAAGAAACTGTGAAGCAGAGCAAGTGAGTGACTGGTATGCAGAAGACAAACCAAAAATCCAACTTTGTGGATGTGGAATCAGTTTCAAATCAAGAGACTGCCTTGAACTCAATGATAAAAACATTGAAAATATTAAGATTTTGTACAAGCTCTCTATTTCTTAATTTCTCTGTATATGTACTTATGTGCTATCAATTTCTCAACTCCGTATTGTTTAGGTCAAATACTATTATTTTGAGCTTTGAACTGAATAACAAAAGCATCACCAATTTAGATTTTTTATAGGTTGTGTACGTTATGTGCATATGTGGTTGCATTGTTTCTTTCTCAAACTGATTCGTTTGTTTGATTCAAGAACTTTTTTTATGTGTTGAACTAAATGACGAAGACACAAATCAGTTTATCTGCATATGTGGTGTATGTTATTACTTGAAAGATTGTTGGTTCAAACAATCTGGTAACGTCATCAATGGAATCAAGCTTACAAAACTACAATCTCTTCAAAACCTCATTTCCAGATATTGATAGTTTTTACTCAGTTTTGTAATCGCTTTACATTTATATCTTAAAGAGGTGTCACTTGTTCGGATAATGTGTGATAAAGACATCTCAAAAGCCACCGAAGTGAATCACTCTTGATGATGGCACTAGTCGTATCGATTGTAAAAGAGGGCAACTTTCTATACATCATTCCGATAAAACCCATCACTTGTTTTATGTATGAATTGAATCATGAAACATATACTGTTTATAATTTTGGGTTATGTCTTTTGTTATTAGGTTGAATGAAAGTTTGGAAACTGGAGAAATGGAGTTAGTGCTCTGCAGCGGCGGTGTTGTGTGGTGTTGTGGCTGTGGCTGTGGCTGCACCATCTACAGCGGTGTTATGTGGTGTTGCGGCGATAATTTGTGAGACTGTACCATCCACAAATTATCGCCAACATAACCATCCATATGGACATATGTGCATTTCTACCATGATGGTTGTCATGAGGTTGGACATGAATTGGAATCATGAACAAAGACAGAGGAAGTTGGACAGGTGCTAGGGTCATACAAATTGAGTAAGTTGAATATATCCTCGATTTGGAAGATTATGTATATAATTCATCTACAGTTGTTATTATGTTCACAATTCATTAGTTCAAACAATATCATTTATGCTATAAAAAAACTCTACTATATAATCCATATCCTTTATACAAAATGTGTATAAGAGATATGTATGTTAAAGGCTCATCCGTCTCCAATTTGCTACGTCTACAATATGGATTCACAAACATACATTTCTTCTTATTAAAGGTGAAAATGTTCAGAAATTGTCTCGGTTGGTATACAGGTTACTAACAAGTGGGACGTGACCCTCAATGCAAGGAAAACTCAAAAAAGTAGCATATTAAGTAATCAACTCCCTTTATTACTAGTTTACCCACTCCTATATATCTTATTATACACTAAATATATATTTGAAAATGTGGATCCTCCAATGATTGTGATCTTCAGAAATCAGTAACTGTCCCCATTTGTTTTTGTATTACAGTTATTACATTGGTATAAATATAGAGCCATTATTAAAGTTAAACTGTATATTATTACTATATTGACCTTAGAATAGAAAAATAACACATATATTTTTCTTTTCATACATAATGTGTTGACTTTATATAATTTATATTAGATGTTTCAGTTATTGGTGAATTTTTAACGTGAATCATATATTATGTTTTAACGTACATAAATAACTATATATGGTATGTTTTTATGTTTTCAAATCTTTCACCATATAAAGATGTATGCACATGTTATGTTTAGATTATTATACTTCAAGATCTCTCACATCCCAAGAGAGCAAAATGAAATTTTGGATTTTTTAGTTAGGACTATGAAGTCTTTTCATAAAGAATTATGTTTCATTGGTTGTTATATTCCGGTCTGATTACCCAGACCAACTTAAACTTAAGTAATAAAATGACCGTTCGTTGTAAGTATATATATTTAATAACTTGATTTAAAAAAATTTAATAAATTACAAAATATAAACTTGATTATTTAAATATATCCACCAATAATAAAATTAACCAATTTTTAAATATGCATCATTTTTTGAAACAAAGTATTATAAACATAAATAATTAAATTATTGATAACTAATTTTAATATATAAATATTTTCTTACAAATTATGACTGTGTCGTGTGCTATAATATGGGTCAGCATAGTATAATTAGGAATTTATACTACAGATTATTCCTTACAAACTCATTGCAAAATATATTTCCCAAATAATAACTTATATTCTATTACAAAATTTAGATTTTGATTTAAAATTTTAAGACGGTTTATAATAATAATTAAAACTGTTGATAAATTATTATCTATCTAAATTTTATTTTGTCATCAACAGAAATAAACTTAATTAGGATTCTACAAACCAAACCGCTAACTCTGCATCCATATAAATAACAGACGATGGTTGTTTCCTAGCACTAGGTGCGAGACATTCCGCCTTTGTATTCTGTGTTCGAGGGATATGAATGATCTCTGAGTGGAAACTGCTCTTGCGGGTCTTGATATCGTACATATAACTCATTAACTTGCAAATGTCGGTCATTCTTCTAGTTCCGAAACAATCTTCATTATTTGAGAACAATATGTTGCAAATGTGACGTGATATTATCATAAAATGCTCATACATTCTATTACCCAAATGAACGCTTCGATCTCCGAGTGAATGGTTGAAAAAGCAGCTCTCATCTTCTTTGCCCCCATTATTCCTTCAAAACCTTCTAAATTTAAATATATATAACTAGAATTACACATGGTACGGATCTGAATTCCACAAAATTTAGTTCACCAAAGAGTAACTAGTAAAATTTCATACACACATTTAAATATGAATCATTTACAAAACTTAAAATACATTAAATATTCAATAAAATATAATTTTATTTGCTAAAAATATTAATCAGAAAAAAGTACTTCTGCAATTATATCACATGATTTATTTAATTTTGGTCTTTGGACATAATTTATGGGATGTTACCTTTTTAATCTCTATAAAACTTTAGATTAATGAAAAAAAACATAATTCAAAAAATTAAATATCCTCATTTTGCAAACCACCAATCTTCTAAAAGTTTCAAATTAAGTTTTAGCTAATAAGAACATATATGTTTTTATAAAAACTATAGATAAAATAATTTAGAAAACACTATCAAGAATCATCACATATCTACAAACATTTTCCAAACCATAAATTGTTTAGATGATCCTCTATCCAATCGAAACATATAACTTTATGCAAATCATACAAAAATATAAACCTATATACCCACGCTTTCAAAGCGCAGGTCAAAATTTAGTAAAAATATTATTATAAAACTTTTACTACAAAAATATGTAACTATTTTATATAAATATAAAGAATTACAAATGCACATATATAATAGAATTAGGACATACCTTACTATGTGTCAGCGATTAATTATAGAAGCTTATGCAAGATGACTGAACGCTTCATGTTATCTTCTTCCAGAAGTGCTATATTCACTACAAGAAAACTCGTCCATTACTAGGACGATTTTTCCTCGTTATTTCCTAGTAAATGACGATTTACTAGGAACTTACGAGGAAACACGTTACGTCGAAACATGTTCATCGTAAAGCCTTTTGCCTCGTAAGGTCGTAGCTAATTTACGAGGAAACTTTTCCTCGTAAATGCGTGATTACCTTTTCCTCATAAGCTCCTCGTAAGGTTTCTTTATAATGTAATAGTAAATGATTTCCTCCTAAGCTCGTAGTAATATCTTACGAGGAATTTACTAGAATAATTTACGAGGACATTACATCGAAAACTTTACGAGGATTTTACTTCGAAAGGTTTTTTTTCCTATTAAAAAAAATAATTATAAATATAAATAATATTTAAAAATCAAATTATAAAATAAAAAATAAGAAACAAAATATTTTATAAATAACTAAATAATATACAATTAAATTTTAAAATTCATAATATATTCAATTAAAAATTTAAAAAACTACGGATGGTTGTCGTGAAATTGCCGAACGAAATCATCCTGGCTCGCCAAATCCTCCTCCTCTCCGAAGTTGGTTGCCGGCTGTGGCTGTGATGGTGGAGGCTGTTGAGATGGAAGCCCTCCGCGTTCCCGTCTCTGACGCAACATCTCCTCCAATTGCGAGTTTCCAACCGCCAAAATGTCGAGGACATCGGTGAGAGAAGTCACATGCTCGGTGAGCGAACTCCAATGAGACTGCGTCGCCTGCAACTCCGAGCGCAGCTGAGCATTGACATCGTGCTGCTCCTGAGCATAAGACGATATCGCTGCGGGGACATCGTTAACCGAGCCAATCCCGACGATACGCCCATTTTTCCTAGGGGCGACCTGTAAATAAAAATATTAATAACGTTAAGAAAAAATTTAAATAAATAATTAATAAAACAAATTATTTACCTCCTCGTAAATCTTATCCACTTCAAGAGTGGATAATATGACTGGAGTCCCAGTCTGCTGAGTCAGCTGGGTCTGGCATTCGTCAACTCGAGCAACAACCTCGTTGTAGATCCGCTCGGAAGCAAGATCTACAAACTGCCCAGCCTTGTTCCGGTGGGTCCTCTCGTAAAGGTCTTTCAGAGATGGAAGAACTCCTGTCTCTTTAGCCTAAAAATAATTTTTAAAATTAAATATTAATTTAGAATATTCAAATAAAATAAAAATTAAATAGTTATTAAAAATCATCTTACCATGTCTAGACGAACTCCCCCGTGAGGTTTTCGACCCGTGGTGTGAAGCATCTTCACACCACGGTTCCCAGAGTTTGTGTGGGAGGTTCTGACCGAGTCCGGCAACCCCCAATAGCTGATTAGGCCATCCCACACCGTGGTTGTGAGGCAATCGGGTTTCCCGTCCTCGTAACCATCCACCTAATTTAAAATAATAAGAATTAAAGTCAATAATATTTTTAAAACTATATATATATATATATATATATATATATTATAATTTATAAATCCATACCTGATAGTCGCACTTCCAGTTGTAGACCATGTCGAGCAATCGTGCTCTTGCCTTGCCCTCAAACTCCGTCTTCACCCGCTGGTGAATCCCAATAAAAAAACGATATTTTTGTTGTAACCAGAAAAAATAAGAGACAGATTAGTTTAATAATATTAGTAATTTTAAATAATTAAAAATAAAGTAAGTGATTAATTAAACTTACAGCGAACGATTTGAACCACGTTTTTTTTGTGTGGCTCGCCGTCTTCTTCCAGTTTGGAGCTGCATCGGGAAAGTATCCCTTGATACAGTCCGTGACGCTAGTTGCGACACAATTGTCAAGACCAAACCTGGAAAGACAAAAAATAAATCATTAATTAGATTAATTAGTAAATATTTTGTTAATTGAGAAATAAATTAATCACACTTTTTAAAAATTAAAACATACCATAATACGTTTAGCCGTCTCGTCGGATAGGATCTAACTCTGGCAGCCCTTCTCTGCCTGGAAGGGCCAAAATATCCTCCACCGTGTACACCGCAAAGGGTGCGTTCGGCGGCACCTGCAAATCGGGATGAACCCCGAACGGTGGAGGAGAAGGAGGAGGAGGTGGAGGAGGAGGTGGAGGAGGAGGTGGTTGCTCAAACCGGGACGCCGTAGAAGCTCCCTTAGTCTCGGGAACAGCGTCACGATCCGGAATAGAAGATGAACCGGGAGCTGACAAAGATGAACCGGGACCAGACTGACGCCCATAAAGATCTCCGTAGTGACTCCCCTGAAGAGACGACCTCTTACTAGCCCTAGCAATCTTGCTCTGTCTAGGCATCTATATTTTAAAAAAAAAAATCAAAACATTAATTCCCGTATAATTTAAAAAAAATTAGTTAAAAAAGTAAACCAACAAAATCTAAATTACCTAAACTAACCACCTAATCTAAATTCCCTAATCTAATCACCTAACTACGAATTAGAGAGAACCATTAGAGACTTCAGAGAGAAGCTTACTACAAAATGAGAAATTGGATTGCTCGAGTTTATATAAGGAATTTTGTTTCCTCTTAAAGCCCTACTAACATTACAAGGCCTTTACAAGGAAATATCTATGCCCGTGTTTTTATTTCCTCATAAGGTCTTAGTAATACAATTACTAGGACCTTACGAGGAAAATGTTTTACGAGGAAATAGCTATGCCCGCGTTTTTTTCCTCGTAAAGTCCTAGTAATACCTTTACTAGAGCTTTACGACGAAACGGCTATGCCCGCGTTTTCTTTTACTAGGGCTTTACGAGGAAAGGGTTTATAAATCCCTAAACTCGAAATCCCAAACCCCAAACCACAACTTCCTTAACTTATAACATCTTCTACAACCAAACTCCTAACCTCTTCTACACATAAACCCCAAACCCCAAATGCAAATTGATTTTGTGATTAAACAAACTTAAAACATATATAATCCAAATTCATTTTTGTGATTAAACAAACTTATAAACATACATAATTCATTCGGATACATTGTCGTAATCTGTTGAAACATCATCATTTTCTAAAAACTCGTCGTCTACACCTTCGTCCGTTGAGTGATCAAGAACATCTTCGTATTCACGATTATGTGGATCAGTGAGTAGGAACTCATCAATTTCTGCTTCAGCTTCCTCGATCTCATTGGTGTTTTCTTCTTGTAATGGTGGTTCTTCTCCAGCGATTATTCGTCCTCGAGGTGTAACTTTGATAACAGCTAACCAGTTTATTCCCGAGGTAGTAATCCGAGGGTATGGAATGAAGCAAACTAGATCTGCTTGGGAAGATAATATGAAAGGCTCGAACTTGTTGTACCTACGAAAATAAAGATCAATGTAAAAATAAATTAATACTGGAAACCTGGATATTAAAAAAATAATAATTTGTTGTACCTTCGTCCACCGTTGACATCAACTACACCGTTCTTGTTAATCCAAACACCTCTGTTTACGACGGAGTCGTACCACTCACACTTGAAGATAACGCATTTCAAACTCATACCTGGGAATTGAACTTCATAAATCTCCTACAAGATCCCGTAGAAATCTGTTTCGCCTTTCACATATATTCCATAATTACTTGTCTCCCGGTGTCTACCATAGTCATAGGTATGAAAAGTATAGTCTCGGGTGAAATACATTGATGATGTAGTGACCTTTGCAACTAGACCTTGAAGTAATTCGCGAAACCATGCGGGATACTCAGGATAGTCATAATCAACTTGCAACAAAAATTAATATAACTAGACATTAGACTTACTTTGTGGTAATGTATGCATACAATTTAAGTAATAAATAAATACATGTTTCCTCAACCACTTGATAAAGTGTTGATCTTTCCTTTTGTCTAACTCAGTTGTCGATATACCAGGTATTGCTTCCTCAACTTGAGTCACAAATTGGCTGTAAAATCATATATGTTATGTTAGATATTTAATATTGAAAAAAAAAAAATATATATATATATATATATATAAGTGTGTATGTTTATAGATTTACCTTTCGAAATAAGCAATCAATGGATGCTCGCAATTTAAGAAGAATATAAAGGTGTGCACTATGGACGTCTTCATCACTCGACCACCAAACCTCTATCAATTTCCCACCCAATCGCCCAATTTGACAAAAGATGTCTGGAACATCGTCTTCCATATATGTCGGCACGACACCACCATCATCATATCTTCTTGGAGCTCGTTTCCTTGTACGTACTTTTGGTGCAAAGTAGTACGATGTGAAATGTGATGTTTCTTCCGTCAAACTTCCCGCAACAATAGAACCTTCAACTCTTGCTAGGTTTTTGGCTTTTCCTTTCAAACTTTTCATGGCCCTTTCATACTGATACATCCATCCATAATGCACAGGTCCACGAAGTAATGCCTCATACGGGAGGTGGACAACTAGGTGTTCCATGACGTCAAAAAAAGTAAGCGGAAATATTTTCCCCAAGTTGCAGATTAAGACGGGGATGTTTTCATGAAGTTGTTGGACAACTTCCACTTTAAGAATGCGGGTGCTCAGATCCCTAAAAAATGCTCAAATTCCTTATATATTACAAAAACAAAAATTATCCATATTAGTATATATATATATATATATATATATAAATAAACTAATCATATCATCATATTATATTAATTAATTACCTGAAAGTGATTCATGTACTTTTGCCGGTAGTAGCTCCGTAAACGCAAAGGGAAGTAGTCGCTGCATAAAGACATGACAATCATGGCTCTTCATCCCGGAAAACTTTTTCCCTTTCTCATCACATCTTGAGAGATTTGAAACATACCCATCAGGGAACTTCACTTCTGAAGCCACCCAGTTGAACAACGCAGACTTTTTTTCTGATGANTGATGACAGTCTGAATATTGGAACTGGAACTTGCCCATTGCTTTTTATATGTAGCTCACTCCTTGAGCAGATATCGGGTAAGTCCAACCTTGATTTTATGTTGTCTTTCTTCTTCCCTGGGACATTCAATATAGTGTTCACAATGTTCTCAAAAAAGTTCTTCTATATATGCATCACATCGAGGTTGTGGCGCAAAAGAAAATCTTTCCAATATGGCAATTCCCAAAATATACTCTTTTGTGCCAATTGTGCTGAACACCATAAGAATCAGGCATATTACTGAGAACATGTCAATTCCTACCACGAGGAGCTGTTTCTAGAGCACAGTCGTAATTGATTTGGACAAAGGGAAATATTTTCCCCAAGTTGCAGATTAAGACGGGGATGTTTTCATGAAGTTGTTTGACAACTTCCACTTTAAGAGTGCGGGTGCTCAGATCCCTAAAAAATGCTCAAATTCCTTATATATTACAAAAACAAAAATTATCCATATTAGTATATATATATATATATATATATATATATATAAATAAACTAATCATATCATCATATTATATTAATTAATTACCTGAAAGTAATTCATGTACTTTTGCCGGTAGTAGCTCCGTAAACGCAAAGGGAAGTAGTCGCTGCATAAAGACATGACAATCATGGCTCTTCATCCCGGAAAACTTTTTCCCTTTCTCATCACATCTTGAGAGATTTGAAACATACCCATCAGGGAACTTCACTTCTGAAGCCACCCAGTTGAACAACGCAGACTTTTTTTCTGATGANTGATGACAGTCTGAATATTGGAACTGGAACTTGCCCATTGCTTTTTATATGTAGCTCACTCCTTGAGCAGATATCGGGTAAGTCCAACCTTGATTTTATGTTGTCTTTCTTCTTCCCTGGGACATTCAATATAGTGTTCACAATGTTCTCAAAAAAGTTCTTCTATATATGCATCACATCGAGGTTGTGGCGCAAAAGATGATCTTTCCAATATGGCAATTCCCAAAATATACTCTTTTGTGCCAATTGTGCTGAACACCATAAGAATCAGGCATATTACTGAGAACATGTCAATTCCTACCACGAGGAGCTGTTTCTAGAGCACAGTCGTAATTGATTTGCGCTTCGATTTGTTCTCCAACTAAATATGGAGGAGGAGTGTCTCTAACAACCCTTTTGTGCCTGAACAATTTCTTGTTTCTTCGGTATGGGTGGTAAACGGGAAGAAATCAACGGTGAGAATCGAACCAACTAGTCTTCCTACCATGCTTCAACTGAAACGCATCTTTCATTCCATTACAATATGGACAAGCTAATCTCCCATGTGTAGTCCACCCAGACAACATCCCGTATGCAGGAAAGTCACTTATGGTCCACAAAAGCATTGCTCGCATCGTAAAGTTTGTTTTCGTTGAACAATCATATGTCCTCACCCCTGTTGACCACAAATCTTTCAACTCTTTAATCAATGGTAGTAGAAAAACGTCGAGAGATCTTTTTGGATGTTTTGGACCACCTATTAATATGGTCATGAATAGAAACTCTCGTCGCATGCACATCTCTGGTGGCAGGTTATACGGTGTAAGAAAGACTGGCCACAATGAAATTGTCTCCCAGACATTCCAAATGGACTAAATCCATCAATGCATAATCCAAGATACACATTCCGGCTATTGCTAGCGAAATGTGGATGACATTGTTAAAATGTTTCCAAGCTCTTGCATTTGATGGATGAGTCATCTCTCCATCCGTCTGAGTATGCTCGGCGTGCCATCTCATCCCTCCAGCAGTCTCCTCAGATTGGTACAATCTTTTCAATATGTCTGTGATTGGTAGGTACCATATTCTTTGGTACGGTACCCTATTACGCCCTCGACCTTGCGGTTTGAATCGTGGATTCTTACAAAATCGACATTCTTCTAACTTCTCATCATCTCCCCAGTAAATCATGCAGTTGTCGATGCAAACGTCTATCATCTCCGAGGGCAACCCAAGACTATATACCAATTTCTGAATCTGATAAGATGAGTGGTGTTTGAGCTCTCCCCTTAACCCTTGTTTTTTATTATGTTTATGATGGACCTCTAACTTACCTTCTATTGAATTTCTTTTCCTTCTTGTATAGAGAATACATTATTACAAAGTAGGATTTCCATTCACCTTTTTCCTGCGATTCATGGATTTAAACATACTGGAAATCTGGTAGATAGTAGATTATTGTTATGGCCATAGCAGATTTCTCAAAACAATAAAGTTTTATTCGCCCGTAACAAGTTTGCAGACTCGCGGGCTGTCATTTGACATGCATTTTTCCGGGAGTTGACAAGATAAATTTGGTCTATTGCCTAGAGTTTTAGTTTGTTCAGGGTGAAAAGGCGAGAGTTTTCAATTCTTACTGTGCACTCCTAAAAAAAATGTAAGATAAGAAACTATTACTTGTTATACCGAAATTACACCTAATTAAGTGATTTTCTGGAGGGGTTTGACCAAGTTTCATTCCTTGTAGGTTATGTTATTCGATGTATAAAAGAGTTCAGTTTGGCTTCCATTTGTCATGATAGTCTGAAGTTTTTCTACTTTTTCTGTGTGTCATGGGTGGACCACACAGATAGTAACGCTTAGGACTAAGGATTATTATCTTCACCAAGGAGAACCCCAACAATTTTTCTAAAGAACATGAATTCTTCCATGAGTGATTGAGCTATATTAATTTACTTGGTGATGAGTGATTCAAGATTACCAATCCACAATTTAGTTTAATGGGTGCACATACCCTCTCTGACCATTGTGTTTGGACCATAGCTTATTATTTAACTCGTTCAATACCTTTTCAAGGGTCGACAGGGAAATTTTGAGAGGGAGAAAAGATTTCACACGTGTGCGGGTGCTAGTACGAGGAGGGGTCAATCCTTTAACATCATGTTCATTCGGGAAAGTAGTAAGCATGACATTTCTTGGAGGAGTTAACCAAACCCCATATTTCCTAGAATTCTTCATGTTGTTATTACTTGGTAAACTTTTGTCTATTATAGAAGTCGTGAAACACCCTTATGGAGTATGTGGATCAAAATGACCCGTTGAAATCTCTTGGAGGAGATAACCTATTACTGGGGAAATCGAGTCCTAATTGGCAAGTAAGTTAACAAGAAAGCTTACGAAGGAAATCTCATTGGGAAGCCGAGAAAAAGCTCAACTGGTAAAACCCCAGAGGGAGCACATGAAGGCAAGTCCCAATAGAAACACAAGTAAATGAAGGATGTACATGTGGATAAAAAATAAAGAAATAAGGACCTGTGGGGAGGCACATGAACATATAAGATTTCCCCAGAGGATAATGCAACATGCGTAAAATTATATCAAAATAATATGTGAATGATCCCACATAAATGGATATGATAAAAGAATATTACAATAAGGATAATGTAACTGGTGTGAAAATAAATTACAAGGACCAGAGTGAGGCATGCAGTCATAATATATATCCATGGAGGGGAGATTAAAGAGGAGAGAGGAATGGAAAGGCCAAGATAGATGAAGATGTGAATGCTTGATGTATCATGGTTTTTTACCGTTTTAACCATGATATGAATCCTTTATAGAGTCTTTATTATTAATTTCAAGTCTCTTTTTCAGGTTAAGCCACGTTTTGAAGCATTATGAAGATTAGGGATCCATTTGGAACTCCAGTATTTCTTACTCTTATACGTTTATGTAGATCATTAATAAGATATATTTTATGTCTTGCATGAATTGTCTGAGTAGTTTACTTATTAGATTTAGGGATTTTCTAGGGTTTTCATGAACTTCTGATTTATAGAACTGCTAGGTAATCATATTGCATCCTTCAGCATGATTGATCTTATTGCTTGTTTCTTGAGTAATTAACTAGAAACTTTATCTTAGGATAATTGTCAGACACAAGAGTCTAATCAATACCTAACGTGAATCATGCTGAGTTAAGTTGTTGGTCACATTTATTTACAAACCAAAATTATTTTTTTGTTTTGAATTATTATTTTATATTATTGACCTAGCTTTACCTATAGGCTATAACTGAGAGTCTATTGAGTGATTCACTCTCCCTATGGATTCGATCCTTAAGTGCTGCAGTTGATCTCTTATTTGAGAGAATTTTTCTAGGGTAATTTGAGCATATCAAATTTGGCACCGGTACTGGGGAGTGTTTGATTCACTATTAGACTAGGTAAAGAGGTTTAGTCTAGATTTTTTTTTTTGTCGCTTATTAACTTTCCGGTGTCTTTCATGTGAATGCACAACAGTACAGAAGCAACAAAGAAAGCAAACCCCTAAACCATCTAGATCCTACTTATTGTTGTGTTCTAGTTTCTGTAACATCTAACTCTCACATTTACAAAATCAAAATTGTAGAGACACTCTATTCTACTTTGGTCCACTATACCGATTTGATTTCAAAGCTAAAAGTCGAGCTCAAGCAAGTTTTCTCACTCTTCTCCTTGTAAATATGAACCCTGATATAAGTGAGAAGGAAGAAGATAAATCTTTCGTCGTGTTTGGATATTTGGATTTTAAAGCTTAACACTTGGAGTTTATCGAGTCAGAAATGTTATCTGGTTAGATTTTAGGCTAACGAGATTTTAAATGTATTTTATTTAATTAAAAACTTGGAAAATTTTCATCGAATGTGAAGATTTGATTCCAAAGTATAATTTAGGGTATCAAAACTGATGAAGTTTATAAGTATGAGATTTTTCCAAGGAGCTACAAAGTCTGGAGATTCTGGTGTAGACTACTTTAGTTTAAGAACTCAACCCAAGATACTATAAGGAAGCTTTTTTAAAGTTTACGAGTGTCAAATGATATTTGTTGTGTATAAACTAACATAATTCTCAGTCACAATACGGTTTGGAAAGCTTTGAGCCATGGTTGATATGGAGATTACCACAATCGGTCGAATTAGACCCCTATTCTAAAACCTGGACGACTAGCCAATTAATCGTCCGGCTAGGCACTCGACATCTAGCCGCAGTTAAAGACAAATCAGCTTAGCTAAATGAAAACTGAAAACTTGGCTGATAAAAAAAAAACTAATCAGTTGTAAAACAAAGTTTAACCAACTCAAAAGAGAATAAATTTGCACTATTTAGTGAAACATGGGCTTATAATACAAGCTCAATTGTAAGTAAAACTTCAACTATGTGTGACTATTTATAGATGTCTTCAACCTTTCCCTCGTTATATCTTACCGATATGCGATTTTGTTGTATATGTTTTGTTCGACCTTTTACATAGACAACATTAGGCCTGTGAGTTCAGTTACTCTGGATAGTTCCGTTAAATTAGTATGGGTTCTCAGTTATTTCGGTCCAGATACAATTACTTTGTTTCTAAACTTTACTTTCAAAGTTTTGTTTTTTGTTAATTTTTTTTACAAAATGTAATCAAACTCCAATTTATCAAGAAAAATAGAGAAAAGATAAGTGAAACAAAAAAACAAAAAGTACCTGTTAAAAGCAGTAAAGAAGAAAAATGAAGAGAGTTAAACAAGTTTAAGA
This sequence comes from Eruca vesicaria subsp. sativa, assembly GCA_932364175.1. Classification (NCBI taxonomy): domain Eukaryota; kingdom Viridiplantae; phylum Streptophyta; class Magnoliopsida; order Brassicales; family Brassicaceae; genus Eruca; species Eruca vesicaria. The sequence continues at coordinate 240,685 of CAKOAT010392932.1, forward strand.
AAAAAGAAGATAATCGTATGTGATGAAGAGGGAGATGAAGTGGTGAAGAAGATGCAATGAGTTATGGTGAAGAAGAAGAGAACAAGATTGGTGTTTGGTACGAAAAGAAGAAGATGAGATTAGGTTTTAGTCAGTGTTTTGAAACCCGATCCAGACCCACAGTTGAACCGGTAAACCCGGTGACCCAAAATAAATCTGTTCGGGTTTTGTTAAAAATTCAAAATTTTAAAACACGCAAAAACCCGGAAAACCCCACTTAAATCCAAAACCTGATGCCAGTTGAACCACGGGTTGAACCAATAAATAAACTTTTACTTTTTTTTTAGTTTTAAATTATGTTTTATATTCTAAATTTCTAATTTAAAATAAATCTGTTCGGGTTTTGTTAAAAATCCAAAATTTTAAAAGACGCAAAAACCCGGAAAACCCCACTAAAATCCAAGACCTGATGCCAGTTGAACCACGGGTTGAACCAATAAATAAACTTTTACTTTTTTTTTAGTTTTAAATTATGTTTTATATTCTAAATTTCTAATTTAAAAGTTAGGTTTTCACGTTTTAGTTATTGGCATTGCCGTTTTCTTCTTTAAATTTAAATTAAACTTTTTATCATACATAATACTACTACACTATTTTATTTGTGATTTTAGATTTTGATGAAGATTTTACTATACTACCTGAAGAAAATGAACTGAATGGTAGTTGCGAGAATCAAAATTAGTTGATGTAATTTGGTGTTAGTTTATTTTTGTTATTGATCATTTATTACAATGATGTTTAACTTTTGTTTATTTTGGATTTGAAGTTTAATTTATTATTCTCATTAGACATTAAAATATTTATGAATTTTATATCTTGATTTTTTTAGATGTCATTACTCCTAACTTGTTATAAAAAAAAAAAAAATAGTCTAAACTAGTTTTTGTTATTTTGTATATTTATACATTTTATGTTTTAAAAACATTAAGAAAATATTTAACATTAGTTTCTATATTTTTTATTTTCATAGCTAATATATTATTATATAACAAAGTTTCATTTATTAACCCACGATTCACACGCAGTCAACCAAGTGACCCAATAACCCAGTAAGTCATTCGGTTAAATGTCCTGGTCGAATTTAAAAACATTTGTTTTAGTAGGCAAAAGACAAAAAGTAAAGATAATTTTTCAGCCAATAACCAAACATAATTTAAAATTTTACTGATTGGTTTCCCCTCTTAGCTAAAGCCAAACCAAACTCTCTAATCTTCAGTTTAGATTGTTTTGTATCCTTTAAAATCCTACTACTAGACGACATCGACGTTGAGTTAGACTAAAAAATGGAAAACAGAAAAAAAGAAATTCTAGTGAGACTTGGTGAATTATATAAATCATTAAAATTACCCTTTGAGAAAGACGTATTTAAAATTCAAAAGACATACTTTACACATTGCTTAGAATGTTGTCCTTGATGAGATTACCAAGTACGGGGGGAGAAAATATCATTACGTTTAACGGTACTCACGGATCCAATTGGCCTTAACTATCCCCCACAAAAGACATATATATGTGTGCAATACACTCTGTGCTGCTGTGCATGGTCGTGATTAATAAGCACCGACAATAAATAGAGCTCTTTGCCGAAGTTGGTGGATGATCTGAAAAAAAAAAAGCAAGAGCAGCTGTCAGAAGAATAGCTGAATCCAATCATCTAAACATTTGGTAAAAGATTATATATTAAATAATAGAAAAAGAACTGACGGATTTAGAAAAAGAGAGGTTTGCCCATATTTGGATATGGCCACTGGTGGTTTTGAGGTGAGAAGGGCAAGCAGCATCTGCGTTTAAGAAGTAGTCCGAGTTCTCCATCGCTTCACAAACCCACATATCGTTTTCCACATCTTTGGCTCTTTTTATTAGATTGCAGAACCCTACCTGCCAAACAACATTTATTTTCACAGTGTAAAACGCTCTTGCCATTTGATTGCGTTAACAAGATTTTGAATTTTACCACAGATCCAACAACATTATGGCTAATGAGGGGAGTGTGGAGGTCATCCATGGATGATGTGCTGAAGCTTATAGCGAGAAGACTATTTGCGATGTTCCCTGAATCTGAATATTGTAAGGATCCATCTGTAACAAACACCCACTGCTTCTTTTGGTCAACATCCGTGTATGCATTTCCAACATATACAACGTACCCCGCCATATCAAATTCACTAAAAGGATGATGATATAAGATATGTTAGATAAGCAAAAGTACGTTTGGTAAGAGTGAACATAAACAAAAGCTATCAACCTTCCAAGAGGAATTTCACCAAGATCCAACAATGACATCGATTTACGGGGGTTGAAAAATGGCCTGAAAAATAAACAAGCAGATAAGATAGATTCAGATATGTCTACAGAAAGCCCACAAAACAACTTACTGAAAATTTTCAGAAGCTTTTGGAGACAAAGGCTGCAATCTTGAGGTAGATCCTCTGGCATGTAAGTACAGTGTTTCTGAATCTATGTTCATTGGTACCAGCCCCTTCATTGCGTATATTTTCCCCTCTGTCAACTCGGTTCTCTGTCAGTGGTAGAAAATGGCAACCGTTTTAAGAATCTACAAGTAACAAAATTTTCTCAACCATGTCGTCACAATTCTGATATGAACTCGCCCTGAAATCTCAGCTCATATGAAAAAGGTTCTCGTAATCTTATATAACGCATTAGAAAAAGCGCATGGAACCATTCAGAGACTAGGCCTTTTCAATATACCTGTGTCTCCGTTGGATTCCAGATTGTTAAAATGGCTTCTTTTGGATTTGGGTGTCCATCATAACTTAAGCTCGTCAGTCCAACAAGCCGAATCCTCATGAATGGAGTGACATCCCTCTCACCTAAGCCAGCGTCTTCCAGAGCTTTTGCAAGTGATTTTTCCATCCTTTTTTTCATGGCCGCCTGAGGTTTTAGATTAAAACAGTTAATTTAATTTAGAACTATAACGACCTATCCAGAAAAGATAGACAATATTCTACCTCAAACTTTTCTTTATATCTATTGAAACAGTTCAACTCTTCCATACTCATATCTGCCATTAGGAAATCAGGTTCAGCAGCAGACTCTAACAGCTTAAAGAGCTTGGCTCCTTCTTTGCTGTCAGTATCGTTCTGGCTACGGACACCATTGATTCCTCCCTGGTACTCACATATAAGACCCTCTATAAGATCTGAGCGCCTACAGGCAAACAGAACATTTAAAAAATGACAGGTAAGTTTGAGAAGAACTGCAAACTTTAGCTCGTCTGTTGACTAGAATAATAGGAAAACCCATCCACATTCAGAAAGGCCAGAAGATTTTTATCATATACAGATCGTATGTAACAGAGCCTTTTTATCTTTGATTAGTTACTGATAACACTCCATAGACAAGAGATGCATGTTCTGAATTGATCTCATAAACGTCACTAAAAGATGCTCTCTGCAGATAGTAATAGAGACTTGCCTCTGGTTATGCAGCTCGATCATTCTCCATTCCATCCTCTCTGATCGAACTACTGACTTCTTTTCACCTAACCTGTAATACCAAGCAAGTATAAGTCTTTTTGCCATCAGTATACAGGGCACCAAACTGCATTAAAAGGCATACATTTATACTGACTTTTCCTTGTATAGGATAGGGTATATTCGTGTAATTCCAGCTAGCGTTTTAGGCACAGGGCCCCCATTGCACTTGATACAGTTGAGAGCCAGAGGGACACCAACTTCTTTACCTTGAAGAAGAGATCAAAAGACAATATAAGGAAAACAATATGAAAGCACAAAATGCTATGAAATAAGAAACTCAGAGGATGTAGTAGTGAGCACACAGCAAAAAGCTACTTACAGAATCCTAGTCGGTCCGCCCAGTGAGCTCTGTATGTCCCATTAATATTCAACACCAAACAGATTGCATTCGAAATCACTGCCTGAAAGTTTGGTTGAATAAAACCATGAAGAAACCAACATGGGAATGAGAGGATTTTAACTAAGTCTAAAAGAAAATTCAAAGTCTATGAAACCTCAAGAGGTGATGTTGAGATACTCCAGCCAGAAAGTCCTGCCCCGAGTATCTTCAAATAAGTAATAAGAATGTGAGCATGCAGGAAGTAATGATCTGACCAAAAATATGTATTGCCAAACAAAATATTTAAAGCTTGCAAGAAATAACATACCCGAAGTTTCTGCCCAACAAACAATTTTCCAGCATTCAGCTGTTTTTTCAGCATGACATCCAGAGCAGCATTTATTGAATACCTGTGAATTTTGTTTTAAGAAAAATTTCCATAAGGAAAGAAGGCAAGAAAACAGGTTTGAATACAACAATAGCAAATTCATACCACCCATCAGTGAGTTCTATTTTCACATTGATGCCACTATCAGAACCATGTGTTTCTCGAGTGTTTGGATTAATAGCAGATATGCAGAGCACCATCATTGAAGAAGCTGGAGCATCACCACTCAGAATCCTCTTTATTGCAGAGCAGTGACCATGATTGACCTCTCTCTCATATCTATGTAGGTAGATTAATCATGTTAGACTTTGCATTAGCTTTAATAATACAAGTTAAAAGCAAAACAAAAAAGGTTATATTGAATGATGTGGAAACCTATATCTTAGTTCCTGGAGAACATTGGTGACTGTCAGAAAGTTTCCTCTGCATTTGGCTGGGTAGTATGTCTCGTAGCAAGCGAGTTTCCAGACTATCCACCTGTAGTGATTGGTGACCCACCTAGTGCATATACATATAGAGATAAATAGATAACAGGTGTAAAATTATTGCTCTATTTGACTGTCTATCTAATAATATTAGACTCACGTCAGATCAGTCACAAACTTATTCCGATACAATACGCAAACAAGATGGGTAACTTTAAAATTAAAACATTTCAAGGGAACCGAGAAATTACTCTCTAGATGCACGTTGTGAGAAAGCACCAGATTCTGCCAACATGTGAAGAAAAGTTTCAGCTCCCACCACGCTTGAGGAAGATACATCACCAAATACATATTTATCTGCATTACTTGATTTGATTCTTCTGACATGTTCTGGCACATCCATCTTAAAACAGCCCGTAAACGTGGTTTGAGTGAGTGAAAACGGAAAAGGTAATATATGTAACACCGGAACATGTGAAAGGAAGGAAAGAGTTTTACCTTGGTCGTAGCTGTTGGACGTATTCCAAAATAATCCTTGATATATATTCTTGGAGACCCTTCTTCAGGTCTTGTAGAAAGCACCCTTTTGGAATATTGTGTATCACAAGATACGACAGGCAAACCTGATAATAGACAGGACACCAACAGTTATGAATCTGAGAGCCAACCAAACAAATTCACAGAAAAAAAGTTTCCTGAATATTTTACCACTTGAAGCATGCTGGTCATTTTTCATTAGAGGAGTTTTAAAGGAGGAGGTTCTCGGCCTTTTAAAAGGAGGAATGGAGACTGTCTTTCCCAGTCTTTTCTTTTGGCTACTTTCTTGTCTATTGTTTGCATAAGCGATATCACTGCGATTTGTGATATCGACAAGTGGCTGGTGAGCTTGCCTTCCAAACTGTGTAGCTCTTGGAATGTAAGCGTTTCCCGTGGTCTTATTAACTGCCATATCAGATGCTAAAGGCCTGTTATTTGATAGACCATGTGTCTCATCAACAGCCGCATCAAATTTCTTGATCAAATTAACCCCTGAAGCTACGTCCTCCAATTTGACTGATCTAAATTGCTTTGAAGATGATTGAAGAGGAGATATAAAACTATTAGATGTATGCTTGTTGCTTGTCTTTGCTTCATGAGCAATATCGCCACCTATCCATTTATCTTTCTGTGGTGTAACAAAGTGACCACATGTTGCTTCATCGTCAAAGAAAGGCCCTAACTCAGGGTCTCCAAGAAGGCTTCTTGCACGATTCAAGGCTTCGACTGACACAGACAGTGATCTCCCACCAGCAGTTTGAAACTTTGTTTGAGGAACCTTTGGAGATGAACTTAAACCTTCAGAGCGTTTCCCAGATACATGACCCTCATAATGTCCTCCTGGAGTAACAGAACGATGCTGAACCGATGTAACTCTAGATGCCTCAGGAGTTCCTAATCCATGTTGCTGGTGGGAAGAAGGTAAATGGTTCACGTGTTTGAATCCACTAAAATCATCTTCTTCAAGTCCTAACAAGGCCTTGGCTCTTGCCATACCAGCAGAAGACACATTAACCTTCTTGTCAGAAGCAGTCTGTAAAAAGGAGTTGGGAACACCAAACCCACTCTCCCTGGAGAGAGCGTTATTTTCTACACAAATAGAAAGGTAAGTAACATATCAGTTGTTACCAGTCAATTTTAATAGTCAGTTCACTTGACAAAGTAAGATAGTAAGTTGATTCGTTCTTCTCAATAAACAGCGTGAAAATAACAACAAAGACCATTCAAATCGTCTTCCTGAAAGCATTTCATCTATTACCTTAAACCCTTTTTAGACTGAAAAAAAAAAATGAGACAATAACACATTTCTAAGAAAATAAAAGAGCTTTCCTAAAACAACGCACCTGAATCTGCTAAAATCAATTTGGCTCTGGAAATCGAAGACTCTTTAAGAGCTACGGATTTTCCCGAAGCAGTCGTGAACATTGTTGGCTTCGATTCCTCTGGTTCTATAAGTTTCGAGCATCCTTTCATCAAAGAATAGTATTAAATCTCCCTCACATGAGAAACGAATCAACAGAAGAGGGGAAATAAAGAAAGAATCACCTCGGAGCAAGAGATCCGCCATGGAAGGTAGAGGAGGAGCTTCGGTTGGCGGAGAATCGGATTTGCCAGACTGAAGAATCCGGCCAGCTGCTTCCCAACGGAAACCTTCGCCGCTTGAATCGGGTAATAGCTGCGACGTCGGCATTCTGCGGTTTTAGGGTTTGTGTCGATTCGTTTATAAGCTGAGGAACAATTTAGAACGAGAGTGGGGGGAGGAATCGAAAAATACCAAACCGAAAATTTTTAACATTTCTGGCAAGGCGGGAAAGTATAGAAAGATTTGGGGGGCGAAAAAATTGAAAACGGAAGCGATTTGTACAATGGCGGCATTGTGGGAGAGACGACACAGCGTTCAATATGGAGACAAGTGAGCTGCACGACGTTTTTTTATGAGATTGAAATGGCACGAATGCTAGTAAGTGGAAGAAAACTGAAAAAGGACGCTTATAGTTGAACAAGGTCAATGTGGGCAAAACCCCAAACTAAATCTCCTCAAATTGAGAAATACCAAACTGAACCAGGTAATTACAACACTACTGAATGAAAACATTTTTGGACACATGAACTAAACGAGTATTAAACTTAAACTGAACTGATATATTTGGATTCAGTTAACCAAAATATTAAAAGAATCAGTTATACGTTAAAAATAGGGCTATGTAGGTGGAAATACACGGATAGAAAGATAATTAGGATTTCATGAAAAGAAAATGTAAATTAGCTATATGAATAAATAAAGGGATTGTTCTCTACTGATGTGCGATACTATTAATATGTCAGACGAAAGAGACGTTTTGGGGTTACCAATATTCTCACTTCTGTTATAATGTTCATCATATAAAATATAGCATATGTATAGGATTTGTAAGGTTTGACTTATGTGTTATATACGCATACTGAAGAGATTTATAATAATTTCCGGGGGGTTTTGCAAAACCAACCTAAAATTTCAAGTCAAACACAAAACCAACCTCTTTTTTTTGTCCATTACTATTCACTCTTAAAAATCTAAACTCTCCTCATGTTTCCACTTATTTACCAAATTGCCATTATTTTTAAATCTGATTTTATTTTCGAAAATTATTAAAAACCTATTACACCCTAAACATTTCTCCTTATTTACCATAATGCCATTGTCATCAATATTTGCAACCACCCAAAACCACCATTGATGAGCTCTTTAAGCTTGTGTTTATGAAATTTCAAC
>CAKOAT010392933.1:0-11084 GCA_932364175.1 Eruca vesicaria subsp. sativa
AAAGAGTGGAGCAAATAATCTGTTCAAGAACGTGAAAGAAAAAACTAAGAAGATCAAGAACAGTCTTACATGATCATGGTCATGGTAATTACCCCGAGCATGATGTGTAGGGAGAAGAATATGACCAGCTAGAATCATAGTGTCACAGTGAGCCATATTGTTTATTTACCTTTGAAAAAGACATACGCTTTGTGTTTTTGTAACATTAAGTGGTTCTCTCTATTTTATCTATGAATAGTTGATACGATTTGCGTATCCACACTTGTAGAACAGAGATTACAAAAGGAAGTATTGATTATATTGATAAAATAGATAATTGTTTACAAGGTTTGAGAGAAATTATAGAGTTTCTCCTCTCTCCATGAACATGACTTGATCAAACTCTTGATACCTCTCCTTTACAAGTCTCGTTCTTATTTATACTACTAAGCTAACCCATATCATCTAGCACGTACTGATGAGTCTCAAGCATGCGTAGCCTTCCACGTCACTCCCACACATTCTTCATGACCCAACATCCCATGTGCCTTTGCTCCCTCCTAAGCCACGTCCTTTAATCCTTATCCTTCTAGAATACTTACTCTCTAAACCTTTTCTTAAATGGGCCAACGTATCAATACTCCTCCCTTTGAATTCAACTTTGTCCTCAAGGTTGAGAAAGAAACAAAGAACACCATTCCAATCCCCTTGTGTGCTTGCTAAGGCCATCTCCTGATCATACGAAAGGACCTCTGATACTACTCAAATTATCCGAAGGAGTGAATTACTTTCATCAAAAGAGGTTCAGTTGTAGTACTTAGGGATCAAATCCACAAAGACTCTAGGATTACACAACATATTATTTAGTTTTCCAAATAAAGCTAGATAGCAAGTATTAAACAGTAACTTAAAAGGTGACTAAGCGATTGCTTGATTGATTGATTTGTTTGCTAAGAGGAAAGAAGGTAGTTAAACTTAGGTATTTTCTCAGGTATGACAAACATGCAAGTTATAAAGGGTTTTTATTATTCATAGTTCTTAATTCAAACTCTTAAGGATTTGAAGAATTGACTCTTACTGGATCTCGGGTCAAGAACTATCGTTCGATGACCTTGAGTAAATATCGATCGATGACGTTATACTATATCGGTTGACAAGACGGTTACCTCGTCGATCGATATTGCATCCAGCGAGTTCCAACAGTTGGTTTGAAAGGTTCTCTAGTCTTCACTAAATAACTTAGACTCTAGGTAATTGCCAAGTTCTCACTTATCCAAATTGATCCTAAAATAAGAGGTAAGGGTGATCAATCCTTAACAATAGTATTTATGATGACTAGATTGAGAACTATATTTTAAACACCCTAATAATGGTTACTTCAATGCATGAGTCAACCCTAATGAGAAACCTAAATCTAACAAAAAAGACTACTCAAACATATTTATGAGAGACAAAATCATAATGGTTTGAATAATGCTTTAAGATAATAGCAAGAGAAATAGTAAATAAGTAAAGCAAGGGAGTTCAAGATCTTCTCTGGATTTGTAGTTCAGATCTCTCTCTCTCTCAATTCCTAAGCTCTTCTCAAAGTATAGCTAGATGCTTCTCCCAAAATTAGGTCTAAAAGGTCTCTAGAGAAGTCTGCTTAAACTAGTACGAAACCCTCTTAATATAGCCTAACAGGCGGCCAGGGACTTAAAGTGTAATTTATTAAAACTCTTGTGAAGCAATTAGAGCTTCTAATCTTCATTAAATCACTCGGATGGCTTTTGTATCGATCGATATAGAATGTCTTCTATCGATCGATGTTGATGATCTTTCATCGGTCGATTGCTTTTAATGCACATCGGTCGATACCTTTTAACACGTTTTGCTCATATCTTCATAAAGTCTCCATTTTAGCTCCATAATAGCCATTTTATACCAGTGAGTACCTAAACCTGTAAAAGCTCTAAAAAGACACTAAAAGTATCCTTTTGTTTCCAAAAACATATATAAATCATGGTTGAAAGTGGGCAAAATCCATGATATATCAACTCTCCCAGACTTATCCTTTTGCTTGTCCTCAAGCAAATAATAGAACATTGGTCTAGAAAAGGTTTGAAAGGCGGAAGCTCCTATAATTTTAAACTTAGAACCATCACCTCTTTACTTATTGCAAGCCACTTCAGATATCTATCAATCTCAGAAATACATTACACCATATCCTAACTTAGCAACCAAATTCAACTAGCCAACAACTTAATGATCCTGTTTGTCTATCCCCTCTGCCGATCTCATTTATGCATAAAATAAAGGTGTAGGCTTTACCTTGAGAGTATCGATCAAGGAACACTTGGATTCAACTCAAGCAAGTTTCAGGCATTCTCATTCTGGTTCCTTTTCTCCATTTATCTCCTTTCTCTGAATCCCAAACTTTCTTTTCTTTTATATCAATCCCAGTGAACAACTAATGTTCATCTTATTGATCTTTCTACCTTATTTTTGTAGCTCTTTCTGACAAAGTGTAGACGAATAGTGGGGTCATAGGTAATTTACCTCTCCCTCGCTTCCACAATGTGTGATCATTCCTTTGATTTATAATAGTGGGGTCATGGGTAATGTACCTCTCCCTCTGCCTCTCAGGAAATCATCTCAATCTTTTATTTTCTCTTTATGTGATGCCAAAGGAAGGAGAGAAAGAAACCAAAATTGTTGAGACTTTACCTTCCAGACTTGCATAAGGATTCCGATCCCTTGTATACCAAGCCCCAAGACAAGCAATAGATGTCAGGTTAGGTTGGAAATCAGCTTTGGTTCTTCCAGACATTTTCAACAAGTGTTGGCATAGCTGACAGGTGATCCGCTTTAGCATCTATAGTACCTTCTGTACTGACAAATCTAAGAGTGGTGCTAAGAAGTGGTTAGGTAACAAGTCTGAATCTATATGATCATTGCTTCCTTCTTAGTAAAACATATATATATATATATATATATATATATATATATATATATATATATATATATATATATATATATATATATTTTTTGAGTAGTTTAAAAGGGGCATAAAATTGAAATAAAAATGAAATAAAAATAAAATGTTAGTAGATACCCCCCCCCCCCGCAGACTTAAACAACACTGTTCCCAGTGTTATTTTGTTGAAGAGGTAAGATTAAAAATTAATGTAGCAAAAATAATCATGTTAGTAGGAAAAATCGTACCTATACCCTTCCATATCGATCGATACAAAGTGTGTTACGTCGATCGATATAGAAGTGACTTTGTCGATCGACATGAATCATGTTACGTCGATCGATATAGATTGCCTTCACCTATCGTGTAGTTAATCCATCAAACTCACCATTTATGAGTTATGTAACCCTATGTTAGCTATGTTAGACATTCTCAACACACACGAATAGTTAGATAATAAGTAATAGCAGGCATAGTCATGAAAAGTATGAATAAAAATCCTACAAGTCTGAAAATAAAAGTAAAAACATAATAGTACGAGAAAAGGGATAGAAAGGAGCAAGTGAATCAGTCGTCACTGCTCTCGTCATCGACCTCGTCCTCCTGATCAGGCTGGTGAGAGGGACCTGTTGAGGGGTCACTGGCTGAAGTGCTCGCTCGGCTCGAACAGCGGCATCTCGAGACACGGGACCAGATGGCGCGAAGAGCATCCAACACTCATCTCCTGAAGGCTCTCTCATCTCCAGCCTCGATCCCTGAGAGGTCGGGGAACTGGATCGGAGGTGCTGATGATGAAGCGTGAGAAGTAGCGGCGCTTCGAACTCCTGTATCTCGGCGTTGTGCTGCTGGGCCGAGCACTAGGCGCGGATCTGGCTGGAACCAAAGCCTGTCGAGGTTGCCCACAAAGGCAGTCGTCTCTGGATGAGGCAGAAGGAACTGGCGTAGACCAGCGGTAGTCCTCAAAGACCAATGCAGCTGCCTGTCCAACCACTGGCTGTTACGCAGATGCTCTGCGTCCATGTAGGCTCGAGAAGTGACTGTGGTGCCCTCATCAAAATGTATCCCACAGTGCTGGAAGATCGGCATCAGCAGACTCCCTACGGTCTCCTTCTTCCTCCCAGTGCCACAAGAGAAAGGCTTGGTCTTCAGGCTGACTAGATGCTCAGCGAAGACGGCACCCAAGTTGGGTGTGGCCATGTCGCGCTCCGGGTCCAAGTAGGTCAGATCGACTAGTCTGTCGAGTGCGTGGTACAGAAGTGTAAGCTCGTAGATCCTCACCTTGTTTGGCTCCATCTTGCAAAGCAGAGTGGAGGCAAGGATCCGCATGAAGTATCGGAGAGTTGGGTGGCGGATGTCGGTCTGAAGCACTGAGGCTGAGCTCCAGTGGCCTGTGCCAAAGATCTCCCAGAAATCCTTAACCTGCGGGAAGGCGGATATAGTACTGGAGGTGGCTGTGGGGTTCCCAAACCCGTAGATCTCGCAGAGCTCGGGGACAGAGACATAGTAGCGGATGCCCCTACCAAAGAAGGAAAGAATACCATCGCCAGCAACACTCGATGGCTAGTTCTTGTACTAAAAGCGAATTGTGGCCATGAACTGCCGGATGAGCGAAGGGTACAGGTCATAGGATTGGGAGCCCATGGTCCCAAATTCGAGCTGGATGAGCATCTCGCCAAGATCTTTCTTGATCCCTAGACGTCGGACGGTGGCTGAGTTGATGAAACGAGTGGGCAAAACCTCCACGTCGAGCCATGCGTTGTAGAGCAGGCTGTTGTAGTTGTCCCATAAGTCGCTCATAGGATAGTGTAGGCACTTGGGGCTCTTAGCTGTGGCCCGCGGGTCAGTGAAACGCTGGTAGATCCGAATGGGTTCCCCATCCCCACGTGGCCAAGGGTCACACTCATCTTCTTTTTCCGAGGAGGAAGAAGATGACGGAGGGACTCCTCTGGAGGTGCTAGGTGCGTCGAGTCTCCGCTTGGTTCTCCTCTCACGTTGTGCGTCAGATACCATCTGCAAAAATCAAAACACGAGAGAGTCATTATACTGCACATTCGGTCGATATCGATCCATGTAAACCAATGGATATCGATCGATTTCGTGTTTTTTCGAATCCGACCACAAGTGCCTATCGATCGATAGCGTGAGACCGATATCGAGTCCCGAAACCTGCAAAAATCTCAACAACACAAATCGCAATTTTATAGTGTAAATCCTAGTTCTAACACTCATAAACCTCTAATCTAACAATCCTAACAACTCTAATCGATTAAAAACAAACCTATCGACCGATTTCTAGGCAAAATTTGAGTTCAACCTTGTTCTCTTTAAAAATCTAAAAATCAAAGGATTATACCTTGAAGGATTTCGGATTTGAGAGTGAAACCGAGATAGGAGGGGAGTTTCGAATCGACTGAGGTAAAAAACGGTTAAGATCCGTGAAGAATCGAGAGAGAAAGAGAGGTTTGTGTGTTTCGGGGGCGATTTGCGATTGTGAGGGAAAGAGAGCCGCGTATGGACTTAAAAGGGGTTTGCCCTCGATATGTCTGTATCGACCGATACAAATAGGTGTATATCGATCGATATGGCTCGATTAGACTGTTATGTTTACTAGTTTTGATGAAGGTTTAAATAATTAATAATGAAAACTGAAAATCTTAATTCTAAGAACATGATAAATTAAATCCTGATAGTGGGTTGCCTCCCACTCAGCGCTTATTTTAAGTCGTTTAGCTTGACTTATCCATTCGGTATCCTAGGTGGAGTTAGGCATACCTAACCGAAGGGGTTTATTATTTGGGGGTTTAACCCAATAGTGTTTCACTCGTTGGCCATTTACCGTAAATTCTTCTCCTTTCTCATTTATAAGTGTAACGGTTCCATTTGGTGGGGCCGCTGTGATAGTAAAAGGGCCAGACCAACAAGATCGAAGTTTTCCGGGAAATAAATTTAAACGAGAGTTATATAAGAGAACTTGATCATTCGGGACGAAATGTCAAGAAATAATGTGTTTGTCATGATAAGCTTTGGTTCTCTCTTTATAAAATTTTGAGTTCTGATTGGCCAGATGTCTTATTTCATCTAGTTCAATAAGCTGGACGAGTCTCTTTTCTGCAGATGATTTAATGTCAAAATTTAACAATTTAGTGGCCCAGGCTGCTTTATGCTCTAACTCAACAGGTAAGTGGCAAGATTTTCCGTAGAGTAAGTGAAATGGAGTTGTTCCTAGTGGTGTTTTAAAAGCGGTTCGGTAAGCCCAGAGTGCATTATCTAATTTCCTAGACCGATCCTTTCTTGTGGCTCCCACAGTCTTTTCTATAATTTCTTTGATCTGTCTGTTAGAAACTTCGACTTGTTCACTTGTTTGCGGATGGTAAGGTGTTGCAACTCTATGGTGGACTCCATTCTTTTTGAGTAGATTCTCAAAAATTTTGTTGATGAAATGGGTTCCACCATCGCTTATAACTACTCGAGGAACTCCAAATCTTGGAAAAATGATGCTCTTGAAAAGTTTGATAACAACAGAGGCATCATTCGTGGGTGAGGCTATTGCTTCAACCCATTTGGAAACGTAATCGACAGCAACCAGAATGTATCGGTTTCCGTAAGAAGTAGGGAAAGGACCCATGAAGTCGATCCCCCAGCAATCAAAGACTTCTACTTCAAAAATGAATTTCTGTTCCATTTCATGTCTTTTGCTGATTTTTCCTCGTCGTTGGCATCTGTCGCCCTTGACGATAAAGGCATGAAACGTTGTGGAACATCGTAGGCCACCAAAATCCAGCTTGGAGAATTTTTGAAACTGTTCTAAAGGTCGCAAAATGTCCAGCGTATTCGGATCCATGGCAGTGATAAATGATATCTGAAATTTCAGTTTCAGCTACGCATCGTCGAAATATGCCGCCGACGCATTGTTTGTTAAGGTAAGGTTCGTCCCAATGATACCACCTTACTTCTCTGAAAAACTTCTTTGTGTCATAGTTTTTAAGTTCTCCAGGTTCGACATTTGCGGCAAGATAGTTTACTACGTCAGCGTACCAAGGTCTCTCGCTAAATCGCTTTTCCACAGCGTGCGTCTCGTGCTCAATATTTCCATTTTGGGGGATGTTATGTTTATCTGCGAGTGTTTGGCATGCCACAGTTGCGGTTGTGTCGATGGTGATATTAAACGTGATGTTTCGTAAGTCAATATCGTCATTTCCATCGATCGACATGGTATCACTAGTATCAATCGATTCAACTGATTGTTCATCGATTGATGTCAGGTCTCCGAAGTCAATGCCTTCAGTATCAACGGCTGATGCAAGTTCAGATGAGAGTTGTGTCTGGCCGATGAGTGATGAATCTGTGAAGTACACATTTTCAGTTGGTATGAAATCATTGATAGGGACTTCTTCGTCTACTCTGATCCGAGAAAGATGATCTGCGACACCATTGTCTACTTCCCTCTTATCCTTTAATTCCATATCGAATTCTCGGAGAAGGAGTATCCATCGGATAAGGTGCAGTTTCGCATCTTTCTTTTGCATTAGATATTTAATAGCGGCATGATCAGTGTGAACAATGACTTTCGAGCCCACTAGATAGTTACGGAATTTCTCGAAAGCGTATACTAATGCAAGTAGTTATTTCTCAGTTGTCCCATAGTTTCTCTGGGCGTCTTCCAGAGTTCGTCTGGCGTAATAGATAGAATGTAGCTTTTTCTCTTTTCTTGCCCTAAAACCGCTCCTACAGCGAAATCGCTTGCATCGCACATTATTTGGAATGGAAGGTTCCAGTTGGGTGTCGAAATCCACTCACTGTCAAATAAATCGTAAAAAAGGAAACTTCGGGAAAACCCTAAGTTTCCAGAGGAACCGGCTATCTGCAGAGCCGCACAACGAAAAATAAGAAAACGATAACTTAGAATTTGAATGAAAATAAACGAAATAGAGAGCAAAGAGGTTCTTATTCCGAATCTGCGTAGAACTGGTACAAANGATAACTTAGAATTTGAATGAAAATAAACGAAATAGAGAGCAAAGAGGTTCTTATTCCGAATCTGCGTAGAACTGGTACAAAAGAGTAGCCGAAAAGCTTAAGAACGAAAACCCTAATTGAGACGCAGCTCGCTAACAGAAAAACGGAAATATTCCTAAATGCTAGTTTTGGTGGTGAGAGCTCTGAATTTCGTGTGTCGTTTCTGCCCTAGACCTCCTATTAATATACTCCTCGCCTTGGCAATCCGATCTTTCCATTTCGCCCAGATTTGACTAAATCGGGAATTTTCCATTCTTCTCGATCCATCCTTTTCTTCCGCGGAAATCTTCTATTTCTCTTCAAACCTTCCTTTTATCTTTAAACTTGACTTTTATTTCCTTCTGCGAGTAAACCGTCAAAACGTTGTCAAATCTGCGGATTAGATTCCGTTGAAATCGCGAGATGAGTTTTATCGCGTTTTAGGTCCTTCCAGGCCGTTTTGCGATAAAAACCGTTTTCCGACTTTTTACGGGATCGTTTCCTGATCTGACGTCGTTTTTAATAAAATTCTCGAGTTAATCGCAAGGTCTTACGATTTACTCGACTTTTTATTAAAAACACGTTTTTTACGACTTACTCTGGGTTTTTATATTAAAAACGCGTTTTTTATGATTTCAACGAGAAATCTCGAATAAATCGTATAGTTAGGCAATGTCCGGTGTTTCGTTTAACCGTTGCCGTTTTATATGATTTCCTCGAGTTCATTCCGAGAAAACGAAGTTTTACGGTTTTTATCGTAAAACTCGAACGGTAAGTCGGATCGAGATGGAACGGTAAGTCGGATCGAGATGGAACGGGAGATATTTCGGCCGTGGTTTGAACGCGACCTTGTCGAAAGACGTAAGTTTCGAATCAGGAATGCGGGAAATCGAGACGCGGAGTGTCCGGGAAGTTTTTAGTTCGCCCATCGGCGAACTAGTCGAGCATGTCCTAGTTCGCCGATGGGCGAACTAGTTGCGACTAGTTCGCATTTTACGACTTTTTCAGTGTTTTGCGGTTTTTTTCGGTTTCGTAAAACGATTCTCGAGTTTTATAAAACGATCTTCGGATTTCATAAAACGACCTTCGAGTTTTCTAAAACGATCTTCGAGTTTTATAAAACGATTTCTTGAGTTTTATGAAACGATTTCTCGAGTTTTATAAAACGATTTCTCAAGTTTTATAAAACGATCTTCGAGTTTTATAAAACGATTCTCAAGTTTTATAAAACGATTTCTCGAGTTTTATAAAACGATTTCTCGAGTTTTATAAAACGATTTCTCGAGTTTTATAAAACGATTTCTCGAGTTTTATAAAACGATGTTCGAGTTTTATAAAACTATTCTCGAGTTTTATTAAACAATTTCTCGAGTTTTATAAAACGATCTTCGAGTTTTATAAAACAGTCTGCGAGTTTTATAAATGACTTTGAGTTTTATAAAACTATTCCTCGGGTTTTACAAAACTGTTCTTTTTGTATTTTCGCGGGGAGTTTTGGCTATTAATTCCGTCGTACCCATTTTGACCCCAACAGTTAGCCCCCCAGCTCGTAAGAATCGTGAGATTCTTGCGAGTGGATTGAGCTCATTTGGCGAGTTTGGCGGAATTAGGCGGAATTAGGCGGAACTTTAATGGCCAAGTCCAAAGGTGAATAGTAAAATTCTTCCCTATAAGTATATGGAGTAAAATTTTGAATTCTTTACTCCATCTTTTACAACTCTTTCAAGAAATTTTTCTCTCCACTTTCTCTGAAGATCTTCAAACATGTTTTCAGGAAGAAAAACTCGTTCCTCAACTAGTTCCAATTTTCACAATTCTGTGGGAACGAGTTCGCAGCCTCCAGCCTTGGCTTTGAAAGAAGAGTATTCGTCGCCGTTAGTCGATCTGGCGGATTTCGAGGCTTTTTGGGCGATCGGAGACAAGTCGGGGTCCGCTAGGCCTGGAACTTGGGTTCCAGCTTTGTCGGACGTCGATCAAATTTCCGGACGTCCGAGCTTGACGCTTTATAACAGCGTTGATTACATGCGTGAATTCTGCCGAGTCCCAGAGGCCGTTGAGTTTCGTTCCCCACTTGCCGGGGAGAGCGACGAGGATGCGCCCGATGGCTTTTTCACGTGTTACAACATTTTCTTGCAACAATGCCACCTATGGTTTCCGATTCCGGAAGTCATTGTCCATTTCCTTCACAGACTGGGACTGTCGATTAGTCAATTGACTCCTCCAAGTTTAAAGCAACTCGTCGGTCTTTTTACGCTAAGTTACGAGCAGGGAATCACCCTTACCGTCGATCATCTCGAGGGTTTGTTAAAGCCTACATGGCAATCGCGGAGGATCACTCTAAGCCCTCGTGATGAAGTTGTTACGGGCTGCTCAACGCCTTCTACTTCTTGGAAGAATAATTTCTTCTATGTTCGTATCGACGGTGCGTCGGTCGAGGAGGGTGGCATTCCGCTCTTTACGACCACGTGGGGTCGGAGAGGTATACGACTCGAATTCACACGAACCCTTATTATTATTATATATTTTTTTAAGATGACTTCCTGTTTTTCCGTAGTGACCAACCCTTTGCCTCCGCATCCCGCGGATCTTCCGGACATCACCATTTCTCTCAAACGTGGTGAAGTTGGTTGGTGCAGTTTTTCTCCGCAACGTGTCCGTCAAGCGGTTGCCCTCTTCCGATCTCGACGTTTTGCGGATTCTCCGATTTACGAGGAGGATCCGTTTATCAGAGAGTTCATTCCGCATGTTTCCTCGATGGGGAGTGGCAAATCTCGCTTCCGAAGGAATAAAAAACCGGTAATTGAAGACGATGACTCTGAGCGCGTGAATTCTCCTGATAACATCCTCAAGGATTTTCTTGATAGTCAGGTGGAAGATGGCTTCTGTACGAGGGCGGGCGGATCATCGACCTCCCATTTTCCGGACATTGACCATGATCAAGTTCCAGAGCTTACGAGGGGGTCTGAGATAGCAAAGGAGGTACGTGCGTTTATTGTTTTCTTTTTCGAGCAGTTTTTATGACATGGCTTAACTCTTCCCTTTGGTAGGGTTTCCTTATCATGAGCCGAGCCCTGGACAACCGTACTGCTGAGGCTCACCTTGCCGAGTTTCGAGCGAACATGGCCGAAAAGGAAGTTGCTCGTCTTCGGGCAGA
>CAKOAT010394043.1:0-58363 GCA_932364175.1 Eruca vesicaria subsp. sativa
CACAGTTACGCAAATTTGATGCATAACCGTCTGGAAATTCCACATCCTTTAAAATCCACTCAAAGAACGCATCCTTTGCCTCTGCATCCAGTCGGTATATAGGAAAAGGAGCCCTACCATTCTCATCAACATGAAGTTCTGGACGAGCACATATATCGACTAAATCCAATCTTGACTTCAAATTATCTTTTGTTTTACCGTGAACGTTAAGGATCGTGTTCATGAGATTGTCAAAAAAGTTCTTCTCAATATGCATGACATCTAGATTATGCCTCAGCAGATGATCCTTCCAATATGGCAGATCCCAGAAAATACTCTTTTTGTGCCAGTTATGTAGTTCTCCAACAGCATCTACCGGATAATGCACATGTCCACCGACGTCTGGCGTCCTTTCTGCAGCAAAATCCCTTAGCTGTGTCAACAAATCTGCCCCACAAATTTCCGGAGGTGGACTGTCAAACACCCTCTTGTTCTTCGTAAACAAATTTCTACTCCTACGATATGGATGGTCAGGTGGTAGGAATCTCCTGTCACAGTCAAACCAACACGTTTTCCTTCCGTGTTTTAATTGGAAAGCATCACTGTTATCTTGACAATATGGACATGATAGCCTTCCATGCGTTGTCCATCCAGATAACATACCATATGCTGGAAAATCACTTATTGTCCACATAAGTACTGCCCTCATTTGAAAGTTTTCCTTACACGAAACATCGTATGTTTCAGCACCTTGAGCCCATAGTTGCTGCAACTCATATATTAGTGGCTGAAGAAACACATCNTTGCGCTGTGCGTTCAGACTGATACAACCTCTGCAACCTTTCCGTCAAAGGCAAATACCACATCCTTTTGTATGGCACTGGAACTCTTCCACTCGTATCTTTATAACGAGCCTTCCCACAAAATTTGCATGTAACCCGCTGCTCATCCGCCCTCCAATAAATCATGCAGTTATCGCTGCATACATCTATTACTTGATACAATAAATCATGTGGTCGAATTGAATGATGTTCGGCTAAAAGCTCCAAAGAATGCTTTAAGTCGCTTAAAATTATAATTAGAAGCCCACACTGATACAAAATGGAAAATAGTTAGTGGGATGATAAAGATTGGTCGACACATAGCTATATTTTTGATTATTATGCTTTAGTTTCTGCCTATAAGTTCCACTTACATGTGTTCTTATTTGTTCATACGAACCACACACATACATGCACGCCCAGAGTTTTTTTTTTGGGGAAAAATACATGCACGACCAGAGTTGCAAACATGTAAGGTACACATATATGGAGTTAGCAATGACTTGGTACAGTAATGTATCACAAATCGTATGAGAAACCACAACTTAAAACTTGAGACACTTTTATTACTATAGAATCTATAATAAGTGCAAATGCGTATGTTAATTCAAATTTCAAAAACAAACAATTTTATATAGAGAAAAAATGGCAGGTTTCATTGATGTCGTTTTACTTGTTTGGAGTCCTGATTCAATCTTTGACCACTACTCAAGCTATACTGAGATAGCCACATTGATTTAATTATAGCCAGATGGAAAACATCATCATGTTATTCAAGAACGATTTGACATAAAACGAGACCATGTTATTTCCATACATTTCCGAACTTCGGTTATTTTAGAAAAAAAAAATTTACTGAGTCATTGTCAATATCTGCCAAAGCTGTACTTTGAAGATTGAGTTTGACAGACTGATGGACGCATCTTGCTCTTGATTAAATTTATATTTTTCTAGAAACGACACATAGTTTTCAGCTCCTGTGATAAGATGCCATGACTTGTGGCAATCGTCACTCCCCGTTGCTATCCACTTTCACCCATCCTTCACTCTTTTTAGCCATACTTCAACGTATATCATTTTTCAGGTTCTTTTGCTTTATGGAATTGTATGAAAAAATGAATTCAATGCAAATCTTTGGTAGATTTCTAATTTGATGTGACCAGGGTATTTATTTTTATCCCCGATAGACATATATGTACCTTTAACACAAACCAATGAATAATATTATTAATTGACACCAATTTTTTTATTAATTATATGACTCCATAATTAGAAGAGAAAGAAAACCAAGTTAAACTATAAAGAGGATAAAACATTCTTGTGGAACTAAACATATATTCCTAAGGGGTGGAGTTCTACAGTGAAAATAAAATAATCCGTTGTTTTTAAATTGAAATTTAACTGCTTCTAGAAATAATTATAAAAATCAGAAAGAATACGGTGATTAAAAATATCTCTAAAAGACACTTATATAATTTCAAATACGAAGTTTTTAGCTTTCCAAAAATAAATGTAAAAATTTAAAGTTTTAAGTAGTGAAATTTCTAATATAGAATGTCATTATTCAAAATTTCATATTTGAAATTTCATATTTTTATTTACATTTTTGGTCATTACAATTATATATCATATTTATACATCTTATATATTAAAACAGAAGTCATGACTTGATTTCATGTGTGATTTTTTAAAAAATGGACTATTACTAGAAAGTTATGTTACATTAACTCTCTAATAATCTTATCATTATTATATCTTATGAAAAATCATATTTATAATAACAAAAATACGCTTAACAATTTGGTTTTGGTAAATTACCCAACACCTTCCTACTTAGTCACGCAAAATATGTCAATAGATATAAGTTTAGGAATCTTCTATTATTTATAAGGAAATATGTCAATAATAATTAAATCCATCCACAATCTATTAACAAAAATCACAGATTCGTAATATGGAATATTTATATACCCTAACAAAATTTACACGCTATATATACTAGATAAATTTATTTTGATGTAAATTTTCTAAAATTATATATTTTTTTAAAATGAAATTGTTTAAAAAATTATTTTTTTAATAAAATTCTTTATAATATTAATTTATGAAGATATAAGTTTAGTTTTTAGTAAAAATTTCTTCGAAATTTATATTATCTTTGTAAATTAAAGTATACTTATATTTAATCAAGCTCTATTTATATTACTTTATCTAAAAATGAAATACCAATCTTAACAAACAATAAAATATAGAAGAAGAAATAAACACATATTTGAAAAACATGTATAATATAAAAGATTTGAAACAATCTATTTGATTAAAACACGTATTATATAATATTATTATGTTTGAAAAATATTTACTATACATATCGTAAATATGTGATTACTATAATATATACCAATTTATAAGTGAAAACAAAATGTTTATATAACAAACTATATACGAAAACAAACACCCGCACGGTTGTGCGGGTCAAAATCTAGTAATCTTTTAAAAAACATCATGATAAGATTTAAAATATTTTAAACTAAAACTAGTAAACAATTATATTGCAAGATTTAATGTGGTATTTTTCTAGTTTAGTTATTTAATTATATATTTTATTTGTAATCTTATACTTTAATGTAACATTTTATCAATTAATATTGATGTAATATTTTTTTTATTATATGTGCTAGTTATTTAAAAAATTATTATAAATTTAAATTAATTATGACAAATATAAAGACCACAGTGTAAAATACAAATAGTTTTGAACTTAATTTTGAAATTTTGATTTGGTATATAACATTTTAAAACATTAAATATAAAGCCTTACAAATTTTAAAGTATAGAGTATTTTTGAGATACTCTTAACGTAAATTCTACCACCTACATATTTTTCTTTTTGGCTTCGTAAGTTCATACATAACGCACCCATATGCAGCACACTTATTTATTGCATATTGAATTAACAAACTGGAACTTTTTCTGCTAACTAATGTATATGGCTTGAAAACTATTTCAACCCCAAAATTTTAGAAACACGTCTAGCAGTTTTTTCACCTGTAAAAATAGCAAACCATTTACTATAATTTGAAAAATCTCTTCATATACTTTACCGCGTATGTACGTATGTAATATATATATAGGTTCAGTTCAACAAAAAAAAAATATATATATATATAGGTATAATTTTTATTTTGTAAATTTTAAGATAATCATAAACAAATAAATTGTAGTCTTTTCACATGGTTGTAATGTAATTAAATATAACGATCAACTTTTCCTTATGTTAATTAAACAAGTATTACATTTCAACAAAAATGTTTTTGTTGAATAACCTAAATTAGTCAGTGTTTTTGAGCACTATTAAATCATTTGTCTCCAAGAGAACTTAAGCTACCACACATTAACAATTACAAAGTTGTAAACCAGAAGAATCATTTTACAAATAAGCGACTTAAGTATTCCAACGCCAAAAAGAGAGGGACAACAATATAAAAGTGAACTCTCCTTTATGTGGTTATTTTACTTCATCCAATAAATTTTCAAACACACATACGTGGAAAATTCTTCAAGGCATATTCGACATCCATATATATATTTCTAAATCTCAAATGTATCATATGTTATATTGAAACTTATGCAAGGCATATTCGATCTCCATGCTTGTCTATCTAAACTTTATCAGTACGTACTATTTATAATATTTTATCCAAATTTTTGTTCATATGCATATATATATATATATATATTTATATATTTATATCAACAAATTCTACAGAAAGCAAAAATTGTTCTAAAACGCTGAAACATTTCAAATATTCTTTAGAACAAAACGACGTGTACACGGCTTTCTCACCGTTGATACATTATTTAGGCTATATTCGATAATTTAACGTATTTATTATTGTTCTTTTACCTTTTCATGTCAACATGATATATTCTTCTTTCCACCAGAGAAATAAAAGCATACTAAATTCTGATCTGCATGCATTAAGAAGATTTTATATTTATAAAATTTATTAAATAAATATTATAATTCATAATTTATGATCTGCATGCATTCAGGCCAATGTAATTTTATTTTAATTATTTTTATAGAAGTTAAGTTTTGAAGATTAAGAGGAATTATAATCATTATTCTATATAGATTTTCTTAATTTAACTATATAAAATTAGATAAAATATTTTATGAAAATATCATTTTACTTTTATTACATGTATATTAGTTGAGACTTCAATCTTAAATTTTTGAAATGAAGCGAAAGTATTAAATGCTATGATAATAAATACCTTTTTATATTTTGAAGAGTAATTTTTAATATAAAATGTAAAATATATTATAGTTATACTATTAACTAATCAGTACTATAATGTAAATTTAATAAAAATATAAATTAATGCATAATTACGTATTTCAAAAATTATCTAACTATATGATATTTAATCGTATAATTAAGTTTGAGCAAAATATCAGAATCCAAAAAATTGAATTGACCTCGATTACAACAACATATATTGAACTGAAATTGACAAGATATCTGACTGGATCCAGAATTTTAGTATCTGAAAACCCGGATCGAAACCAACATGATATCTAAAAAATTTAATCGGATATACCTAAATCAAATTTATATACTGAAATATATTTATTTTTTTAGTTCTCACTAAATATCACAAAATACTCAAAACCTTGGAAATACCCTAAATAACTATTACTTCTTCATCAAAATACCTATACCTAAGCAATTTTCATGATAATTTTAGGTATTTAACATACATTGTTCAAATTTATATATTGTATTATATTTTATTTTTGTATTTAATTTATATTGACACTTTTAAATTTCTTTACATAATTAAATAAATATCCAGACCCGTAAAGATCTAATCCGAATTTGTAAATACTCAAATAAAGTTTAATTTTCTAAAAGTAGGTGTCTATTTTTTTGCTGTAAATAGTTTTTATATCGTAGATCAAAACTTGATATAATTCTGTATTTATAGTATTTATATTTGTATTAAACGATTTATCAATTTTAAAATAACCTTAATTAAGTTAATATTCGTTGTTTAAGTTTCATTAGATGAGTTTTTATATATGTTTTTTGTAAGTTTGAGTTTTGTTCATAAATGATGTGATATTTTTATCTATGGCGTCATCGACTGTGGGAATCCATTCGCCGGAGTCTGGAATCGGTGGTGAGGAATATTTTAATGAAATCATAGTAATTATTAAAATGTAAGAGAAATTACATATTCATTTAATAAATAACGAAAATAATTAAATTTTGTTGTTTTTTCTTATTTTATCTCACATACAATTTTTTGAAAATATATATTAGGAAATATGTGCAATTACTTAACTTTTTGAGCTTTTAAACTATATTATTCAAGCCTCATTAAGCCATCTATGTAGGCAGCCGCGTGGGACTCATTTTTTTTTATTTTTTGGTCTGTTCGTTTTTGGATCTATTTTTTATTATTTTTGGGTTGAGCTATATTATAATAGGATAGTTTTAAGGCTCTTTAAGCCATCCGCGTAGGCAACCGCATGAGATTTGCTTTTTTGTTTTTTTTATTGCTCGTTTTTGGATCTATTTTTAACTATTTTTTTGTTTAAACTTGTTAAACTTTAAGGTTTATCCAACTATTTTGATCTTTAAAACAATAAGCAAAAAACATAAAAATCTTATAAACAAAAAGTTCATATGATAATAACTCAAATCAAAAAATAAAAAATACATGATAGATGCGTGGTTTGAAACTCATGATCTTACATGCTTAATTAGACACCTTATACCAATTGGCTAAAGTTTATTTCATTGTTTGTAATCATCTTATCAAGATTATGAGTTTTTAAAAAATACCTACGAGATCCACAAAACTGCTGACGTGCCGTGCTGTAGAGCTTAAAAAGTCTACTATATTATTATTATATTATGTATTAGTATTAGATACAATCTTTCCTTATTTGTGTAATGATTATGCCGGGCCTCGTGTGAGGAAACAAAAGCCCTTTAATTTTCTGTTTGGTGTTTATTAGATCCGTTTCAAATTCTATTGTCTTTGTCGTTCCCAAACGTATACTTAGCCAAGCGAGGTCTGCTACAACCTCCCGAACCGATCCCTAACTTAAAACTAGTCATCCATCGTTTTGGCTATATTATGGAACTGTTATGACAAATGGATCAATATTATTCTGCATTTAGGGAATAGCTTGGAACAATTAAAGTCTCCGTGCATCTGGAGGCAGCGAAACTCAGCAGTGCATCTCACAGGATTCTCCCCAACTCAGATAACATTCAATAACATCAACGAGGACATCCGAAACACGATCAGTGCGAGAAGACATAGGAGGAAGTTCATTCCACTTATGCAATTATGGATTAGATGATTCTGTTATTTAATCTAGTTTTTCATGTGACCACCTTGTTTTTTATTTCTTTTTTGCCAAGGTATCACTTAATTTTTAGGCTTATGTAACCCTAAACCTTTCATTTTTATGAATATTCACAGTTTAGCAAAAAAAAAAAAATTAAAGTCTCCGTGTTCCTTATCTGTCTCATCCTCGCATTACAGTTTTGCACTATTACAAAGTTGAAAATACGGTTAAGTGATAAGTGGTGGCTTGGTACGACCGTGGGATATGTTTTCTGCATCTTATTTGTGAAACATAGTTCAGGTTGTATTTGACACTGAATGTTTGTTCGGGTTGTATTTGGCACGATTGAAATTGTTTGGGTAGGAATAGGTCCTTTTCCCTACAACACATGTATGTATTTCTGGTTGCAGCTGCATTTACGCTAGCTTTTGCAACCTACGTTGTACTTAAATGGTTCAGAGACTATAGATGAGCAAACAAACACTTAAATGAACATTCTAAGCAAGCAAAGCACCTGAGACTAGAAAGCTAACATTGAATGTTAACACAAACCAAATATCAGTGAGTGCGGCTGCCACTCCAGCAGCAAAGAAAAGAAACATGTGGTTTTCAGCTACTTGGAGCTATACACATCCTCTTGAATGGTTAAAAAACCAAACACGTATATATTTTCTATTCACAAGGCGTGCTCAACGTCCTGTATCTTATTTCTCTTGCTCATATCAAACACTCATTATGGAGACAAGAGGGAGGAGGCTTACTTAATCATCCTTGAGAGTCTGTGATGCTTCGGATGATGATGGTCTGGACGCAGGAATGTAAGACCATGCTAACGCCGCGCTTCCTAGGGTAATGGTCGCTGCAATTGATCCCCATATCCATCTCTGCCTCTTCTTTCTCTTCTGCCTTTCTCGTCGTGCCAACTCTGGTATCAACGAAGTAGGAGGTTAGATACAAAGAACCAAGAAAGAAATGACAATCGAATAATCTAAACTTTTTTTTACCTATGGCCTCTTGGTTTCGTTGGGACATTTCTCGGTTCACGGCTTCGTAGTGGTGTACACGATCAGACAAGCGCGTGATTTCAAAGTTTTTAGTTTCGAGCATAGATTCCATCTCCATCTCTACTTCTGCCTTGGCCATACCTCTGCTTAGAGAGTCAGAGACAAACCTAGCAACCTCGAGTTGGCAGCGCAATTCTTCTGATAGGTTCATATTGTTGGTGGAGGTGGTGGGATCGATAGGAATGAACACACCAACCTGTGCCAGCTGCTCACGGAGTCTCTGCCAGTGTATTTGCATCTGCTCCAGCGCCTCCTCTGTTTGTTTTCTCTTTTCGATTTCCATTAGTAAACTCAGCCTTATCTCCCTTAGTTCAGATTCAGTGTTGTTGACTGAACTCTGCATTCCACTGTCCGTTGATAGCTCTGGATGACCAAGAAATGAGAGCTTCAAGGTTAGGTTTGGATTGCAAAAACACCCAAAAATCACACCGTTGAGTTAACCTTTAATTAGTATAACATCCTTCAAGACTAATCTGACTCATGACTCTCAAGACCATAACATTCACAGCCATCTCACAAGGAAATACTAAATTAACGAAAATGAAATTTTAGAAACGTACCATCCCAAGCATCATAAAACTCTCCCACGGGTGTAGCAAGTCTGTTTGAACCTTCCTCTCCTACATCTGTGTTACTCGTGAAGCTTGCTGACTCACCTGGATCATAGAAATCTTCAGACTCACTCTCCTTATCTGCCTTGCCAGTAACAGGCTCCGGCACATTGTTCTCCCATTCTAAATCACTGGCAGTAGCGTTATCCAACTCCGACTTTCCATTACCAAGCGGACTCCAACTCCCAACAGGACCATCAACAACTCCCTCAAAGTCAAAGTCTGTATAATCCTCTTCCGTAGCCTCACTTATAGGAAACGAGAACGAGGTGGACTTCCTCCTAGGTGAAGCCTTTACATCTGCACCACTAGTAACACCTTCCTCTTCCAGGGTCTTCTGTTGGGAAGAAGCCACATTAGCTTCAGAAGAGCTTTTCAAGAGACGCGGCGGCCCGCGTGATTTATGGTTGATGATATAAGGCGACGGAGGGAAGGAGGACGGAGAGTTGGGGAGTGGGATTGCATCAGGAGTGGCGTAGAGAGCCGGTGACATCTTAGGACGAGTGCCTTTGCCATTCTCCAGCTTATTAGGTATTGGTGGCTTTGAGTAATACGACGACGTTGTGGTTGGAACAGTGTTGGCTGATGTAGAAGCAGCTCCTGGCTCTAGCATTCTATCCAAAGCAATAGCTGAAAAAGTAGGCATTGCTCTGCATCATCGAAAAATATTCAAATTAGTAAATTCTCTTTTAACGCCAATAGCAAAAGAGATATAGTAACCACAAAACCGTTATCCATTTCAATCAATCAGAAATGAGAATGCAATTAATCTGGCGAAAAAGATTCTCTCCGAATCTCGAGAGCTCACGAAAACCTAAAATCGAGGAAGAAGCTGGCGAATCAACAACAAAACTAAAACCTAGAAGATAACAAAAAGGTTAATCGAGTCTCCCGATGCAACACCTCTAAGATTCAAACCTACGTCTCGCCGTAGCAACAAGCCGATACGAAAACGTAAAATCGCTGGCGAATCAACCAAAATCGCGAATCTAGAAGCTAAAAATCGAATATCCGAAACGCAACGCCTCTAAGATTCAAACCTACGCTAACGAATTTTCCAGAAACTCCGCCGTAACAACTTCACCAAAACCTCGCCGATGTTCTAGAGGATACGAAAACTTCAAATCGAGGAAGAAGCTGGCGAAACAACCACGAATCTCGAATCTAGAAGCTAAAACAAAAGCAATAAGAACACCTCCAAGATACAACAATAACGATTTTACCAGAAACGCCGCCGTAACAACAAGCCGATGATAAACCGGAAAATAACGTAATCAAAATCTCGCCGATGTATATACGAAAACGTCAAAATCGCTGCCGAAACAACCACAAATCTCGAATCTAGAAGCTAAAACAAAAGCAATAAGAACACCTCTAAGATTCAAAACTACAATAACGAACTTTCCAGAAACTCCGCCGTAACGATAAAAACAAAATCAGAAGGCGTAGGGAGGAGGGAGAACAATCACCTAAACGGAAAATTAAACGGTAGATCGTGATTAAACGGAGGTGAAATGACGGCGAATATTGTTAGAAGAAGAGGAGGCGTGATATGGCATCTTATAAGAGATGCAAAGGAGGGAAGAAGACCTCTTCTCCAAGGCTTTTTATCGCAAACGCTCTTTCTTTTCTCTTTGCTTCCTCCGTTATTCTTGGTGACCCCAGCAAACTCGTTTAGTTTTTATCTTTAATTAATCATCTGCGCTTGGTCGTCGTACATTTTAGACAAAACGTGTCTTCTATAAATACTTTAAAAGACGGATTTAGCCTCCGGCTGTGTGATTTACGAGCAGGGTCGGCGCGATAAAGAGGGGGTATTTTGTGTAAATAAACTATACGGTAGGGTTTCGAGAGCAGGCTGAAACGTCGTCGTGGGAGGGATCTTGTTAAAGTGGGTCATACCGAATATTCAACGGTTTACGTGGCAAGTGTTAGGTCTTAAAAGTAAATTTTGGTTTTAAACGTAGGGCCCAATTTGTCTGTTCACGTATCTGTAAAGCCCATTTTGAAAACGATTTATTAAATATTTGTTTTTTTTTTAAAGCTGTTTTTGTCTTCTTCTAATCTGGAATTTGATATTTTTAAGAGCTAATTCGTAAACGTGATACATGTGAACACGCTTACAAGACTTTTTAAGATTTTATGAAAAGTGTTATTTAAATTCTGATCTTCTAAATAAGAGAAAAGAGACTATGTTATTATAAACTTTACTATTTGAGGAGGAGAAAAATCAAATGCATTTTGAAATTTGAAACTTTCGACCTTTTAATTTGAATTTTTAAAACAAAAGCTATTTGATGAAAAGAAATATCAAATGTATTTGCCATTTATACTAAAACAAAAGCTACAGGTGTGAAATCAAGAATATAGAACCTGATTCAAAGCAAGCAACTCTAAACCTCCTATATCAGCAATTACGAATTGATTCCATTAACATTATCATATATTTATCAAAATCAAAATCAAAACCAAGTTATTGGCCATAATAAGCTCATGGATCTTGAATTTATCTTATTCTTGAGCTCATTGAAAGTACACTAAACACTCTCAACTTTTTAATACAGTTAACCAAAAAGGTAATTCGTAAAACATGACAAATTCATAGTTGAATCCATCCTTTAAAACAGATCACTAGTTGTTTTTTGTTTCCTCATAGATTATATATATTAAAAGAACAATATACAAACATCTTTATTCATCTTCCTTTCATCCAAACTATTTGTAATGAATCACAGGTGCATTAGAATTCGGATCCCACACACCTCCTTCCTTCAAATACTCCATATACCTAGCAAACTCAGGTTTTGCCGTCGCCAAGTTCTTCTTCGTTGTCTTCTTCTTCTTCTTTTGGAAACGAACGTCGAAGAAACTTAGCAAAGGATGAACAGAACCACTGGTTGGTTTCACCGTCGGCGTCTTCTTCACCTCTTGAATCGGGTTTCTTGAATTACCATAAACACTACCTGGAACGCTTGTGACCCTCTTCAGACTAGGTTCTTCTTCCCCTAGCTTTTCGTAGCCGCCGTGGATCTTCCTAGTGCTCATGGCTCTAAACATGGTGGTATTTTTTTTGGTTAGGTGTGTTCTTGAATCTTTCTCTTGATGGTGGTGTTTATTTAAGTAAGTAGGCCATGTAAAGGAAAAATAGTAGATCTATTGACTTTTATATTTTGTGTAGATCTCTCCAACTAACTAAATTAAATATGTGTGTAATTTAATGAAAACCATGTGTTAGTGTTACACCCACATGATGTATACATCTCGTCCCTATTTAATCGCCGGTCAAGTGTGTTTTATGCTGACTATCACGTTTACATCTTTTAGACAATTCATATGGACAATGGCTTAAGAGTTTATATTAACTTGTCTTGTTGTGTGCAAAAATAATTTTCTTTGTCTCATCCGACAATTTATTAATATTCATAGAATGAAGAAAAAGCGTTGCAACTTTGTCAAGAACTTCCAAAGTTGAGGAGACCTCTCAGAAATTATTCGCAAAAAAATATGTGAAGCACTTGCTTTCAAACGCACGTAAAGTCTAGATGGACTGGCCGACTGAATTGATCATTTAATCATACTGTTCCTGTTACCCTTATTTGAAGTTAGACTTGGTCATATATTTTTGTCAACTAAAACCCATAAATAAACTTGGTCCTCTATATATCTATTTGTGTTTTGCCATCATCTTAGCTAGGAATGGGAGATGAATAGTGGAAGAAAATTTAAGAGAAAGAAGAAGAAGAATACACAAATGCAAAACAAATAAATTCATCCACCAAACTATGACAATCCAAAACAAAATTGTTTATTCAATGAACGGATTTTTATACTATACTATTAGAGGCAGGTCCTAAAAATATTTAATGCTTTAAATTTTTAATAAGAGACCAACCATGATTAATTTGTAAGTCTAAAGTTACTTTTAATATGAGATTGTTAAAAGAATTTGATGATAAGTTTGCCGACGACGGGTATTATTACAACTTGATCACACAACGAGAAATGCAGATAAGAAGAGGATGAGCAAGTTCTGTTTAAATCACCTTTCAGATGACGTTTAAACGATATCATAATCGCTGCGTCTCAGAGCATGCTGCATTACAAAATAGATGACATAATACAACAGCTAGACATCGAAGTAAAAAGCCAGATACACTACGACGACTAGATAATAAAATTGTTGTTTATCTCAAAATCAGTGTATGAACAATGATCAACTCAGCAATCACAATTTTCTTTTCTTTCTTGAACAGAATCAATTAATGCAATCTTCAGCAAGAAAAACGAATAAACTTCTTCAGCAAATACCAAGTTCACAGTTTCATCATTTGAACAAGTCTATTTCTAACCATCAATTGTGAACCAACCACAAGCCTCAGAAATTCCTTTCTATATGTCAAAATAATAAAAATTAAAATAAAATCGCTAGAAGGAGGGGTCGAACCTCCGACCTTGTGGTTAACAGCCACACGCTCTAACCAACTGAGCTATTCCAGCTATGTTGATGTGACTATGACTATAGAGATACATATATATTTCCGTACCATTGTTCCCTATTTATTTCAGTCCAAGGTTTATAATTCGTTGCAACTTGCAACCAAAAACTAACTTAAAAAAAGTTGTACCTTTAAACATAAGAAATCAAAAACATAATAGACGCTTATGTTGCAACATCTGCATCTACAATCCTACAAACTAGTCACGATTTCATACTCAAAAGTAATCTTAACACATAAAAAAAAGAAGTATTTTTCAGTTTCACATATGCGGATCACAAGTGTTACCGTTCTTCTTCATTGCTTGCTTGTTATTATGCATCCACACTTTGAAAACCTGTCTCCTTAGATTCACCAACCTACAAAACTTATCAATCTCATCTTCATCTTTCTTCAGTATCCTCCACCTTATTCTCTCTGCAAATTCTTTCATCTTCTCCTTTTGCTCTTCATTGATCTTCGTCCTTATCCTCTTCTTCTTCTTCCTCACCATCATCAAACCGTTCCGTTGGCTCAATATCTTCTTCATATCCTCGCTCGACGAAGAAGTCCTACGTCCAATCTCACCCGTTGGATACATTCCACGTGGCTTGATGGCCTTGTACAAGCTGCTGCCACTGTGGTGAAACATTGGAGATATCATTTCTTGTGTATTGTTTCTATGTCCGTACACTTCTTTCCGGTGGAAACTTCGGTGACAATTGCATGCTGCGCATTTTAGAGCAGCGAGCGTGCCCTCTTCTCCTCCGGGCATGAACTCGCAGCATCCGTCCACCACGTGTCCTCCGGTTAAGGCCGCGTGGTTCTTCTGGCACTCCTTGTACGTGCCTGCTTGGTCGCCACGTGCTTTTGTTTTTTGGTTTTCTTTCTTGACCAAGAATGGAGGTAAAGACGGATCTGAACCGGGTTTGGCTTTCGGATCTTGGTTGGTATGTGGTTTTGTGTCTAAGGTTTTGGTTGAGATTGTTGTTGTGGAAGTAATTGCATTGCAGTTTCCTCCAGGCTCCATTGTGATCTGACTTGAATGAAGACAATTTTGTTGAATTTTTGATAATTATAATCATCAGTAATGCATGCAAAGAAATATACCATTGGGATGATGTTTAATTAGTCAGTATTAATTAGGAATTAAATAGGAAAAGCTGATGGATCTTAGACTCACCTGGAGGGATTAAAGAGCTTATTGTTTCAGCAAAAAGCAGTGTGCAAGATGAGAATGATATTGAAGAAGAGGCAAGAATATAAATGGCGGTGGTGGTGGTGACGTGTGTGCACTTGTTTCCTATCACCGATCAAGTGTGATTTCACATGAAAATCCAACCAAATATTGATTACTGTTTATAAAACAAAAACTTACTAGAGAGAGAGTAGTGGTGCCACTTGATTTTGAGACATTGTCATATGTTTGTTATCACTCACCACCTGCAATTGGCCCATCTCCCATTATTGCTTTTATCTCTTTTCTATTTGTTTTGTGGTGACTTAATTGTTTCACTAATTAATGTGTGTCTGCAAAAACCCTAGTTTAGTCAAACCATTTACCAACTAGTAAAGACTGTAGGTAGGGTGTGGTATGAGAGATGGAAAATTACAACAATTCCTACCACAATATCAAACTAATTCTACTTTATTTTAAATTTCAGTTATAATATCAAATTTAACACTAAACTTACCTATTACTAAGTTATTAAATTTAGATAGATATTTATCGACTGATTGGAGAATAATCCACACTATTAAATGTAAAAACTATATTTGAGATTCTATTGGTGATTATCTCAAACTAAGAGAGTGATTCAATAATGGAAGAGTAAAATGGTGGGAAAGAGAGGAAATAATTTTTTTGAAAAAAACTGGAGTAACATTTTACACTTGTTTAAAGTGAATGAACAATTTACTCTAGTTACTTTTATTTTTAGAGTAAACTGGTGAAAAACCTACTTCACTTGATTGGCAAAAAAAAAAGTTAAAATGAGAGTAAAAAGTGAATTGAGAGTAAATAATTACTCTAATTGGTATATACAGTCACACCCTAAATATAATGTTTTGCCATTGTGATAAAGTTGACCTTATTCAACTAGTTATCCATTTAGTACATAACTTCTAGTGCGTTGAAAATTCAATTATCAATTCTTAAGATGATGTGTCATCTGATCAAGAAAATCAAGCTGGAATACTGTCTTAATTTGCCACATTTTGTGTTAGTATGTTCACATCTACATGTATAGATCATAAATTTAAATTTAACAATTTTGTGTGAAAACATTAATTATAAATATTTATATATCCACTAAAATAAGCGTCACACCTCAACAAAATCTTTCTATGAATTAATAAATGTTACAGTAAATCAACAACTGTGGTGGCTTGTTTGCATTGAGATTAGTATTGAGCTACTAGCCCATACAAGTAGGGTTGGGCACTACTACTAGTCGATGTTTACTCGTCACTTGCCTCGTATTCGGTTTAAAAATCAATTATTTGATTTTATCAAGTAACAAGTGGATAAATTTTACTATTTGTAAATACAAATCAAATATCAATTATTATTATGTTTTTAACTACTTGGTTTATTATTTATTTTTTTATTTTTTTTATTATTTGTTAGTCATTACTCATTATAAAATTATATTAAAATATGTGTTAGATGTTATTACTTATTATTTCAAATCAGAAGCAGACTTAATATAGTAGCAAATATCTGAAAATTAAAAGTAATTATCTCATGTGTAACTCTATTTTAAAGTTTTAGTACATTTAGTTTCTCAGTTTTCACAATTCCGAACATAAATTTAACAAGTAAGTAATAAATATAACCCAGTAATTTGTAAGTATTCAAATTTTAGAAAAGTAATTGCTTTACAAGTACTTGATCAATTCAAGTATAAATACAAGTCAAAATTTTAATATTTACATAAGACAAGTCAAGTAGCGGGTAGAGTAAAAACACCAAATACCCGATTTGTACATAGGTCTACATACAGGTTCAACTTCCCATACGGCCATACGGATGGAATTAGGGTCTCTAAAGGAGTTCTTTTGGATCAAATCTAAAAGAGGTGTTTACAAGAGAAGTTTTAACTATCAATAACTAACCTGAGTTAATCATTTAGTCTTGAAATAGAAGATATGTTGAATTATTATATGGTCTGGTGGGGAGGGTCGAGAAATTAAAATGTGAATAAATGAAAAATCTGGTCCACATAAGCACAAACAAAGACCTGCACTTTTATTTATCTCCACATGCCTCATGTCTTGTTTCCAGATTTTTTTGTTTCCCACAGCTGTGTTGCACTTGCACTATATGATTGTATTCTTATTTACCAAAATGTATCGAAATTAATGGAAATAGATTTTTTCCATATACAAAGAAAAATCAAAAGGAGCCTGACATCTTTAAACTTCAATAAATTCTCCATAAGGAAAAATTCCCAAACGTTTAAACGCAAATGTTGCCGCATTGGGCTGGTTGAATCACTGGCTCTCCAAGCCCAATACAAGGCGGGTATAAAGAATTGGCATATAACCCATGTTCCTTAAGCAACGAGTCCAAACAATTTTCAAAACATTGATAGTGATCAGTGATCCGGTGATGATGGTCAGAAATTATAATTATGTACTTTATAG
Organism: Eruca vesicaria subsp. sativa; assembly: GCA_932364175.1. Lineage (NCBI taxonomy): Eukaryota > Viridiplantae > Streptophyta > Magnoliopsida > Brassicales > Brassicaceae > Eruca > Eruca vesicaria. The sequence goes on from CAKOAT010394043.1 coordinate 16,972, forward strand.
AGGATTGGTGCTAGACACCGTCTAGAGCGATTCTCTTTAAAAAAAATTATAGTTTGTCTTGTTTATTACTCCCTCCGTTTTGAATTAATTGTCATTCTGGAGAAAAAAATTCGTTTCAAAATAAGTGTCGTTTTCAAGTTTCAAGACAAAATTTATTAGTTTTATATGATATTCTATTTTTCTATTGGTTGAAAAGTGGTTAGGTGTATAGGTAATTGTGTTTTTTTATTGGAAATATGTAAAATAAAATGTTTCCTTAATCTATGTGCAAAAACGTAAAATGACAATTAAAATGAAACGGAGAGAGTAGTATCTATCTATTTACCGCTTAGGCCAAACTTTAAAACATTGATAGTCAACCCACGTTAGCGGACAGAGGATCTATCTCTCGCCATAAACCCCACGAAGGCTCAAGCAATATCGATAGGTCCTAATTAGCCCCAAAAATTATCTGTCGGCTCATGCCTCATGGTCGTCACGTTAAGCCCAAATGAATTCTTAACTGCAACCATCTTAAGCACAATTACACTGAAAACACATGTCGCAACATAATCGTAGTAAATATTATTCATATCTTTTGGTGGAGATTGACTAAAGCTGAATATTTATCGACGACTGGGTCGAAAAACATTATATAATAGTGAGATTTTTTGTGATCGTGCAGAGTAGTTCTAAAAGCTGGTAGAATTGGTACAAACATCGTTGCATAATCGGTTCAACTAATAATAAAAAGAAAGACAAAAAATGAAAATATTCTGTTGAGCGCATATTGACACGAACAAAAGGTCAAGAAGAAATAAATAGAAAAGGACAAAACGACGGTCAACATGTAAAGGATAGAACAAAAAAACAGAGCATAATACGACAAAATAAGTTCATTAAATCACTACAATGCTCTGATCCAAACTGAAACACAACAGTACCAGACATACGAGTAAACCCAATTGGTACGATCAGAATCTAATCTCTTAATTTGACGATCAGATTTCAATCTTCACTACCAAACAGCTAGCTCCCCCCCACCTCCCCAAATTTTTATCATATTTATTTATTTTTCTTATTTTAACCAATTATGAAAACAAAACACAATAATAATTAAAGTCTCAGTTGTGAAATTCAGGGACTCAGGTGGAACTGAAACTTCTCCGTTAACGAAAAAACTATATACATTAAAAGAGTTATGTCCGATGTCTATATTTTTGGTCTGCCTTTCTTGTTTACGTTCCAACTTTTTTTCTCGTGATTGATTACATCACTCTATGTATTTGATGTGTAACATTCAAATTGACCATATTATTCATTTCAAATACTAAAGAAGGCAGAGGAAATTTCCAATAAGGAGGTTAAATTTTATAAAATAAAATACAAATTGGTTTTAAAGATTGACGAAAGTGGGTTATATAGATAATAAAACATACGCTAGACTATCACTATCAACACCATCACCATCAGCATCGTCTCTCGATATACTACACTTCTATTGCCTTTTTCAAATATTTTCTTCTTTTTTTTATAAATTAGACATAATATATTATTAAACCACATGGATTTTTGAAGAATCTAACGTCAATTTCCTTTTCCTTTTTTCATCTGGTAAAGTCATGAACAAGACTTGCCCTATCCGCCACATTTATCCACGAAAGAAACGGAACGCCACCATGACCACCAGCAGGATCACCGTTGTTAGCTATAGCGCCACCGTAATCATCCATGAATCTGATTTCATTTGCCGGATAACTGCACGGGACCCTCTGCGTCGTGTGATGAGCCCACGAGTTACCATTATTGTTGTTACCAGTTCCAACATTGTAACTGTTGTAGCCAGCGTTGTGATGTCCGTACTGATCAGCTGATACCGGTGCAGCTCCGATGACGGCATTCCCTGAAGCCGACGTGGTTCTTCTCTCTTCCTTCTTGAAACGAATGCCGCATGCGTTGCATAGGGACTGTAAATTCCAAAACCATCCATATCATTAAACCATTTATATCACTATTTAATGCTGTTTTCAATAAATAATTCTATAGAGAAACGAGAAAAATTCAAAAGTGGTATGCTCTTCTTTTGAAAATCTTTTTTAAGGTTGGTTATTTATTTATATATCAGGTTGCAACTTATCTTCAAAAAGGTATATTCAGTGAAATTTAATGGAAATTAACCACCTTATTAAAACATCAAAATCACTATTATTTGAAGAGAAAAAGAAAAACATAATATAAAAGGGATGAAATGTCTTCTTTTTGCAATCATTGTTATATTTCTTGATTAGGTCGCATTTTTATCATTGATCAAATGGAATTTAATTACCTTAGGGCCTCTAGGACCATTTCTCCACAGTGGAGTTGAAGTGGTGTCACAGTTGGCACAGCGTCTGACGAGGAGAGAATCGACACCGCCGTTACCGCCGGAGCAACCGCGTGATGGCTTGATTGGGTTAGCAGTAGAGAAAGAAGGGATTTTACTACACGGCTTCGCTTTGGAGTTGTTGTTTTTAGTGTTAAGCAAGTCCCAGAAGTTTGAGATGCAAGAGGAGGAGGTAGAGCGTCTGCGTTTCTCGTCCTCTTCGCAAAGACGTGTGGAAGGAGTTCCAAGAGAGAGAGTGCAGTCAACCACGGAGGAAGAGTAATAATCCTCACAGTTCTGCTCAAAAGCGCCGCCGTTTTGCATGGAAAACGCCATCGAGTAAGAGCTGGTGTTTGAGTTAGAGATGTTGTTGTAGCAGCAGCTTTGGCTGTGGTGGTGGAACATTCCACAAGAATGGCAGTATTGCCCCTGCGTTGAAGTATTGTATGGTGTCTGCATCATCTCTCGCTTTGAAAACCCTAAAATGTAAATTAAGAGAAGTGGGAGAAAATATAAAGAAAAAAAATCTAAGTAGCAGGTTTTCACGTCGGAGTGAAGTGAAGTGAAGAGTGGAGAAGAGAGTTTCACACCTATATATAGAATAATAGAATCAGAACTCAGAGAAGTGTATATGCAGGTTTTTAGTAAAACGAATATTTAAAATCAATAGAATATGTGGGGACGCAGCTTTTTACGATGTAATATTAATTTATGTATATGCAGGTTTTTAGTAAAACGAATATATAAAATCAATAGAATATGTGGGGACGCAGCTTTTTACGATGTACTAATATTCTTTTTTTTTCCGTCAAGTTTTTTTTTTTATATCTATAATAATAAAGTTCACATACCCAACCAGAGCTTGCAGTATAAATATCTCCCTCTGAGACGACAAACGTTTCAACCTTTCGCTTCCCCTCCTTTACTCCAACGTTAGACGTGCTTAGCCCACTCTCAAGTATTCAATCCAACTCAATTACATCCCCAACCAGAGCTTGCAGTATAAATATCTCCTCATCCACACATGGACCTCACACCTTCGACGACTTCCAAAAGCTTAGTCTGTTCAGCTTTCCACTCAATGAAATTGTGAATTGATACACCCTTCTTGCGGATTTGAAAGCCGGGAGATGATCCACCACTGCAGTGGTTCGGTTGCTGAGATTCTGGGAGGCCAAAAATGTGAGGAAAGACGGTGAATTGATGAGTATTGACATGCTTTTCATCGATCACAATGTCAGTACCTCTTTTTCTTCTCATATATTAGATTGATAATTTATGTAGTTAAGATGTAGTTATGATCTCTGTTTTTTTAAAGACAATTGTGTTCTTTTTTTTTAAGATTTGTGTGTCTAGACGATGATGTTCCTATAGTCAATGAAATCATATTCCTTTCTTGAATCGTCTAATTATTTGGTGTTGGTTTTAATATAAGACTGCGACTGTGTTCGTAGAGTTTTTTTTTAATATTTATTAGATTGATCATTTATGTACTTAAGATGTAGTTATGATCTTTGTTTTGTAAAGACAATCGTGTTTTATTTAAACAAATGTGTGTGCAAAACGATGATGTTCTTATAGTCAATGAAAGCATATTCCTTTCTTGAAACTTCTAATTATTTGGTGTTAGTTTTATTCTAACACTTCTGTTTGCAATGTTTAGTGTAGATCGGCGAAATTAGTAGTATCAACACTGTTTTTAATGATGAAAACCAGTCCATATAGCTGGTCTTAAAATGTTAACTGACACAAGTTTTGTTTCAGGTCGGCTGACTTAATGCAACCTCCACAATTCATTTCTATTTAATGAGAATGGTGCAGGTTCAAAGTTATCTTGAGAGGTAATGACTTTGACGCCTATTTTCTACAACACAGAGAATACCTTAATAGTCCAACCCACTGACTGAAAGCGGTTGTTATTTAGGACATGGGACGGTGGAAAAGGCCTGAAATCTCCACCCAGTATGCCCTACAAAATATGGGGGTGTTAAGAAGATTGAGCGAATGACGGTAGTAGAGCTTAATGATTTCGTCCTGAAATCTCCACCTCAGGTATGCCGTTAACTCAAACATAATCTTTCTTACTCCAATAACTGATTCGTAATTGTGAGGTTCATGTGAGTCTTTAGAAATATCTAGATCTATGAAATTTTATTTCCTTGGTTATTACTGATCGGGAAACACATTGACACATGGGAATGACAATCCTGAAGATAATATGCCTGCTGCTGGAGCAATCAAATGAAATCACAATCTTGGCTTGATAGCACACTGTGAATGATGGTGATCGTGTTGGTAATGGTGATGTTGAAGGAAGAGGTGAGACATCAGATCCACGAGACAACTTTGTTGATGAAAGCAACAAAGGAGAGGTGGCACATGTGGAGGAAGATTGGTATTCTGCAAAGAAGACACGGAATGAGTTACACTAAGAGATCAAGGGGAGCTTAATTTGCAAGATATGATGGCGTTTTCAGTGCATTGGTTTTTAAATAAGATCTCCAGATACTATTACTTCTGAGGACTACAAAGTTTTTGTTTCACTATTTCCGTTTTCTTTTTGTAACTTATTTTCAGTTTTTTTAGAACGTTTTAAGCGTATCAGTCATCTTTGCATTTAAAAGTATTAATATCATGTTCTCCAACACTGTTGCCTTCTCGCAAGAAAGCATAATCTAATAGTATTAGCATTAACCAGGATGTTGATTATTTCGTTCCCTTTTTTTATTAGAATTAACATGCAACGTAGAAAAATCAAACAGTACATGGCATAACAATAACATCCACAAATTTCAATACTTAATAGCTAAGTAGAAAAAAATGACTTTGTTTCAGTTGGTCAATAACTACTTTCAAACATCTTTCAACAAATTCCGTGCACCCTTATACTCCTTAACTTAAACAATTATTCGTAGGTTTTATAAAAAAAAAATAATAATTCGTTGATTCAAAGATGCACAATCCAAGCCTTTAGTCAAAAAAATGCACAATCCTTCGCTGCACAAAAGTCAAAGCATAGGAACAGTAAACAAAAGCATAGCTTGCACATTTACGAGGAAAAAGATTGAGGATTCGCAACAAGAAGATAGACTAAGTTATCTGAGTAAGAATGACACGGCAAGAACATCTGGAAACTCGAACCATATATTTGATATGTACAGAAAATGATATTAACATTTACATCTGTGTTGTAAATGATTTTAGTTTGGTATCATCAAAATAATTAGTATAGTAAATAATATTATGCTAAATTATGTTTTTAGAAACTATATCCTGCCAAAATATGCGAAGTATAGATTATAATCCATTGTACTAATATGAAAGTATATTAGATCACTTTTATATATATACTTTTCAACTATCCATCTAAACTAGATCAAGTGGTTGTTAGATAAGCAGATTTTCCAAAGAGCATCTCTGTCTAGACAGGTTTGATCTATGTGGGAAAAGATATAGCCTCTGGTCTTTGTTTCTTTTGCTAATGCGTCCGCTCGACCATTCTCATTCTAGGGAATATGAGACAGACTCACATTCTCGAAATCCTTCTGTAATCTCTGGAAGATTTTGATCTCTATCGCAAAATTTGGCCAATCCACCGGGTTTATAATCATGTCCACCAGACCCGAACAGTCCGTCTTTAACCGGATAAATCACTTATATATATATATATATATGATTATATTTTTAAATAATATTCATTTGGTTTGTGATCCATTATATATTAAAAGTAACAAAAAATCTCTTTTTAGTTTTTTAAAGATAATCATGAGTCCAATGAGATACTACTATCCAAAATACATGTATCTCTCTTCCCACAATGTAAAACATAATATCCAATGATTACAGTATTTTGATGCATTAAATACTAATACAAAATACTTATATATAAGATGCTAATATATTTTCATAAAATTATTAATATGCATTCATATTTATTATACTTAATTTTTGTAAAATGTCACAAAAAGAGCAATTCATATATTAATTCCCATAATCACATTTAAAAGTTAACTATTATAATTAAATTTATTTTAATAAAATAATTAAACAATTAATAATTAAAAATCCGGCGCGTAGCGCCGGAATACCACTAGTTAATAATAAACCGGGCCAAGCCCATTACACAACCGCAACCCAAACATTAAACCCAACTTTCAGAAAGCCTAAAAAGCCAGCGGGCCAAAATAAACCGGACTACAGGCCCTAGGTCCAAACCAAATGAAACCGACCGACACATTTTGTCGACTCTTCGAGGAGACCGGACACGTGTAATGATCAGAGTCGTCAGGCCGACACGCGTCACTTCCGTCTCAACTCGACCGACACCACCAAGAGATGTCACCGGAGCTAGCCCCACCGTAACCGCGTTTCGTCGGAGCTCAGAAGACCGAAGAGCCTCCGTCGAAACCAAACTTTCTTCAACGCTTTATCTTCTCCCGGAGAGCTTCATCGATACTATCGAGATCTCATCCGAAGAACAGAGCCTAAAACCATTTTAGCACACAAATCGAGAACAGATAACCACACCCGAGCCACAACGGGCTCCAACTTTATCCAAAGAACTGGATCCTCTAGAGCTGACGACGCAAGGCTGAAAGAGCCCTCACCCCCCGGAGACAAGACCGACGATGGCGGAGCTGACGAAGCCTCCACCTCCCGGAGACAAGACCGACGACGGCGGAGCTGTGGGAGCCTCCACTTCCCGGAGACAAAAAACCAACGGAGACGGAGCTGTGGGAGCCTCCTCCTCCCGGGAACAAAACATCAACTAACACAAAGAAAAGCTTCACCTCATCTTCCTCGAAACGACCGCGCCTTTACACCAGAGATAGATCCGCCATGGGTGGAACTAGTTCCAGAGCTTAGGCAAGGCGGAAGGCAGAGGAGACGAGAGAGAAGCGAGAACCGATTACTATTTATGTGGCACACGGGCTCCGGCGACGGCACGAACGCTCACGCGCCGGCCGCTCACCGGACCCAATTTGAGATCTTCTTTCTCTTTCTAGGCCGATGTACTAATATTCATTTATGTATTTTTCAAAAAATAAAAATAATTGATGTCATATACTCAAATGCGGTTCGCTTGCTTTTATGTTTTTTTTTTAATTACAATACACGATGATACCAGTATTATCAAGTTTCTTTAGACAACCAAGTTAAAGGAGATATTTTAATCACTCTCTATATTTTATACTTAGGGGGTGTTAGTGGGAGTTATATTGATATAGAGTTTGTTGATTTTAAAAGTTAATGGATTTGTTAAATTTGGAAAGAGTTGTAAAGAGTTTTGTATATTGTAAAAGTTTGTGAAAATAAATTGATATAATGATTCTAAGAATCTGAAGTATATATGTAGTATTCTCAAAATCTTGTGTTATGGGTTAAATGATGAAGAATACAACTCCTAATAACACCAACTTTAATAGATTTAAAGAATCATTAAAATTTAAACTTTTTGAATAACAATGGATTGTGCATAGAATTACTAAATCATCAAACCAATAACACTAAACTTTAATGAGAATCTAACAATCTATAAACCAATAACACTAGATTCTAAAATTCTGAGAATCATTATAAATTTTAGTCCCACTAACACCCCCTTACATTGATAGCACATGCGTATGTGTAATCTGTGCGATTGTCTTGATGATTAATTTAATCAGTAGATACCTATTTCAAGTTAATTAGCTTATGTTTTTCTATATTCAGCTTAAAATAATGACATTCCTTAAGTAGGCGATTAGACCTTAGTCAAAGGATATGACAAGACACAGAAAGGACACGACCGACGTTATCAAAATATTAAATGGAAAATAAAACAAATATAATCATAGTAGTGTTCTTGTAGAGTGTCGAATGATCACCCCAAATGAGTTATTTCACTTCAATATTAATTGGCTACTGCATACAAAATACTAATGGAAAATAAAACATCAACACTCGGGGCTTAACATACTAGCATTGATTATTATTGTAAAGTTGTGTTCGATATTCTCCAGTTTTTTTTGTCGACCGATGTGCTCCAGTTATACGAAAAATATTTAGTAGTAAAAAGTTTGGGAAAACGAGCGTATTTCCACACCAGAACTACCGTATAGTAACAAATGTACACAAGCTTTCAGCCTCGTTCTAATTGCACACCTTAATACTATCACGACCAATTTCCACACACTTTAATAGTTCGAAACTCGTTTCCCCACAAACCAAAATTTGCCTTGGTTTTTATGGTTTATGATACTAACCGATAGTAAACCAGGTAGTATCGGTTGATACTGGTATAATCCGACCCGAACGAAGATCCGGCTAAGGTTCGATTGAAACCAGACCCGAACTCCATTTTAAAATCCCAAATCGATTTTATCTCTTAGAACCCTAAAATTAAAAAAAAAAACAGAGCTGAGATTCAGAGCATAGACAGAGACAAACCCAGAAGGTATGAGTAATGAATCTGGAACTTCGAGTGGAGTCTCTAGCGCTCGAGCAAGAGGTCGCGTTTTTGGTGTACCGAAGAGATGTTGGTGTGGAGAATTAGTTATCCCCTTGATGTCGAAGTCAACCGCAAATCCTTACAGAAGATACTTTCGGTGTGTCTTTGCAGCGGAGACAAGGGTTAGTTTCTTTCCCTAGTTTCTTTGTATAATTGTCATTGTTCAAAATGTGAGGTTGAATCGATTTTTGTATGTTTGTAGCTGAGTAATGATAATCATGCTTATAAATGGGTTGATGAGGCGTTGTTGGATGAGGTTGAAGCATTGTCACTTAGGATAGGGAGAATTGAACAGACAATTCTAGCTGATCGTGTGGAAGAAGAGAGGAAGAAATTTGAAGAGTTTGAAATGAAGTTAGAGACCGAGATTTGTGCAAGAATGGAAGATGTTGTGAGTGAAGCCAAATGCGATCAGAAGAAAGCGCTGGTGCTTGTTTTTTTGGGATGTATGATCATGGTTGTGTTGTCTAAGTTGATATAACCTGTCTCAGTTGGTCCAAGAACTCTCCATGGTCTTAGTTTATCGAATAACTCTCAACGTTCTCAGTTTGTCCAAGGACTCCTTAGTGTCTCAGTTTTTTTATGTTTAAGATGATGATGAGGTTTGTATTATTAAATGACTGTTTGTTTAAGATGATGATTCAAAGATGAGAATCATTGAGCTTAAAAACATACATAAGAAAATAGCAAATTCATTAAAATATCATACATTGAGTCTCAAACCGAGAAACAAGTAACCTAGAACCTCGAAAAAACACCTAAAACAAGAGTCATAAGCCATTAAAGTAGTCCAAATACCCGAGAATCAATGTCTTAAAATGTGAAAAAGGAACCTAAAGCCGCGAAACAAGGTCCTAGAACCTCAAAAAAAAGCACCTAAAACCAACAAAGAAGGCCATTAAACAACAAAAACAGCCAACACTTCTTCACATCCATCTTCTCTTCTTCACATATTCACTTCTCAAGCTGAGTTGGTTGACTGGAAGCACCTTGAGAGGCTTCAGTCTGAGAAGATTCGCCACTCACAAAAGTCTGAAAATGCATCACTCTAACACATCAGTCATCACGCAACATATCCAGAAAAAACTAGAACACAAAGAAACAAACCTTTTTCTTATGGAACCTGGAGTTATGATTAGGAGCACCACATATCCCACAATGCATGGTCCGCTTCAAGAACTTCTCTTTTTTTCCGATGGTGATTCATTGACTCCTCTCTTTCTCTTTCTATCCGCTTTAGTCACCTTCTTACGGCCTGGTTGATCTGGGATCTCAGGTTCAACTATAGATGGTTCCGGTCCTACAGGCCAGAACTTAGCTCCGCGTAATGGTACAATACCCTCAGAATATGTACGCCTCCACGTACTTGTCCGAAACCAGTGAACAACAAAGTCTTGAGCCTCTAAACCTTTCGACAACATTACTCCATAGGCGTGTTCACATGGAATCCCTGTAATCTCCCATCTCCTACAACTACAAGTTCTATTTTCCAAGTTCACCCTATGTTGACATCCGTAAATGGTAACTCCAAACGTCTGGTTGGTAGACGGTCTAACCGTGCATAAAGAGGCTTTCTCATGCAAAGTCTCGAGCATCTCAGTGACATACGGTGTGCAAAGCCCTTCGTGGTTGGTACAAATAACATCCCTTTTAGCTATACGAACCATCGCCAAGCGAGCTATTGTCTCCAACATAGGTACAAAGGGCTTGTCTCGGGCTTGACCTATGGAGTTGTTAAAAGATTCAGTTGAGTTATTCTCAACGTCTTCACAGTAAGGTCCAAGCTTGTGAAATGCCCTACACCACTTCTCTGGCTTTGTCTTCATAACGTCGTCATACACACCTTGATCATACCGCTCAATCTCTACGAGATTTGCTTTGTAATAAGCCTCATTGTAGCTCCAAGCAAGGTTCCAAATCAGTTTTTTCATTTCCGGTTTCTTCCCATGGTTCTTTTTCAAGTTACCGTAGATGTGTCTAACACACATCCTATGCTCAATTCGCGGCAGTGCTCTCTTCACAGCTGCAATCAATCCCTTTTGACGATCTGAAACCATAACATAACCCTCTCCTTCGTCTAGTCCTAGATCAACCTTGATATTTTCCACAAACCACAACCAATTGACTTTGTTCTCCACTTGTACCACAGCCCATGCGATAGGATAAATGGCATTATCTCCATCACGACCCATTGCCACTAGTAGCTGCCCTTTCATCCTAGACTTCAAGAAACAACCATCTACTCCAATTAGTGGCCTACACGTTTCTTTCCATTTTCTCCTCAGAATGTCAAAACAGACATAAAATCTGTTAAAAACGTCATTCCCATCATCATTTCTCACGCAATCTAGCTCAACCGAAGAGTTATCATTTGTCTCTCTTATCTCAGAGCAGTAATCTCTCAGCCGTCCAAACTGCTCATCATACCCTCTTTCAATCCATCTGAGGGCCTTGTTCCTAGCATGTTGGCATTGCGGCCTACTAACACTGATCTTCCATTTCTCCATGATCAACTGCTCAATCTTCATGGGCATGAAATACTCTGGTTCTTCTCTGATCTTGTCAACAAACAAGCGAGCTATTTGTGGAACTTTGAGCATCTCACAAGTACCTGTAGGAACGCAGGTATGATCCTTCTTCAATATCTTCACCTGCCATTTGTTGGGATACTTTGCTGAGGATGAGCAGTAAATGCGCCAAGAGCAACCTTTGCCTTCACAAACAAATGCAATCTTTGTCTTGTCATATCTATTTTGCTTGATGTTCAGACCCGATTTCAAAGCATAGTCGAGCACTGCTTCCTTAAACGCAATTCCACTGATGAACACTTGCCCTACATACAACTCTCCACTGCCTCTTCTAATATTGTTGCGTCGCCTATCAATAGTCCTTTGAATTTCTTCTCCCTCTTCTTCTTCATCATCCTCTGTCTCTGGATACATGTTATGCTTCACTTGAGGTTCATCAACAAATCTAAAAGCTTCTTTCTCAATGTTGTAGTCGTTACGCTCTCTGCGATCTTCACCATCAGAATCGAAATCAGGAATCTCAACATTAGGAGAATCGGTAGTCCCTGGGTCGAAATCAGGTACATCATTCCACTCAACATTCACGTCAGTCCATTGTTCCATACTCGATTTCTGCAAAACAGAGAGAAAATAATCAATTCACAGAAAAAAAAAAAGACAATACAATAATGAAAGAGAGAGATAGAGAAAGCGAGAGAGAGGGAGAGAGAGAGAGAGAGAGAACTATCACAATTACCTGGAGAGAACAACCGTCTGAAGAAACGAGGTGGAGGAGGAGCAACGATCGCCGCGAGAGAGAAAGGTTGTAAGGGTTTTTAATTGGGTATTATTTGGGGCAAATCGGGTCATGGGTGATTTATTAGATCCAATTGGTATTGGATTGATTTAATTTGGTTTACATTCTCTAATCGGGTCGTTTTTGGTTTAACTAATTTACTCATTGGTTAATTTTAGGTTAAGGGAAAACTAACCAACTTTAAACCGTAATTTGTCGGTATTGGTCTGTCTTTCAAAGTTTAGGGGGAAACGGGGTTTAAACTATTAACGTATGTGGAAATTGGTCGTGATAGTTATAAGGTGTGCAATTAGAACGAGGCTGAAAGCTTGTGTACATTTGTTACTATACGGTAGTTCTGGTGTGGAAATACGTCGTTTTCCCAAAAAGTTTTGAACTATATATGTGGAGCAACTTATACATCATGGGCAGAAGTATGAGCTGGTCGACGACTCGACGGAGCCAAACGTCGGATGTAGATGCTAAACTCAGCTTTGAAGTTTGAAAGTAGATGGTAAATTAAAGATGGACACATTTGGTCACATATACTAAAATGTAATCATTCATTTACTTGCTTCCAAAAGCTATACAGTGAAATTTGGTTTAAGTAGATAGATAGATCATAGATGCTAATGTCAATAAATGAAATGGTGGATTCAGATGAAAAACATACAATTTTTGGACCATCATACCTACAAATTCTTGTTAATTCGTTACTGCTTTTTAAAGTAATTATTATGTCACCCACACACGAATGTTTACTATATATACATACTTGTAACTTGTAAGAAGGATTTGAATATCATCGGTCTTGTAGAGTAAAATCAAATCATGCAAAAAAAATGGTAGTAGTAGAAGAAGGATAGTGATATGATGATGTTGATGGTCATTGTTGAAGAAGGGTGGTCAAGATTTAGCCCACGTGACAAGGTGGAGAGAGGGGAGAGGAAGAAGAGTACAGTCATCACTGCAAAGAAATCTCCGATCACGAGGGTCAGTATTTGGTTTTTATTTGGTCTCTTCCCATACAATGCTATAGACCTCTGTCTCTTTCCGTAACTCTGCCATACAATGCCTGAATCTCACTCGCGCGTGGCCTCTGGCCTTCTACTTCCGCATCGCAATCACGCGTTCTATATCTGCTCAGCCTCATGTGGTTAATGATGATCCATGCTGATGTAAGTATAAATGGCTTAGATTTTTTGTTTTCTTCAAAACTCTAAGTATAGCTAGGGTCTACCCTTGTCGTCAACGATACTTGTCTCCGTCCCCTATTTTTTTGTTTGATTAATTGGGGATATTACGATCTATGTAATAGTCAGATTAATCTTCAGTTAAAACGTAGTATATAGATTGATTCTTTCTTCGAATGTTCAAATGAAACCTAAAACATAGATTTATATTCATGTTCAAAAATTCATTTTCTTTAAACATGAGACTCCATTTGTTACATTGTAGATTGATGGTGGGAGTCTGAGAAGAAATTCAGCTATGATAACAACTCATATATCTGAATGAAGCCCCCAACGATAAATATATTCAAAATGTGTTTTGTTTCGTTTTTAAAGCTATCTTTAGCCTTGATAAATATTGTACGATGTAAGTTTTTTATTTTTTACATTTTTAAAGAAACTAACAAAAGAAATAAAATCTTACAAATTACCTATAGTAAGACAAAAAATAAAATTTCTGGAATAAAGAAATTAAATGTGATAAAAAAGAGGATTACTAGCGTTTTGTATTTGAGCACTTGTTGATTGGCATACGAAAACCATCCAGTTTAACCAATAAAACCAAAAGTATTCATATCTCTATAATATTATTTGAGAAGTCACTTTCTTATGTGTCGCGCTCACGTTAACTCTCACGCTGGTTGATTACTATGATACCCTTAATGAATTAAAAAAATACATTTAAATATTATTATTTCTTTTAATTTTTTTTCCAAATAACAATATAAAATAAAAAGGAAACATGTATAAAGTTTACAAAACTCTTTAAAAACGAAAAATATAAGTATATATAAATATGATTTCATAAAAATGGAAAGTTCACAAAATAGTAATATTTAATTTAAATATATTTTAAATAACATAAAATATAATTTTGAAGTAAGAAAATACTTTATAACTATATCTTCTTAGATGAAAAACAATATTTGTATATAATGTGATTCCATAAAAAAAGTTCACACAACTAATCTTTATATTAGAAAAAGAGATATTTTTTTTAAAAAAAAATAGTTTTAAACAATAAATATATAGATTTTCAAAGTATTTGTTTTTGTATATATCTATTTTATTAGATGATTACATAAAATAATTAAGTAATATAAAATGATATATGTCAAAAAAAAATATAATTAGTATTCTTGAAATATATATATTTTTATTTTAGTATATTTTTGATTATAATATCTTACAGTTACAGAAAAAATATAAACTCTATTTACTTATATAATATAATTTCTCAAAAACAATACCATTTTTACTGCATATTTTAACAGATATTAAAAACAAAACTAAAAATGAATTTTAATAATAAATATTTTTTGATCAAATAACTACAATTATCTTAAAATATCATAACATTATATAATTTATCGAAGTAGATACATTATATTTTAATAGTTAAAATTATATGTTTTCTTAATAACTCTTTTCATTTTTAATTTTCTGTTTTTATGTTTGTGGAATTTAATATAACCATAATCAAAATACTTAAACTAATCAGAATCCTTATTTTTAAAATTATTTAAAATAAATTTCAGTTTATCATCTAATCAGTCTAAATATTGTAAATATTGATATGTGTTCATTAGCTTGCAAAAATTTATTAGTTACTTAAGTATGTATTTTAGAATCAGGATATACTTATATTTCTAAGATAACAACCGGCATAAATGCAAATAAGACAATTAATCAAAAATTTAATATATTTAGAATAAAAATAATTATAGTTGAATTCAGAGAAATATATAGAATCTAATATATCTCAATGATAACTAAATCAACAGTAAAAACAATAAAACTGACGAAATATAACATATCTAAAATTATAATAATTAAATTAATATAATATTATTAATATAAATTATATCTACAAATTATAAATTAATTTTAAATTTGAAGTAAATATCAATCAATTATTATAATATATTTATTTTAAATATTTATGTCCGTGCATGAGTACGGGAAAATCACCTAGTAGTATAATAAATTGAATACATGGAAAGAACTTATTAAAAGAAAAAAATATTAAAGAATTCGGGACAAGCGACCTTGTTAGGCTCTGTTACTCTTCCAAATAGACCAGCTCTTTAGTATCCTGTGAGATGTCGCATAACCAGAGAAGGTGTGTTGTAGTAATTACTTAGGTGGTGGGATGTTGATTTAACGATGTAAGAATAACCAGAGAAGGTGTGTTGTAGTAATTACTTAGGTGGTGGGATGTTGATTTAACGATGTAAGAGCACCCGCAACCACGAGTCCTTAGGAAGAATTCTTAGGAAAATATTAATTTTATAATCAATGGGTCCCATGAATAGTTAATGATTCTATCCTTAAAATTCATATTTAAGGATTGATCCTTACACTATTCGCGTGCTCCACTGTCCACGTGGCGGCCCGTGAATGGTCAATTTTTTTTCTTTTAAAGAAAAAATCTGAAATATCCTTATATAATCCGAAATACCCCTTTTTTTTTTCCTTAAGGATTTTCCCTAAGGATCATTGTTGCGGATGCTCTAATACCAAAAGATTTCTTAGCTAGTGGTTTAGAACAATATATATATATATATATATATATATATATATATATATATATATATCTTTGGATAACATTAGGTGATCTGAATCGAAAACTATACTGGGGTGTGTGTCATGTTCAACTTGCTTCCTAAAGGAGTAAGCGAGCACAAGTCTTTGGTAACATATCCGAGTCCTACTTATTTAATGAGTAATCTACTTTAATTTGATCAAGAAAATCAATTTCTCGGGTTTCCAAATGGCGTCGACAGGATGGCGGGTTACGAATTTATGCCATAGTCCAAGACAACTTTCATCAGGAATACCGAATACATGAGAATATCCAGGAAGATTTGGATGAGTTTAACAAGAAAAATATTGCCTGAAAAGAAAAGCTAAAAGATTAGTATTGTGAATAACCCAAAAGATAAAGGGAAGAATCCCCTCTATTCAAGTGAAGTACCTTCCTACAATCATCAAACCAACACCCCTATGGATACACATGTATGACTATAAATCTATTATATTTTTTTATAATTTTGATATATTTTTCATTATTCATGTTACCTTAGGCTTAGAAAGAGAGAGATTCGGCTCTTGAATCCTGATGGGTCAAGGGATCTCTAAAAAGGAAAGGTCAAAGAACTAATAATACTACCCATAAATTTGATCTTGAACTAGTGAAAAGAAACAAGAGAAAAGCTATTGGACCCACCCTTAAATCATTATACCTAATAGTAATATCACATGATAACTTTTATGTTTTCACTATAGCCAGATTACAAGTGATATGGTCTGAAGCTGGAGCGGATCTAGGATCATGGCACACACAATTTTCCACTATACATACAGGGAGGAAGCCAGGCTTTATACTAAGGAGACCTGTACACCCATAAAAATATTTATAGCTAAATTTTGTAATAGAAAACAATGAGAATCTATTAGATCAGGTGGAAAATATGTGATGTGCACCCACAATCAACCAAGGTTTGATGCCTTTTGCTCTGTCTTTTACTGTTTTATTAGTAATAGTGCAAATATTAAGCTTATTGTTAAGAAAAAAAATTAAAAGTATATGGAGCACGGATAGGGTTGGTTCAAGACTAACATGGGTCCATGTAGGTCTATGGGCGAAAAAAATTATTTCAAAATAAAATATATTTATGGACAATTTAAAATTTTGTGCCTTCATTTTTATTTTTATTTTAAAAATTAGACCCTTTTTAACATTATTTATTTAAAAAATATTTGGACCTCAAGTTCATGCCATTTACCCTGTCGTGAGATCCGTGCTAAAGTGATGAATCAGATTCACTGCATAGAATCTACAAGAGTCGGATTCATCACTATTTTTTTTTTTTTTTTTGAAAAAAGTGTGAATCCCCCATCTGAATTTTTGATGGGGATGCTCTAAGCCGCCTTGAACACAATTCCCATAACTCATACCTATATTTGCCCTTGGTATGAAGAAATTCTTGTATATATGTTTTGATGGATAATAGCATAAAGTTTTCTTATTCATAATCTCTTAGATTAATAGTTAAGTTGTCATTATAATATTCTGTGATATTAAACTGAACAATTTTTTTACTTTAAATGCAATTTGAGTAGCTAACACTGTTTAAAATGTCAGTCAACTTTGGATTATGTATGTATATTTTAAGACTTCTCATTACCATTAAGGGAACAAATAAGTGTTGGAAAAAGAATCAAGTGAAGGTATATTTTTTTTACTCCATCTGTTTCAAAATAATACATGTTTTATATTAGTAAAACATATTTATTTTTTGTTATAATTAATGGTTTTTATGATTTTGTTTTTTAAAATAATTTTAAACCAATAAAATTCAAGAAATGTAACTAATATTTTTGAAGTCTATAGTTAATTATTATTAATTGAAAAATGTATTGAACATATAAAAAGATTTTTTTGAAGAATTTCTCCGAAAACATACATATTATGTAATGGAGGAAGTATCTTGGATCGTATTTCAGAAGAACGCATGTAATACTACTGAGTGGGATGAGCACTATAGTGTTTCATTTGAGTTTGAGAATACTTACAGATTCAGCTGGTATGTTATTTAAGAGAAAATTTGTTTTATTACCTATAGTTAGAGCCGAACTCATAAATATTGTCCTAGAAACAAAAAAAAAAAAATTAGCCCTTTTATTTTTAAAATTGTAGAAAATATTAAATATGATGTTGTATAAATTTGAATCCAAGTCTAAACATGTGCTATCTTTAAAGTTACCAGTCGAACTATTATATATTTTTTTGTTATAAGTTCTCATTAAAAATATATTTTGACTTTAAAATACAAGACCGTCTGAGTATAAAAATAAAAATTTAGAAATTTAGAAATTTTTAAAAATAAATACATAAATTTGGTTTCAAATTTTGAATTTTTAGATATACTCTTAAATTTATAGTTTATAATTTGAAGAAACCTCAAATACATAGAAGATAAAACTATTAATTTTTAAAACTGTTTCATTACATCTTTAAATATATAATTAATATTTTTTCTGAACATGGGCACATGGCTTTAATATAACTTGAGACTGCCTGCTAAAGCACATGTTTCATTGGCTCCTATTCGATCCCGGCCTTAGCCTATAGTCGATGGATTCTTCACCGTAACTTTTGGTACAGAAGAAATGAACGTTCTTCAGTTACAAAAAAAAAAGAAAAGAAAATAACATTTTATCATCACCCGAACATATTTATCTCGTAGGAATTAAGAAAAACATTTTTAAAAACAATAAATTTCAAAAAAAAAAAAACGAAAATCAGATCGTCTTGAGATTGCCGAAACTTAGTTCGACTTATGGGACGGCCACCACTTTCCAAAAGATGCTCTGTCGAACGTTTATATTTATCCAATTTATAACTCTAATTATTGTACGTAATCTATATTTTTAGTAACTTTGCTAAACTCGAAACGTGGAACAGTGATAACCCCGAGAGAGAAAAGCGTTACGTTTCGCCACTACATGCAAAGCTACTTATAAGTCACGCTACTTAACCACCCGTGATATGTACGCTCCCAGCCATTCACAATGTCTTGAGCTCACGGGCTTAAATCGGTGAGTTGTGTAGTGATATGAATAATCCAAGCATTTCGCTAATGCCCATAGATAAGCATCGTATAATTAGATTAACGTTAGTATTATTTAATACTAATATTTTCACTGGTTATAAAGCAGAGATTGCGGTTGCGGACGTTTGCGGATGCAAGAGATTGCGATTTTAAGCTTTAGTAAAAGATTTAGACAAGTGGTTCACCGATTAAAAATTATTGCATTTGCGGATACTTATGACTGGTTTATTACAAAATACAACAACGGTTAAATAATAAATTAACAATATTTATGTTTTATATAATTATCAAAACATTAAAATCATATTTTATAATAAATATAAAAAATTGATTGATAAAACAGTACATTTAAATTTTTTAAAAATTAAAGATTTTTTTTGGAAATTTATAATATAAATATGTTGGTATTTTGATTATTTTAATTTAAAATTTTAATTAAATAGTTTATTTTTATATTTATATAGTTTTCTGGAATTTTTTTATCCTCTCGCAATCATCCGCAACCGCAAACGCTAGATGAAACCAATTTTGGATTTTAGAAATTCAAAACGATTTGAAGCGGTTTATAACATTTTTTGTGATTATTACACAACGCCAACAACCGCTAACAACTGTAAAAGATGCGTTTACGGGTGATGACGAGAGAACCAATTACTACGAGTTTTAGTTTTTTTTTGTCAACTTATGAGATTTAGTTTATATGGAAATTGATTTAAATAGCTAGCTATTTATTATAATTTAAATATCACAATATTACTTTATTGTCAAGAACTCAAGACTATATTTCTTTATTTCTGCCCAGTAAATAGTTTCTAAGTTTCAAACAAAATTATTTTTATTTAACAATATACCAAATTATAAGCAAAAATTAATTAACCAATTTTAAAATAGACTACCAAATATTTTTTGCTATACAATATTTCTAATAAACTTAAATTATCTAAAATATAAAATTGTTTTATATACTAAAACATCAAAACATCCCTTGAACATCATATATGTCAAGTATAAATTTTGACATTACTTATTACATTTTTGTAAGCAATACTGTTTTAATATTTATGACATTTTTCGTATATTTTGAGAAATTGTTAATATTTTTAATAAATTTTAAAAATATTTTGAAGAACTAAAAAATTCACGGAAATATAATTTGTTATTAATTAAAAATAAGATAATTTAAAAGAAACTACCTTATCTAGAACAATTTAAAATTTTTGACGACTTCATCAAAGATATTTGAACCAAAGAAACTATTACGATTTACATCAAGATGTTTGAATCAAAGAAACTATCTTATCTAGAATAATTAAAATTTTAGGTTTCAGTATATACCAATTGAGATTTTTCTTAGAGCATATCCAAAAAGAAATTCTATTTTGAAATTTCTCAAATTCTATATTTGAAATATTAAAGTGTTTTTCTCCAAAAGAAAAACTTCAAAACTAACTTTAAAATTATTTGTAGTTTACATTATTGTCATTATATTTGTCACAATTAATGAAAAATCATAAAAAATTTATAAATAATTAATTAACACATATATAAAAAATTACATCAATAATAATTAATAAAAGTGTACATAAAAATATAAAACTAGAAATAGAAATACATAATTAAATATTAAACTACAACCAAAATACCACATTATTCCATAAAATTATTTCCGTAATACTTCCATATGTGATTAACTAATGCATTTCGAGGTAAGAAACCTTCTTTTAGCTTTAAAAGAATTAAAAAAGGAAAATAAAATATTACTAAAAACTTATCTTCAATCGGTGATATTAATATTCGTGAATACATTTATTCTGAACAAGAAAAAATTATACAAAAAAAAAAGACGTCAAGAACAATCATCTTTGGCTACAAAAAACATGTTTTGATTCGAAGATTTTGGAATTTTAGGGGCATATTTACCAGATTATTAGTGTTTTGTAATATTTAAATTTCTATAACAATTATGTCTTCATGTACCTTTTTAAAAAAAAATTATTAAGTTTGTTTTGTAATATTTTTGTTGTTTAATTATACTTTAAAAATAAATTTTTATTTTTATTTAATTTTATGTGTAAAACTTAATTTATAAAAATAAATTTGAAGATATATGAGATATAAATTTTTGTAAAGATTAAAATAATAAATAAGAAATTACTTAAGAATAATAAATAAGATATGTAAATATAATGATTATATTGTAAATAAAAAGATGAAACTTCAAATTTAAAGTTCCGGGGGAGTGAAATTCATATTTGAAGTTTCACTCTCCACAATTTGAAATTTGAAATTCTTTAAAAAAATTTGGAGAGTAAACAATTTTATATTTAAAATTATAGAAATTCTTTTAGAGATGCTCTTAGAGTCGATATTAGGTCTTAAATATTGTATTAGAAAGATAAATTAAACGTTTATATGCATTATGCAAAAAGAAAGAGAGAAGAAGACCGCTCGTAGTCCGGTACGAGAGTAATAAAACTACACGGTGTTTGATGATAATGCAGCAAATGCAAATAATGATGATGTTGCCTTCGGTGGATTCGGCGGGACCCACAACTGTCTCGAAAAAGTTTTCGCGAGTTCCAAGAGAGTAAGAGATCGTGTTTTGGTGATTACTCGAATTAATCCGTTTCTCGTTAATAATCTCTTGTTCTCCGCATGCATGCATGTAAAGCAATCAAATGACTGGTTAGTAAACAACTAATTTAAATTAATGCTTAATTAGTTCTAATATAACAAGTTTTGTTGGTTTTGGGAGTCGTCTTGGTCACAATAATTAAAAAAACGGGACATTCCTCAAAAGTTACAAAACACGACCGGAATGTTTGCCTTTTAGATGGATTCTGCTTTCTCTTTTATTTTTGTTTGAAAATTCTGTTTGTATCATTGTATGGTGTGCGTTCTTAAAAATATGAAAAATCAATATAGGGGCTAACTAAGAATGCTTTCTACTTTTACTTTATATTGTGCAAAAAATAATGTGAAAATATTGACGTAGATATGTGATTTTTAGCCATTGTCTCTAGGTATTGGTCTATAGAACACTATTTGTATACAAACAAAGTCTAGTTACATGGATTGAATTTGAAGGATTTTCTAATGTACTATGAAATAGTATGTGTTATTATACTATTCATTTTGTTTCATAATAAGTGTCGTTAGAAAAAAAATTCGTTATAAATAAATGTCGTTTCTAATTTTCAATTTAAAATTTATTAACTTTATTCTGTAATTTATTTTTCTACTGGTTGAAATATGGTTAGGCGTATATGTAATTGTGTTTTACATAGAAAATATGTCAAATTAACTATTTTTTAATTTGTGTGCAAAAATCTAAAATAACACTTAATATAAAACAAAGTGAGTATGTAACAATTAACTTTATAATAAATATTTTTAAAAAAATTTAAAATAAAGTTTTCCTTCGTGGAACTTGTTATATTTGTTATTTACAATCACAAATTAAGATCTTTGGAACTTAATATTTTTGGTAACTTAAATTTGTTTTTACAATTCATAGGACATCTGTTCAGACGAGTTAGCTGGAATTTTAAAAGTGTACCACACTCTAAATCGTGTTCCTTGATTTGCTGTTTCTTTACTTCTACTTCTTTAAATTAGTATGTCACTCCTACATACCCTGTGATTTCTTCCCTGTGATTTCTTCCCTTAAACGGTCCATTCTATTAAATTATAAATATAAAGTATACAAACTCCAGCTGTTATATGTTATAGATCTTTTTTTTCTACTGTTATTAATATAATGAAGAGTATTTGCGGTGTACACACAAGAAAGATCGGCATATTAGTTCAATGCCCTGTTTTTGTCTTGTAGTTATACTCCCACATGCTCTGATTACTATTGTATCCCTACTCCAAAGGAACTTTGTTTATATCGATTGCTTATTCTCTTGTTTCTTTTTTTCTATTCTATTATCCATCTACAAAAATAATAAATAATAATAAATAAGAAAAACGAAAATAATTATTTAAAAAAAATATTTTAACATTAAACTCTAAAGTCTAATCTTAGGTAAATCACAAACCTTTGGATAAATCTATAAAAATTTAGTATTTATGATTTACCCAAGGGTTTAGGGTTTAGGATTAGAGTTTAGGGTTTAGTGTTTATGATTTACCCAAGGGTTTAGGTTTTAGGATTAGAGTTTAGGGTTTAGTGTTTATGATTTACCCAAGAGTTTATAGTTTAGTATTTATGATTTACCCAAGGGTTTAGGGTTTAGGATTAGAGTTTAGGGTTTAGTGTTTATGATTTACCCAAGGATTTAGGGTTTAGGATTAGAGTTTAGGATTTAATGTTTATGATTTATTCAAGGGTTTAGGGTTTAGGATTAGAGTCTAGAGTTTAGTGTTTATGATTTACCCAAGGGTTTAGGGTTTAGTATTTATGATTTACCCAAGGGTTTAGGGTTTAGGATTAGAGTTTAGGGTTTAGTGTTTATGATTTACCCAAGGATTTAGGGTTTAGGATTAGAGTTTAGGATTTAATGTTTATGATTTACCCAAGGGTTTAGGGTTTAGGGTTTAGGATTAGAGTTTAGGGTTTAGTGTTTTAGTGAAAAGAGAGAGAGAGAGAGAGAGAGAGAGAGAGAGAGAGAGGACAAAGGATTATTTGGTGAGGTTAGTTTGGTAATTGACAATTAAATCTTATCCACACAATTATTTGGTTTGTGTATTTAGCTAATTATGTAGTTCTTATAGGATTTTCAACAAATTCACCCTATAATGAAAACATGAAGTGAAACAATTTATTCTTTAATATTCTTAATTTTTTATATTATTTCGAAAATTGATTTTTTTCAAAAAAATTTCATCATGATTTTTTTTTCAATCTATTCCTTCTATTTTTTTTTATAGGGAAAGAAAACAAATTTGGTCCTCGCTAATTTTATACTCCTTTCGTTTCATATCAACTATTATTGTAGGTTTTTTTGTTATAAAATGTGTCCATTTAATTTTCAATATAAAATTTATTAATTTATATTACAATTTATTTTTATTGGTTGAAATATGATTAAATATATATATAATTGTGTTTTAAATAGAAAATATATAAAATTAATTATTTTTAATCCATTTACAAAAGTAAAATGACATTTAATATAAAACATAGGGATAAATAATAATTATTATTATCATTTTTATAAATTTATCTCTATCTTTTTTTTTCTTGTTCGTTCTGAGTATTGATATGAGATTATTAGTTAGACCCTCCAACTAATTGTTGTCCTCTCCAAAGCGTCTCTTGACATTTCCTAAAAATCAACCATATTTTTGTATCTGGTTATAGTCTTCATTTTCTTTTATTTCTAGGTTTTAAAATAACACAAATTATTTTTACACAAACATATTTACCAATATGGTGTAACCGCAAAGGACGCTGATATTGTAACGACTATAGAAAAATGTTTTTTTACTAACTGAAGGCTATTTTTATAGATATATTATTTTACCAAATAATTGTTTATACTTTATATACTCTATTATAGTTTATAAATTTCTGTCGTACAATTCTAATGTTTCATTTAGCTATTATCCGTTGTGGTAGAACATAAATACTGCAACCTAAATTCTTAAAATAATAAGAGGACAATAGATCGATATGGATCAAACAGTCACATTTTATTCGTTTATGTGTAAATTGTAATGGATGAGTAATCTCATATATCATATGAGATATATGAGATAAAAAGAGACAGATAAAAGTAAAAGAGAAAAACAAATGCGGGAGTGGTCCAAGGTAAGTGAAAATGACAAAAGTGGAAAAAATATTTGATGGACCAAGTAGAGGAATGCCCCAAGTTTAGGAGATGTATCAATCATGATACAAAACATAAGATATATGATCAAAAGTAGTCACTTTGGTCCATGGTACATCTTTACTAGCTTGACCAATTCTTCTAGGGCACAAACCTATGTTGGATATGATGTATCATCTTTACCCAGCAAATTTTTCTTCATATATAATTAAATACTTTTAAACGTTTTCCAATTAAATCACTCCACTTTGAATCTTACACTTTTATACTCTTTTGTCTTCAACACAACACAACACAAACTTTTCAACTTTTTTTTCTTGTTCTTGTAGACTTGTAGTGCAATAGCTTAGGGCAGAAAGAGGGAGACACTCCATTACCGGAACCATTGTTGGTAAAGTATTAAGAACCTAGGAATTACGTTAAAACAATTGTATTTTTGCATATTCAGCAGTAATGAAGAAAGATATGCACATATTTTATGGTTATTATAGCCTGTCACTGGAAAATGCAGGGATGGATCATACAAAATTCAAAAGGTAGAAGGATATTTTGATATGAATTGTCACTTTGAACAATTTTTTGAATACTTAGAGCATCCAATTTTTCGAATACTTAGAGCATCCACATCAATGAATCCCAAAAGGGATTCAAATTTTCAAATTTTTATTATCAATTTTTTTTTCTTTTTGATTTTTTTTTAGAAAAAATTAGACCAATCGTGGACCGCCATGGGTCGTGGACCCCGCGCTACAGTGATAAACCAAGTTCACTACAGAAAACCTGTAAGAGTCAGATTCATCACTATTCCTTATTTTAATTTTTTTTTTCTAAAACTTGTGAATCCCCCCTCTGAACCTTTTATGGGGGTGCTCTTAGTCTTCTCCTTCTGTTCTGATTCTTTTAAACAATGCACATCGTTCGACGTAGTCAAACTTCCTATATATTACCTTTTAGCCCCTATATTGTCTATTCTACTTTTTCTAAGATCATATACATCAATAAGCTTTTGGTAGAGTTCTCACGTATCAAAAAAAATATATTATAAATAATGAATCTGCATGAACTCGCCTCGCAAAAGATCAGTGCAGTGACCCGGGTTCATGACTATTTCGTGGGTCCCATGCTATATGGCGGCCCACGATTGATCCACTTATTATTATTTTTTTTAATGTCAAACAAAAAAAATAAAAGAAAAAGAAAAAAAAAATGTGAACTTCTCCCCTATATTTATTAATGTGCATGCTCTAACCCAATGGACATCACAACACGTTTCTGCTTATTTTTTTCTTTAATTTCCTAAACATCATGCAGTTCAAGTCCTCAATCAGGATCCTCCAAGGCCCACGCTAGAGCATTGAGTCCATTCAAGCAAACATGACAAGCCTTCATGACTTCCGCAGAACTATTTTCCAGTAAATAATCTCATCTAACACTGTGTGCATCTGCAACATTGTCAAGAAAGGAAAGACTGATTACTACTGCTATTATTACTAATACGTTTTGTTTCATGTAGTTATAAAAGAAGTGTCCAAACTATTATGCAACACCAGATTTTGTTCAGTGTATCAAGTATATGATGGGGCAAACTATTCAGTCTAATACAGTTCCTTGCTGTAGTCGAACATCATGTAGAGTTCACAGACATTGCTGAAGCATTTGTCTAGTATTGCAACAAGGATTACAAATGCAAGAATCAAACTGAAGTCATCATAATATGAAAGATAAAATCAAGTTTTGAAGAAGAAAAACCAACGAGTAGGGGAGCAGCCATTCATATTTTTAACATTAGTTCGTGACAAGCTTAGAGTCATTATTATAATAAGACTTAAAGGCACAGTATACACTAAATGGGAAGAATTAGCATCGAGATTAACTCTTGACCACACGTAATAACAAATCCAAAATACACAAACACACTGTTAGCCACATATTATTAACACCACCTGAGGTCCTAAGCTAGCACACCATCCATATCCATCTGTAGTTGATTCATGGTGACAATTATTCTTAAGATACTGCACAATTTTACAAGTCAAGACTCTGAACTTTCTTGTTTCTGTTTCTATACTTCACTTTCTCAAATATGATTGCCAATTTTCACATATGTACTTTCTGAGACAATGTACATCAACTTACCGAAAGCTTCATATGGAATAAGGAGAAATTTGCAAATTTTCATTTGCAATATGACATCCATGCGGTTTACACATGAAGAAAAGAATGGTTAAAGCATAGCAAGCTCATTTTCTTAGCCATCAAAAAGAAGCACAAAATAGAGAGTGACATCTTTGAATACAAGCTGAGAATCATGCAGTAAGTATACAGAGGATGATAGGAACAATCATGAATTAGGCATTACCAGGTCAAACAAAGAATCAAGCTCCAGAAAATTTCTTATTTTCTCAGCTCTACTGCACAATACTGTAAGAATAATGATAAAGTAAAATGAGAATGGCAGAGACAAAATGAGGTAAAAGAGAGAAGGATGAATCTCAAAAATACGCTGCGGATGAGCAGTTGTTACTTCTTCACAGGCTTAAACCAAAATTATACTCAAAAAAAATAATGATGGTGCTGCCCAGGATCGAACTGGAGACCTTTTGCGTGTAAGGCAAACGTGATAACCACTACACCACAGCACCTGATGCTATATCTTCGATTTAACAAAAAATAATGATTTTGTAGATTTTTGTTTTTTTTTGGCTAAAATTTGGTGCATCGAATTTGTGAGAGAAGATATGTAACGTACCAAATTGGAGAACCAAGATGCTTAGTACCATACATCTTCCTTAGTCTTCCTGGTGTGCTTTTTAACTTCCTTAGCTAACAATCTTTATTTTCTTGTCAAAAAGAGAAATCTTTCTACGGTCACAAACATGTTCTTTACACTAGTTTAAGTGAAAGTTAAACTTTGTGTTAGTGGAGACGTGTGGAAATGGATAGCTGTCGTTGCAGTTGTACTTAGACTCTTCTTCCCAAATTAAAGCACTCCCAGGTGATGACTATCTCTTATCTCTTGCTGTGTATGCTTCATTTCCATATTTGTAGAAATGTTTAATCTTAAAATTAATTCACTTTGAGGTTACTAGTAGCCGAAACAAACTTAAAGATTTATCACTCTTTTTTTTTTGTTTGGTGTGTACTAAAAACTTGGCAGATTGGCTTGAATTGCCGGGTTCTCTGATCCTTCTACTAATAGTTTCTCCACACTTCTTTTGTTCACAATACACGCGGAACCGGGATTGGCTCTGTCATAACCCTTTTCATAGGGTGTTACCTTCTCCAAGAACATATTCATTTGTTCACCATATTGTAAAATTTGTTTGTGTATTTTGATTATGGATTCTATTTTTGCATATACACTCGTGGAGTGTTTGTAGTTTTGGTATACAAAAAGGAGAATGAACTACACGCTGTTCAGAACTCGTGTGAACTAGCTTTCATGTCATGTCGATATTATAAAGGAAAGAAAACATCCAAGTCACACGTGACTTCCGTTTCGCATAAGGACATGCGGAGTGAGTGGCGTTTTAAATTCGTAAAAATAGAGTACAACTACACGCTGTTTGACTTTAAAAAAGTAGACTTCCTGTCGTTTTTATCAGCGAACGCCGTAAAATCCTTAAAACCTAATTTGGCTTCTGTATAAATAATCGAGTCTCCGCCTCTTTCAAAAACATAAGCCTTTGTACCGATCTCAGAGTTCAAGTTAATCTCAATCTCAGGCTAATCGTCTTCTTTTTGTTTTTTTTTTCTTTCTTGTGGTGTTTTGTGGTTATTGTCTTTAATAAGGATTTCTCAGTGATGAACAAAACATAGATGACGAGTCCGATCAATCCATTCTTTAAATCGTGGGGACAAACGAGGCATTTGTCTGAGAGGAATCCTTTTTTTATTTTCTTGTTTTGTTTTTTCAATGAATTTGAATTTAATTGGCATGATGAGGATTGTTTTATTGTCATCTGATTCATGATGAATCAATACCTCCTACTCATTCTGAGTGCCTTTTCCGTTTTAAATTCGGTTTTAAAATTGTTGATCTAATTTTGAAGGATATCAATAGTTTCAAAAGGTTTGAGTGTTGAGACTGATCATTTATTTTGTTGTTTAATTGATTATTTACAATTGAATTCAATAACCATTCTGAAGATATATATTAATCGATCTTTGCTTGAGTACTTCAATTTTTTTAAGTAATGGCCAATCAATTTTTATATTTGCTCTCCCTTAGTTTAGTGCCAGACTGTTTAATTTATGTTCTAAGTGCATCCACATTGTAGTTTCTGACCTTATCAACAATTCAAGCTTCAATCTTTATAAACCATGATTATTTATTGTGGAGAGCAATGAAACAAGGATTACGAGCACAGGTTTGTCGGTCTTTCCCATGTGTGGTCTTTGTTTCTACATGAAAGGTCTTTGGATTCATTCTCGTAGAGAGATGTTCCACCTTTCTCCTAAGCTGAAAAGGATGTCATCGACTCAGCAGCCCCTACGCTTACTACGAATTGAACAGAAAGCCTATATGGCGGAATGAGAAGATTGCCTGTTTGGTAGTTAATACACTTCATGTCTATTTGTATAATGGTTTCACTTTAGTGTCTTTTCTCACATTTAAATGTGACTAATTTTCAAAGTCGAAAGGTTTACCGTAATCATATAATCCAAAATTTTATTGATGTATTTAAATTTTGTTTCGAGTTGCTGTCATTTTTTTCACAAAAATCAATCTCTGGATAAACTTGACGAATTAATGAAATTAAGAGGTTTTAAAGAAAACTATGAAACTTATGGAGCTGGCCTATGACAAGGAAACTACATTTAAAATTTGGTATATTATTCATGTATGATAAAATCTCGATGGAACATTAATTAGATAATATCTCCAATCTCACTCTTATGGAACGGAGATGAGATTACTCTAATAATTTTATATTTTTTGTTTATTACTCAATTTTTTTTTTCAATATTACTCAATTTTTCATTGTATTAAGTTAGGGAGTAAACTCTATTTCATTTTGATGTGACTCCAAAGTAAATACATATTCTTACATAATAATACGCCGGTCCAAAAAATTTAGAGGAATTAGTTGTTAGGCCTGTTCGAAAACTTGGAAGTTACAGAAAAATCGTTGAGAAGATTGAAAAAGGGTTGAGGACGAAGCTAATTTAGTCATAAACGAACTTTGGTCCATTTGAATCCAAGTCTTGTGTTACTATTCACACGTCATTAACCACTAGACTACAAGACAACACATAACATTTTCATAATATCAGTATATAAACCACAGTATATATATAATCTTTAAAATTATTTTTTTATTAATTTCCATATAATCTCCGATTAACTAATTCAGTCTGCACGCGTAGCATCTAGCAAATTCTTGAATCTTGGTTATTAGTCTAAAAAATAATTTTGAATTATCCACTTTCCCGTTTCGGATTGGGTCCGTATCTATATTTCCACATCATAACTCAACATGTGGCGTTCAAACAACCATACACTCCTGAAACAATCCTATCAAAAAATTTGAACTTATCCTACCTTATCTTAAGCCAAAAAGAACCCTCTCCTACGATCACTACTTCTCAACTTAGCATAATCACCACTCAGATAACACACTTACATCTGAAACTTGTCTTAATGGCAACTTCTCTCCAAGCCACCACAACTTTTCTTCAGCCGGCGAAGATCGCCGCTTCTTCTCCTTCTCGCAACGTTCACCTCCGATCAAACCAAACCGTGGCCAAGTCCTTTGGCTTAGAATCTTCACCTGCTAGACTCACTTGTTCCATCCACTCTGACTTCAAAGACTTCTTCGGAAAATGCTCCGATGCAGCCAAAGTTGCTGGTTTCGCTCTCGCCACCTCTGCTCTCGTTGTCTCGGTATAAATTCATATTCTCATTAAACACATAAACAACAATATTTATTTTATTTTGAATTACTTATGGTCCATGGTACATAGACTAGGAAGTCATTGATGTAGTAAATTCATAATGAATTTTAAATGTTTACTAGATCATGACCCGCATACTGGCGTAAGATTTATTTTCAGATATATTCTATATAATTTAGTTTTATATAATTTTGAGTTTGTCTAATTCGATTTTATGTTAAAAACGATATCAAAACTGTGTTTTATATTAATATAGTGTCAGCAGTGTATTATGTACCGTACAATGAAAACATTAATTTTGTACGTTTGTTTGAAGTGTAAAATCAAATTCAAACTTAAATATCTGCGTTAGTAGATAAGTTGAGAGTTTAGTTAATAAATGGATTTTTATGTTAATAAATGGATTTATTCAAAGTTTTTAAAATAATATACAAATTTCTAATTTTTGTTGCTTATATTATATACATATTAACATAAAAAATCCATTTATTAGTTGAAAGCTAATGAAACATAGACAAATCCGTTTATTACCGATTAATTTCGATGTTTTTTTATTATATACATGATTGCAATAGTTGTAGGTTTAGTTGAATATTCTGTGGGAATTGATAAACCTAGTTTTTTTGAATATATTTGGATAAATGAAGGGGGCAAGTGCGGAGGGAGCACCAAAGAGGTTAACATACGACGAGATACAGAGCAAGACCTACATGGAGGTCAAGGGAACTGGTACAGCTAACCAGTGTCCGACCATCGATGGTGGCTCTGAGACATTCTCGTTCAAACCTGGTAAGTACACAGGCAAAAAATTCTGCTTCGAGCCTACTTCCTTCACCGTCAAGGCAGATAGCGTCAGCAAAAACGCCCCTCCGGATTTTCAAAACACCAAGCTCATGACCCGTCTCACTTACACACTCGACGAAATCGAAGGACCCTTTGAGGTATAAAATCTCAACTTCTAACTGTTTCTTGCTAAGCAAGAAACAAGAAAAGTTATGTTTAATTGTTTATTTTAACAGGTTAGTTCAGATGGAAGCGTGAAGTTCAAGGAAGAGGATGGGATCGATTACGCAGCAGTCACGGTCCAGCTTCCGGGAGGAGAACGTGTGCCGTTTCTCTTCACGGTGAAACAGCTCGAGGCTTCAGGCAAACCTGACAACTTTAGTGGCAAATTCTTGGTTCCTTCTTACCGTGGCTCGTCTTTCCTGGACCCTAAGGGTCGTGGTGGGTCCACTGGTTACGATAATGCAGTGGCTTTGCCTGCCGGAGGCAGAGGTGACGAGGAAGAGCTGTCGAAGGAAAACGTTAAGAACACGGCGGCTTCTGTCGGAGAGATTACTTTGAAGATCACAAAGAGTAAACCGGAGACGGGTGAAGTGATTGGAGTGTTTGAGAGTCTTCAGCCCTCGGATACTGACTTGGGTGCTAAGGTACCAAAGGATGTGAAGATCCAAGGGGTTTGGTATGGTCAGCTTGAGTGATTTGTTCTAATTCGAAACTTTTGTCACAAGTTGTATTGAAACCTGTTTTTTATATTAATTAAAATGCTGGATAAATAAATATATACAAGGGAAATAATTTGATAGGTTAACTGTTTAGCTAACCAATTCACTAGTTATGCGCGAGTTTAGGGAACCGTAAGAATGGAACATGGATTCCAACGAGACAATGTAGATTTAGTTACGTATTGGTTGGTAGGACTTAAAAATATGTTTGGGTTATTTTCCTTAATTTTTTTTTTTTTTGTCGGTGAATAATTCATTCAAATAGTTTAGCCAAACGGCCATAGAAGAGTACAAAACCAAAACGAAAAAACAAAACATCAATAGATGCCGGAAAATCTCAAACCACTCTACGCCATTGTTAACGTATTCCTATATGATCGGACTCTCTGATTCATTCAATCTCACTTGTGTATCTCTCGTGTGTATTAGGTTCGCGACTCCTATAACAAACAAACGATAAACGGAGAAGAGAAACTAGAGCAAGAAGTAAATGGCAAGGGAAGCGTTTTAGAGTTCCCTGTCACAATGACGAGGTACGTCTCCTTCGGGATCGGTACCCGGAATTCACTATCACTCGTGATTACAAGCTTTCTACGGTGACAACAATGGCGGATTCTCTCTCGCTCTCTACTTGACTTAGCGATAAGATTCTGTTAGTCAGTTACAACTATAAAGAAGAGATCCCCTGTATCAAGTCCACGATACCACCCGTAAGTCTTCTCTCTTCATGGGCTTCCAGATTAAAGGCCCATCCGACTTACTTATAGTACTGTTGTCAACTCATCTTACCAAGGCCCATTAGGACTTAGACAATACTCGAACATCACTTCCCAACAATCTCCACCTTGATGTTGAGTTACCTTGTCTGACCTTAGCTTCAAACCTCTTCTAGCTTAACTTCCGATCCCGGTATCAAACTGCTCTTTTGTCCTCACTTCGAGCATCTTTCTAACACAGATACCATCTCTTCTGACTTTCGAGATGAACTACTGCCTTTGCCGTCTTCTCAGTTCCAAAGACGGCGGCCCAGAAGCTCTTCAAGCTTTAATTATGCTCAGCCTCGCCAAGCACCCTTCAAACTTTTCTCCAGGTAACGATTTAGTTAGCATATCAGCTGGGTTTATCGATGTGTGAATCTTCAGTAGAACAACTACTCCGTCTGCAATTACCTCCCTTATGAAGTTATACTTTGTTGCGATGTGCTTCGTTTTCTCTCTGTAAACAAAATTCCTTGCTAGGTAGATCGCACTTTGAGAATCACAGTTTACCTCAAATGACCCAGTGTTTAACTTCAGTTCTTCACATATCCCCTTCAGCCATAACCCTTCTTTGATTGCATCTGATAGAGCCATGTATTCTGCTTCTGTTGTTGACAGGGCCACGACTTTCTGCAGTGACGATCTCCAACTAATGGTGTTACCTCCAACCGTGTATACGTATCCAGTGATTGACCTGCTTCTATCTCTGTCCGTAGCGTAATCCGAATCGCAGTAACCTCTGAGCTTAAAGTCCCTTCCTTTCGTGAAAGTTAAGTTCAGACCTAACGCTCCCTTTACATATCTCATTATCCACTTCACAGCTAACCAGTGTTCACTTCCAGGTTGACTCATGTATCTGCAAACCATGCCAACAGCGTATGCCAAGTCCGGTCTAGAGCCAACCATGGCGTACATCAAGCTCCCTACTGCACTGGAGTAAGGTACTTCTTCCATCTTCTTGGTCTCCTTCAATAAATCTTCTTTTGGTATAGCTTGAAGCTTAAACTGGGATCCAAGCGGTGTACTCACTGCTTTACACTCCCACATACCAAATGTCTTCAATACTTTAGCAAGATACTCATTCTGTGAAAGTATTAAACTGTTCTTAGACCTGTCCCGTAAGATGTCCATGCCTAGAATTCTTCTGGCTCCTCCTAGGTCTTTCATTTCAAACTAAGACTTTAGTTGATTCTTCAAGTCTTGCACTTCTTCATTTCCCTTGACGCTATTAACATGTCGTCTACGTAGAGTAATAGATAGACCATGTTCTCTACCTTTGACCCTTTTAGGTATACACACGGATCATACTCGCTCCTGTAGTAACCTTGCTTGATCATGAAGCTATGGAATCTGAAGTTCCACTCCCTTGGGGATTGTTTCAAACCGTATAGAGATTTTCTAAGTATGCAGACCATCTTCTCTTTTCCTTTCTTTATATATCCTTCTGGCTGCTCCATGTAGACCTTTTCTTTCAAAACTCCGTGAAGGAATGCTGTTTTCACATCAAGTTGTTCTAACTCCATGTTGTGTTGTACAACTGCAGATAGTAGCAACCTGATTGAAACGTGTTTCACCACTGGTGCAAACACTTCGTTGTAATCAATCCCTTCTGTTTGAGCGTAGCCTTTAGCCACTAGACGCGCCTTGTGTCTAGGATCCTCCACTCCAGGAATGCCCGGTTTCAGCTTGTATAACCATTTACATCCTATCACCTTATGACCCTTAGGTCTCTTGGTGTAATCCCATGTATGGTTCTTTTCGAGTGATTCCATCTCCTCATCAGATGCAGTCTTCCATAGATTCCAGTCTTTACTGAGAGTTGCTTCCTTGTAACCTTTTGGTTCTTCCCTTTCCACGTCTTCTGCAGTTGCAAGAGCATATGCCAGGAAGTCAGCATCCTCAAACTTGGATGGAGGTCTTATTTGCCTTCGCTTTCTGTCCCTTGCTAACCAGTATGAGCCTGTTTCAGTACTCTGTTCGCTGTCATCGTCTTCTCCGGTTTCAGTAGGTTCTTCTTTCTCACTGTCAGTTGTCTGTTGCTGTTCTGATTCCTGTGTCTTTTCCTGGTGATCTTCTGTGTCGTCCTCTTGAATAGCTCCACCTGGATTTGAGCTTTCTCCCTCACAGAAGTCTTCAAGGTTGCTCCTGAATGTGACTGTCTTTTTAACCTTTGGTGGGTGCTGCTCTTCTTCTGAAACCTCCTTCCCTTTCTGTAGATCCTTGAACCTTCTTTCCTCGTTAAACACAACATCTTTACTCACCACTAACTTCTCTTCCTCTATTAACCAGACTCTGTAGCCTTTAGTGCCTTGATCATAGCCAAGAAATATTCCTTTTAATGCCCTTGGACTAGTCTTTCCTTTCACCTGGTGAACATATGCGATGCAGCCAAAACATCTTAGATGATCATAGCTTAGTCTCCCTCCTGTCCATCTCTCCTCTGGGATGTCAAATCGGATGGATGAGTTCGGTGATCTATTAATCAGGTACACTGCTGTTGATGCTGCTTCAGCCCAGTAACTCTCATCTAGTTCTGTCTCCACTAGCATTGACCTTACTTTGTCCATAATGCTTCTGTTCATTCTTTCTGAGATCCCATTCTGTTGTGGGGTGTACGGACATGTATTGTGTCGTTTGATCCCGGACTCCCTGCATAGCTTGTCCATTTGAATGTTGCAAAACTCCAGCCCATTGTCTGTCCTTAAGCACTTTATTTTCTTCCCTGTTTGGTTCTCCACCATAGTTTTCCAATCTGCAAAACAATTATACACTTCATCTTTAGTTCGTAGAAAATAAATCCAAACCTTTTTAGAGTAGTCATCAGTAAGTGTAAGAAAGTAGTGATCCCCTGCTAAGCTCGGTATAGTGTTAGGAGATCCCCAAAGGTCTGAATGTATGTAGTCCAGAATTGCCTTTGAGAATCTTTTAGCCTTTGGAAATCTTTGCTTATGCGATTTCCCCATGGCACATCCTTCGCAAAACTCAAGTTTTCCTATATCAGCTCTTCGGAGATATCCTTTTCTGGCTAGAATCTCCATCAAACGCAGGTTCATATGTGCAAGCCTTGAGTGCCATATCTTGGTGAGATCGACAACCCCGCTGCTGTATTTGCCTCAGGTCTTCTGACTGTTCCCAGTAGGTAGTATAACCCATTTGAGTACTTTCCGGTTAGAACTTTTCTATCTCCTTGGTAGAACTCAACCAGATAATCCTTTCCTACATATCTACATCCAGCTTGTTCCAACTGGCCATATGAGATGAGATTTCTTCCCATCTCTGGTATGTATCTAACGTTGTGGAGTATGACTATTGAACCATCCATGTTCTCAATCTTGATACTCCCTTTTCCTTTAACCATACAGTATGTGTTGTTTCCCATGAGAACTTTATTTCCCTCAAACTCTGTGAAGTCTGAAAGTAATTCTTTTCTTGGTGTAATATGGAATGTACGCCCTGAGTCCATAACCCACTCATCCTCTGACGCCACTAGACTTGCTGTTAAGGCTATTGGTCCTGGTAGGTTAGCCACCATGTTTGCTCCGTTTTGAACCTTGTTCTGATTGAAGCCTCCCTTCTTTCTTTCTGGACAGTCACGTTTCCAGTGTCCTTCACTCCCACAGATCCAGCAGGTCTTGTCTTGTTTTCCGGTGGCTCTACCTCTGGACTTAGACCTGAACCTTCCTTTTCCCCGGCTTTGCCAAGACTTGTTGTTCCCTGCTTCACTCCTACTCGAAGTCCTACCCCTTGATTCTGTGTAGAGTCCTTCAGTTTGTTTTCCTCTCGTAGTTAGCCCCTTTTGTTTCAGCTCTGCTTCTTTAGAGTAAGCTGAAGTGATCACCTCGCTAACTGTGAGAGTGTCCTTCCCCGTTCCGTATTGTAATGTATGTACCAGAGGTTCATACGTTGCTGGGAGTGCTGACAGAAGCTGAATTGCTTGATCCTCGTCTGAGATGGTCACTTTGATGCTTGCCAAGTCGTCAATTAGCTTCAAGAACAGGTCGAAGTTCTCTTCCATAGTCTTATCTTCTTCCATCTTGTAGCAGGAGAACTTCTTCTTTAGGTAAATCCTGTTTGGTAGTGACTTGGTTTGATAATCCTTCTCGAGAGATTTCCACATTCCTAATGCAGTGGTTTCGTGCATTATTTTCCTGAGAATGACATCACTCAAGCAGGTACTAAACAAGCTTCTGACTCTTAGATCCTTTTCCGACTTCTTCAGGTCCTTCTTGACGTCTTTTATCTCAACATCCTCATCTAATTCTCCAGATGATGTCTCCTCTTCTTGTAAAACTGATAGGAGTCCTTGAATTTCAAGTTGACCCAGCATCTTGAACTTCCATAAGCCAAAGTCTCATTTTCCATCAAATTTCTCGATCTCAAACTTCCCCCTTGTGGGATCCATTCCTCGCTGTGAGTGAGAGTCTTGATAGCCTGGTTACCTGCAGATAACACACACAAGAACAATCACCAGTAACTCCGCGCTATTCTAAGTTGTTCAACCTTGATCCTATTTACTATTCTAGAGTTTTATGTCTAGAAACTTATAGCAATCTATTTGAACAGAGTACTCCCTTTAGAGATCGAGAAGATCTTCGATGATTTGCCTTCCTTGTGCCGTCCTTCTTCTTTATGTTCCGATCAAGATCCTCCAATAGCTCCGCCTGAGCTCTGATACCAATTGTTAACGTATTCCTATATGATCGGACTCTCTGATTCACTCAATCTCACTTGTGTATCTCTCGTGTGTATTAGGTTCGCGACTCCTATAACAAACAAACGATAAACGGAGAAGAGAAACTAGAGCAAGAAGTAAATGGCAAGGGAAGCGTTTTAGAGTTCCCTGTCACAGTGACGAGATACGTCTCCTTCGAGATCGGTACCCGGAATTCACTATCACTCGTGATTACAAGCTTTCTACGGTGACAACAATGGCGGATTCTCTCTCGCTCTCTACTTGACTTAGCGATAAGATTCTGTTAGTCAGTTACAACTATAAAGAAGAGATCCCCTGTATCAAGTCCATGATACCACCCGTAAGTCTTCTCTCTTCATGGGCTTCCAGATTAAAGGCCCATCCGACTTACTTATAGTACTGTTGTCAACTCATCTTACCAAGGCCCATTAGGACTTAGACAATACTCGAACATCACTTCCCAACAGCCATGAGAAAGAGAAAGAACTCTAGACATAGCATGATTCAGAGTTCTACAAGCTCTCTTCCATTAGTGTTGTCCCATTGACCTCGCTTGGGCATTGATCGGGTTATTTTCCTTTATTTATTACTAGAAAAATAAGATTAGGTGCATTCGAGTTGGGTGTGTGATGGTATGTTTCAGTTCTATAGATGAGTACGATTAATCTATCCTTCATTTTCTTCTTATAATTAAGTCGAAGTTGACAAAGGTTTTGTATTTGATTATATGGCTGGACTAGCGCATATAGAGGCATAGAGTGTCAATTTTAGTATATACTAGTACTAGCTTTTCTTTTGTGCACCATACTAGTACTAGCTTATAGAAGAAAGTACTTGAAAACGGAAAGTTTTATATTTAACAGTTGATAGAATACAGAGTCCAACACAAATATTTTGATCAAATAACACAAGTACCAGTTAATATATAATCACATCAATTTTTTTTTCAACCAGCTAGTTTTTTTCCATGTGTTGCTTGATACAATATTGCATATGTAGTTTCTTTTTTGCTGAACGAATTGCATATGTAGTTATTATGGGGAAGACATACATTATCGTTGTCGTTACAATTTGGTAACATCTTATCAAAAATTAAAATCTACAAACCAAATTTTCAAAAAGAAATTAACAGAATTTAAAGTGTGATGTTTAATATAAACTTCAAAACGTTTAAGTTTATGTATATCTCATTATTTTGTAAAGAACCAAAGCAAAAGAGAATAAAGAGGAAACAAAGTCCACTTTTCGTCACAGGTATGAATGTGCAGGGATCGTTCGGCACCGGCGCCAGTCTCTCTTTCCGTTCCGGCCAAATATTTGTCTCATCCACTTTGCTCATCTCCATGTACTTGCATGCCGAATCCTATGATTTCAATACCTTCGGGTAATACCCGACATTTTTTCCCCAACTTCTTATTCGGTTTTTTCTAGCAACTTAATATATCAGTTGTGTATGGACGAGGGTTTCTTGATATTCTGAAGTTTGATCAAACCTTTGAGGATAGGTTTCGGTCTTAAATAACGCTAAGGATATGGTATTGTTCCATGATTTCTGATGTTTGGTTAGTGGTTTAACTTGCTGTTGAGACAAATGAAACTAGTTTAGGCTATTAATTTGTTTATTTAATTAGGATTTATCTGTTAATTTCCATCAAGATTTGAGTTTGATCTACCTTCTCTGTTTCTTAAAGCTATTTGGCGTCTTTGATGCTTTTTGTAACTACATGGAGTATCTTACTCGCACTGGCCGATATATACTGTCTCTTAATGCAACAGCTTCATCGTGAACCTAGATATCTATCCATGGTTCTCGCCCTTGATGTCGTAAGCAATACAAAAGAGTGTCTTAATCTTCCTAAAAACACAGCGAAGTCTTCTTATTGTAATATCTATATTTTGTAACAGGTAATGTCTTTTCTTTCTCTGGGTGGGGCATGTGGTGTGGCCAGTACTGCCGAACTGCTCTCGTCTACGGATGCAGAGATCTGCGTAGATAACATCTGTAGCCAATACCTAGCCTCGGCTACATTGGCCTTCTTGTGTTGGTTATTGTTATTTGCTTCAGCTCTTTTCAATCTTTGGAGTTTACCTTCCTTATTTTATTGACACTTGCTTTATATATAAGAATCATAATAATCATAGGACATGAATGTACATATAAAATCTTTACACTTGAACTTGTCTCCCTTATAGTATTCCTGTGAAATAAATTTTACCAGATTATACACAACACGTTTCAAATAAAATTGGTAGTAGGCCGATATTTCCCCTCAAACTTAATTGATTGGTTGTAGAAAAGCTTAAGTTTATTAATGTCTATGCTAGGAAGTATGAATTTTGAATTTCAGATATTGTGATTTGTATCAATGATGTATATAAACAGAAAACAGTAAAATTTAAACGTGAATTTTTATACCATTTCAGTATTGTGTAAATAAATCAGTATAGTGTAAATAAAACGTGTAGATGTGAATTTCCCTAATATATATGGATTAGGAAATATTTGTTGCTGGACGAAAAAGGAAATAGTGGTTGCTGAACAAAAAAAGGAAATATTTATTTCGATTTGGAACCTCTCTCGAAAACTCTTGCTCTATAAATTGTAAAACTAGAAGATTAGACGATCCTAAAATAAATTTACACAACGTTGAAGTTGCTTACGAAGAGAGCCCTAACGATAGAAACTCGAAAGTATGAAAGAGACTCTTGAAGTTCAGAGCTGCATCAAAAGATTTCCATGGTTAGTTCAGATGGTGAAGTCGAGACTATTTCATGAGTTTTGCGATCAACACAGCGCAGAACAGAGATGCTACTTCTGTTGCGATTGTATGACTCCTCCTTTCTGCAAGGTCTGCTTCAAAAAGAATGATCACAAAAACCATCTTACGATTCAAGTAAAAGATTTTTTCTCTTTAATCATTCTTAAATGCAACTTTTTATTATTAGGTTTCCACTTTGGTTGAAGAAAACAAGCTTTAATTATGATAATTGGATGTTGAACTTTGCAGGCATTTAAATGTTCGAACAAGACAGGAGTAAGGACGCAGACAATATCAAAATATATGGACATATCTGCGATACATATATATTCAGTGAATGGGTATCCGATTGTATTTATTAATCAGAGACGTGAGAGTGATAATCATAGTTCTAGAAACAATGTTTTGCATAAATGCAAAGTCTGTGGATGGCCTTTTGACGCTGCTTCTTGTGCTTTGTACTGTTCCGTAGAATGCAAGGTACATTATTGTGTTTTATTTCTGTTTTTAAGAAAAAAATTACCTTCATATTTGTCTTTTTTTTTGTTAATCTAACACTGATATATATATATATATTTTTTTAATAAAAATTGACAGTTTAGGAACGCTATATTCGGACCACAACTGGATGAGATGGTAGAGGGTTCAGAAGATGTTGAACCCATTGCGAAGAGAAAAAGTAGTTCAGAAGATGTTGAACCAATTGTTAAGAGAAAGGAGAGTTCAGAAGATGTTGTTGAACCCGTTGTGAAGAGAAAACGTAGGAGGAAAGGGATCCCATGTAGATCTCCATTCTCATAGGAGAACTTTAACACCAATTCTTTTTTTCCACATAAATACTAGGGTTTTTAGAGGTTTCATATAACTGAAATTTGGACATGTGTGCGTGCATGTTGGACGCTTTTTTTTTTTTTTTTTTACTTCTAGATTTGATTGATAATTTTTTCTTATGTGATATGTTTTTTTTCTTTTCTAAATCATGTTCATATTAATTGTTTAATCTTAATCAATAGCCTCA